>OZ059789.1:14150941-14677323 GCA_964057025.1 Standfussiana lucernea
ACATATTAACAAGAGAATGGAATCACAATTATTAAATAGAAGAAAAAACTAAGCTCATCGAAAATTAAATAATGACACAAAAAAATATAATTAAAATAGGTACATAAGTTAGAACAAAATAAATTAAATTAAATAAATTAGATCAAATATTACATTACATTACATTAGGTTAAGTTAAATTAAATTGGTATAATAAATTAACGGAACAATGAAATTATTATTATTATAACAAGACGAGTCAAGGCTCTACGAGTGAATTATTTACAACTACTTTTATAATATTATTAATACTGTCCTGGTTTATATCCACTAAATCACTGCAGCTGTTGAGAATTTTACATAATCTAGGTATAGGTGAGTTTGTGCCAAGTACAGACCTACGTTGAGGTGGGCATAATGGTGTAATTATATTTCTCGGATATCTAGATGGAGCGCGGAATCTAATAAGACCTAATAATTTAGAGCAATCAATTCGGTTTCTTACTATTTTGTACAAAAATATAGCGTCAGTGGCGTCTCTGCGTGTAGATAACGTGTGCATTCTGAAATAGTGAAGGCGGATTCTGTAGGAGGGTAGCTGATTAGATTTCCCTTCACAAAAAGCTAAGTGCCACATAAAACGCTTCTGCACTCGTTCTAACCGCAGCATATGCGTGGCGTAGTGCGGTCTCCATACCACGCTACAGTATTCTAATATGCTACGCACGAGACTGTTGAATAACATTATTTTGGTACTGCTCTTACGAAAACTTCTCGTATTACGAAGCAAGAAACCTAACATTTTAGATGATTTTTTAATGATGTGTTCAAAGTGAGGTATAAAGCTGACTTTTCTATCGAATAGTACTCCTAGGTCCTTGATTGTTTCGAGTTCTTGTACTTTAACTTGGTTAATGTAGTATTCTGTACTTATGTAGTTATTTTTTCTCGTAAATTTAACGTGATAACATTTGTCAGAATTCAGTTGCATTCTGTTATTTTTGCACCATTCAATTACCCTGTCAAGGTCGTCTTGTAAAAGCTCGTTGTCTACTGGGGATTCAATCATTCTTGCAAATTTCAGATCATCAGCATATAAAAAGGTTCTGAATTATGGAAACATTGGGGAAGGTCATTAACAAATATATTAAATACTATCGGAGCTAAATGAGTACCTTGAGGAGCGCCAGAAGTTATTATGTGCTCTGAAGATTTAAATCCATTCACAACGACGTAGAAATTGCGTTCTGTTAGATATGATTCAAACCATTGTAGAAAGGACCCTGATACACCGTAAACTGCAAGTTTGTAGATTAATATGGCGTGGGACATTTTGTCAAACGCCTTACTGAAGTCCGTATATATTACGTCAAATTGTTTGTTTCTGTCTACTGTCTGAACCAATGACTCCGTGAAAGTTACTAAGTTTGTAGTTGTAGATCTCGCTGTTACAAAACCATGCTGATGGTCACTAAGGTACATTTTGAAATGATGTTGAATGTACGGACAAATAATAGATTCAAAAATCTTTGCAAAAGTGGAAAGTATTGAAATAGGTCTGTAGTTTGAAATTATATCTTTGCTATCTGACTTGTACACTGGAACCACTTTTGCTTTTTTCCATTCTGACGGAAATGTTCCTGAGACTAACGACGCATTAAAAATTATCATTAGTGGAGAAACCAGAGATCCCTTGGTAATATTAATTGTTTTGAGTTTCTTAAGCAAACAGTCACGATCGACTACCGGGGTACTCAAACACTGACTATTACTATGTATAGCTTGTAGAAACTCAGTCTTGCAATTTATTTCCATATTACTGTCAGATGTGTATACGGACGAGAAGTAATTGGCAAAAAGATTGCAGATTTCAGAACCATTACATGTTATAGTCTGTCCGTCAGTCATAGTCTGTGGGTAGGCACTAGATCCGCCTCGTTTAGCTTTTATATAACTCCAGAAAAGTTTAGGATTATTTTTGATACCTTGTTCTAAATTCTTAATATAATCATTATATAAATTCATGGCCAATTTTTCACATCTCTTGGAAATAAAATTAAATTCAATTTTATCCATAGGATTTTTATATTTTTTAAAGCGTATCCTCAACTTATTTTTTTCCTTTAAGGATTTAATTATTGTTTTGTTAAACCACGGTGGGTAACGACAGTTCTTTTGTTTTCTTGCCGGCACAAAGTTTTTAATGGCTTCGTATAAATGTTTGTAAAATATTGTTACCATGTCATTTACGTGATCACTATTTTTAAAAAGTTCATTCCAGTCTAGATTATTAAGATAATTATTAATTTCTTTATAGTTTGCTTTATAAAAGTTAGGACTAAAATTGGAGCTATTATATGGCAGATTACGATTATTTACTGATGAAAGATTTATATCAAGGGGAGGATGGAGTTTATCGATAACCGTTAGAGAAGAGTTGGATTCGTTTACTGAACATGAGGGCACAGAAGATAGCACCAGGTCCAGTGTACGCCCAGAATAATTTTTTATGTGATTACACTGTACTAGCTGACTTACATTTATGAAGTCCTTGTTCCAAGTTTGGTCCTGTGTCCAAGTTTGGCTAGTTTTAGGCAAAGAATCATTTACAGTTTTCAAGTCCCAATTGATTTTACCTTGGTTAAAGTCTCCGACAATACAAATAGGAATGTTTGTTGAGTCGATAACCTTGTTGCAGTGCTCGATAAAATGTTCAAGAGTGGCTGGACTTACAGGTGGAGGGAGGTAAATCGCACACAAGGCCATTTTATGAGAATTTTGAGATAGTGATATATCAATAGTGACCCAAAGATCCTCACACTTACTTTGCCAATGTACAATATGTGATGAGTTAATCCGTTTATTAACAGCAATCAACACACCACCACCGTCTTTGTTACCCTGAAATCCAGTTGTTTCCCTATCTCTCCTGTACACTTCATATCAATCATCAAATAACTCACTGCTCAGCACGCTACTATTTAACCAGGTTTCCGTCAATATTATTATATCATAATTCAGACAACACAAATTACAGTAAAAAAATTTAGTTTTCGTTCGCAAACCTCTACAATTTTGGTAATAAATTAAAATATCCTTGAATTTTACAAGAGTAAGACCCATTACATGCATTCAATTATAATAAAAGAAACTTGTTATACTATTTTACCTAAGCTACTTTTGTTCTTGATTTGAATATGTTCAGCGCCGTCGTTTTTCCTCATAAATATTCTACCGTTTCTGACCCACACATACTTGTAGCTCATCTCCTTGGCTTTTATCCTAGTAGCTGCGTGAAGTGCTCTATTGGTTGGTGACAGATGTTCCGTAACGTACACAGGAGATTTTGGTCCTGCGTATCCAAGATGGGTACAATTTAGCTTTTCTTGTGGATTTGATCGATTATACTTTATAGTTGCAGCCAGTAGTTGATCTCGTAGTTTTGGTGATGCCAACTGAACTATTATCGAGCGAGGGCGAGTACTGGATGGATTGGACTTAGCAATGCGTGTGCAGTGTGAGATGTCATTATCATTTATTTCGCATTTTACCACACGCGCGAGTTGAGTTATTACATTGATTACGTTTTCATTTTTATTTTCGGGTACACATTGCACTTCCAAATTATTTGAACGGGACTGTTGCTCCAAGTTGGCAAGTCTCTCGTTTATATCGATAACTGTGGCCTTGAGTTCAATATTTTCTATGTCCAAGTTTTCGACAATCTCTTTTGAAAACTCCTGTTCTTTCTTTATGTTTTCAAATTTTTCATTCATAAAGGACATTGAATCTCGGATTCCTTGCATTTCTTTCTTTAACGGTTCTAACTCTTTGTTGATCGTTTTGATAATAGTTTCATTTATCTTTACTAACATCTCGCTAAGTTCTTCTCTCAATATTTCTTTAATGACAGAGTGAATGTCATCTTTATTGCTAGACGATGAGGGAGGCGAAGGGGAGCCAATAGCCTGTCTTTTAGGGCCCCTGCTCATGGAGACGTTACGAATTGGAGTTGAGTCATTTCGGCCTACTTTTGGGGCACTACTCATACATGTCGGACATTTCCATGTTATAATATTCATCGGAGGTTCATTAATGGAAATACAGGTGTAATGGTAAGATTTTCCACAGGTTGAACAAATCAAATATTTTTCATCTTGGTTCGTTTCATTTTTGTTAGCGCAGCAACCCCAGTGTGCAGCTTCATCAGCCATTGTAACCAAATAAAGATATTGGTTCAGAAACAAAAGCAATACAACATCAAAAAAAAATTAAACTTTTTTTGCAGTCGTCCTCCCAGAGGCAATGCAATGACGGTACAAAACTTGCGCGATCACTGTCGGTTAGTCTTTGGTGCGGGCCGACGCATGCGTCACCGCGCGTCGGGGCAAGCGGTAATGTGACTTCTGCGCGCTACCGAACCGTGAGAATACTGTGCACTGCGCGCAAACTGTCTTGTCATTCACTCACCAGCTGACCAGTTGTGATTTAAAATGTTTGACTGTTAACACTTTTCAAGTTGAGTTTATGCACTGTTTCACATTTATTTCTTTAAGTAATTCACTTCACAGAAGTTCTGTTGTCACTGAGTAGTAGTTTATTGCAAACTATGTTGGAACTGACTAGAATTAGACTTATTTAAATACAGAGCAAATAAACACGTATGTTGACCGCACGAATGCCGGGGCAAAGATGATTTAACTTTGTAAACATTGTAAATTTTAATCTTTACAATGTTGTTACTTTGTTTCTAGGTGGCTGAAAAGACGAGGAATAAAATCACACAGTTGGTTAGTTCACGGGATATAACCGAAGACACATCGTTGATTCTTGTCAACGCTATATATTTTGCAGTAAGTAACTCAACGTTGTGATGGTAAGTTTCCAGTCTAACTGGACGCAGATGGATGCCAGTACTTTACACCGAGCGACAGCCTATGTGACTGCCACAAGGCTATCACTGGTTAATACTATATCCGTTGGTAAAACTACAGTTCAACCTTTCGAGCTCATTATAAAGACTGTCGAAGATCTACAAATGACAACCGGGACCCGTTGGACCCGGCACATCACACCGTTATCGATATAACAGTTACAATTTTTGTAATCACAAATGATGATGGTGATGATTAATGTCTCCTCCTGTAGTTTTTCTTTAATTCAAAACTCGGCATGCAATTTTACTACGAGACGTTCTTGAATATCTACCCTAGTTAAACAGGGAGGAGCATATCCAATCTGAAGTCGCTCGCAACCCCCGCGACACAACTGGTTCCTATGTAACTCTATGGCAACGGCGACAGGCAGAAATGTTGTTATAGAAGCGTTTTCGTCGGGTTTATTGGAGGAGTTTAAAAAATCTGAGAGCAACTCAACCCAAAACTGGGCATCCTTACAAGTGTCCAATATTGGCTATTACAATCCAATTAACAGTATTTTTTAAGTATCTATGTTCACCATTTATATGTATATTAAAAGCAAATCTTCATGCATATTCTATGTTTTAAGACGAACATCATTTTCTAGGCTGGATGGTTGATTAAATTTGACAAAACGTTCACGGACGACTTTTTCTCGCCTGCTGGCAGACGTAGAATACCGATGATGTCGCGAGAGGGCAGGTACAAGTACTGGAAGTGTGACACTTTGAACGCTCAGGTACCTGATTTTCTTTACGGTTATCGTTACTTGAGTATAATATTTCATATTAAAATACACCTACGTTTGTTTCAAAGTTCCTCGTCCCATGCAAAACGTTCATTTATTATTATTTTAGCTTGTTGTTCTGAGGCCCGATTTCAATCTACAATTGCCATAACTTAATAATGTTTATCCCGTTTTCAGTCACACTAGCCGATACCTAAACGAATGTCTCACGGAGTAAATGTCTAATTAAAAGCGAGAGAGCGCGGTTCGGTACCCAAAGGTGACAGGCTATCTACTACGGGACTTTGTTAAATTATATTGAATTTTGGCACTTTGATGAGCTCGTCAATATTAAAGCGAAGTCTTGGACTTCAAACTAAATAGGTTTACTGAAGTTTACTAAAAATTTAATATCGATGCATTAGATTATTGCCACAGATAGATATACCTACATAAATAACGCAAGAGCACCTACTTTGCGTGCCCGCTTTTGTTTAAAACAATAACGTAACAATAACTCAAGAACTTAGTTTTAGACGTAGAAACGTAGTCTATTTTTTATAGTAACTTGTTTGTATACTAACCAAATAGTACTTATGACGTCATACTAGGTAGTCAAAAAATGGCACGCTTGGTTTTCATACGGATCGTGATACTTGCGATAACTGTGATCGTTGCCTTTCAAAAACTAATTATTTTAGCCGTTTTCTCCGGGATTACTGGGCCGATTAACTTGCAGTTGTTTTGCTTTTTTGTTCCTCCACTATGTTGATGATCTCAAAATGACTTCAACTTTCAATGTAAAATGGTGTGTAGTGCGAGAATTTGTGTAGGATTGTGTGGTACAAAAAAAGTAAAAGTCGGTGGCAAAACTGGTAAAAGGAAGAATTTCAATGTGGGGAGGTTCAGAATGATGTACTGAATCCTTAGTAGCTGGCTTAGCGGCGCTGTCCCTTCCACCCTGTAAAGAATACTTTGATTTTGGTAAAAAATAAGCAATTTGATTGTCCGCATTGTTTGGGAAGTAGCGTCTATTGTTTGTCACTACAAACTAACGATTTATAAATTGATGGTTATGAATGATTTTTTTCACCAGATCATAGAATTACCTTACAGAGGTTCGAATTCGGCAATGATAGTAGTCCTACCGTACAGCAACACTGATTTAAGGTCTCTCCTTCGAGAATTGAAGGAAGATCCAAGTTTATTAAACGACGCTTTGAAGAAAATGAAGATAACGGACATTATACTCACGATGCCAAAGTTCAAAATTGAGTCAGAAATGAATCTGCACGATCTGTTTAAAAAGGTAGGTGTTCATTTGTTAATAGCGATGAATACAAGAGCAAAGTCACAAAGTTTCTACAGGCTACTATGTAGCCTATCTAAGAGGACAGTATCCCAACCATTTATGTTGTATACCAGTGTTCATTTGTAAAGGGCAACTGTTTTTATTGTATTTACTGCAACACATTTTATGCAATAAAGATTTTATTATTATTATAGTGGAGGTATACCGTCTAATTTGTCGTTTGTTCCTGTCATTCAATCATCGATTTTATTAGTAATATAGCTTCTCGGTAGAGAATGCCTTGTTTTAATAAGTCCGCCTATGTACATGAGTAGATGAGTTTAAACTCTTGTACATGAGTTTAAATAAATAGATAAGTATCACATGAGGAATTACCACGCTTACACGATGGCAGTTGTTACAAATGCTCACACACGCACTGAGAGATGCTTTCAGCTTTTCCCTTAAAACAGCTTCATAGTTACCTTTTACAACAAATGTGAGAAGAGAGATAGTGGAATATTCTTAGCTGAGAAGAATAATGTCACACACCCCACATGGAATGATAGATACGAATTCCAATGTGAGCGAGCAAAAGAGACAATACAATTCAAATTAAAGTGAATAAAAGAGAAACTTTAAACGGATTTTATTAACGCGGTAGGGCGAATCTACATAATATACAGCGTGCAAGGGACAGCGACGCAAAGATTTCGTGAAAAGACCACACCTCATGCCCTTATTTAAATGATGAAAGTCATTCATGCCGTTAATAATCGGTTTCAGAAATTTGCATTTTTTGGATTGCAAACAAATATAGGCGCGAGCTACCTAACTAGCTAAACACACACACCCAAGTCGGTGCCACGCACCCCAACGGGCATTCTTGAACGTACCTACAATAAATATATCCTAATGATAACATTGATATCTAGGTACTACATAAATTAAGTTTCATTAGCCGTGATCGGATGATAGGTATTTATTAAGTAAAAAAGGTGGGGTCCTGGACACACTCCTCACGCAGCGTCGTAAATACGTTCAAAATGCGATCTGATTGAATTTGATTTGATTGAATTTGATTTGATTTCTGCTGCGGTATCGCACTCGGTCACAAATACCCTATCTTTAATCCACAATACAACACGGGTCTTAGGGGCCTGCCAGCTCCGTCCTGCTATGATACAATTGGCTGATTGGCTAAGATACGTTGGAATGCTCGTGTTAGCACACGAGGATCTCGTGGGTGGCTATCTCCGGGTAACCTCTCCACATAAATACAAGTGCCGACTTGCGTTCCCACGTGCCTCGCCATAGCACATGTATGTATCAGGGTTGTTGCGAATATCAGCATCAGCATCCGCGGATTATCAGCATTGTTTTTTATATCAGCATCAGCAACAGTTGAAGCTGATTTTTAATGCTAACATTCAAGTCGTGACGTGTTCGTTGAAGGTGAGACTTAGCGCGAGCCACGTGGAGTTTTAACCAATCATAGACAGTTATACAAAAAAAATATTAAGGTATAACTTTTCTTTTATTCAAAATCTTATCACACAATTTGATTCAATAACAAATCACATTTACTAAAAATGTTTATAGTAAGATATGTTTTATTTAAGTTATTTTTTAATATCAGCGTCCGCTGATATTGATCTCAAAAAATCAGCATCAGCAACAACCTTAATAGGTATGTAGTTTTGTTCAGGACCCACACAAAAACACACACAGAAAATTACTTTTGATTTTAAAAACTTTACGATAAGATCACAAATTCGCGACAAATAGCACACCCGTTTGCGATCAACGAAAACTCGAAACTGGCGTAACTCCGTTAAAATCGGCAACATGAAAAAGAAATGTACTTTCTTTGAATTTGCCGCTATCCTAGGTGCGTTTGCGCTTGTACCTAGACCGTGCATAGATCAAGAAAATGATAGACTGTACAATCACATTTAGTTGTACCTACTCAAAAAATTGCTAAAATGGTTGTATTTTTTATGAAACAGTAAATTACATTGTTGAATTACATTCAAAACTAAAGCTAATGTTGATAACAAAAATTGACAAAAAAATTACGTTATTATCAATAAACATCTATAGTTTTTTTTAAATCTTTAATTAAATCGATGAAGGTTTACAAAAATAATTAACCCTTTTAACATTATCTAAAATAAAAGTAGTAAATGGGACGATGGGTGATTGGATTAAATGTAGACGATTAAAATGCCTTGTGACGCTGTCTGTATATGTCGGCGCGTTTGATAGATACCTACGGGGCCGACGCGCGACGTTCTGTAGGTACTAGATCGGAGTTGACCTCGCAAGTAAACTTGTCAGTGAACTTTAGCGAAACAGCTGAACAGATAGTTCTTTCTAGTTAAATTTACACTGCAGTTTTGAGTAAAAAAAGTTGTTTTTATATTAAATATCGCATTGGGTTAGATTGAAGTCATAATTTTATACCGATTACAGTAAAAAAAAAACTGCAGAAAAAAACGTAAAAAGTAAGAAAAAACTAATTAAAAAATCAAACGCAGGGGGTCCAGAATCATGTACTGAATTCATGGTAACCGGCTTCGCGTCGCTGTCTCTTCCACCCTGTATAACAACATTTTTTTTTTGTTAAGCGGGTCATTGCCCTGGTTAAAGAAGAATAGGGATCTTATTTTGCTAATTTTTGCAATTTAACGAGACAAGAACTGTGAAAACAGACAAAACGAAAGCATGATAAGTTATTCTAATGAATTAAAAAAAAATGATGAATAAATTAATACCTGATGAAAAAAAATTATATTCAATTCCAGATTGGGGTGAGGACTATATTTAGCGATAAACACTCAGATTTGAATGGAATAATCGACGATGAAACTGTATTTGTAAGTAAAGCAATACACAAAGCAATTATTGAAATCACTGAAAAAGGGACAGAAGCATCCGCAGCTACAGGTAAACTAAATTTATCAAAAATATTGTCACTACTGCCACACCTAGAAATGTTATTCAATTATTACAGACACTTCACAGTTTTATTATCCTTTGACAGTAACAACCCAACAACAACCTTATTGAATCGAAAGTAAAGTTCACTGTGATGTTGAAAAAACGGTTATTGGTACCTAACAACAATCTTAACATAAAAGCAATTAAAGACCACTGTGATTTAGACAGTGATGCAAAACTCGAGGTACATAAAGAACTATGTGGACTGTAATTGTCACAAAACTGAAATTTTCTGTCATTATTTAGAATGACAGCATTCCTAAATAAATCTTCTTTATCTTCTGCAGTCTTTGACTTAACCATTTCATGGGCGATTCTAGAAACTACGTGTGGTCTTCTACCAACAGATTATGTATTTATTCATTAGCTCTGTTTTTTTTGGTATTTAAAACCAATACCACGAATATGTTGAGTGACATTGACAGTGGCGCGTTGTTGCTAAACAACATTAATTGTGAAATTATTTTCTTAGATTATCAAAAAAGCATCTCCTGACACTTGTATATTCGTGGTTTCAGCATTCAAACTCCTTCAATTGTCTGCGGGTTATAATCCCACAGTGAAAGTGAATCGTCCGTTTCTGTTTTACATCAAAGCTTATAAAGAGCCGTTGTTTGCGGGAGTCTTTTATGGAAATTCTTAAAAAATCAAAGTGACCAATCTGTCTAACCCTTTGGGGAGTACTGGCGTGATGTTATTTTATGTAAAAAGACCAATAAATAGAGTAAAAGATTAAAAACTTATTTTATTTTAATTTTCGTTAAATATTTTCATCAAAATACGTTACAACATATTATTTCATAAAATTATCAGTACAAACAGCACTGAACAGTCACTGCAATAGAAAAAAAGCGATAGCACAGCTGCTAGACATATGTGAGACAGAGTGGAAAGTTTCTCATCATCCATCAAAAAGGGGCATTTACTCATTGCCAGAATGGGTTATGTTCGTTTTTAAAAGAGCCACGACGCGAATTTCGTTAGTTGGTCGTTTTGAAATTGCCCCAACGGGATTTGGTCGGTTTTTCGCACAATGAGCTTTTTCGGCCTTTGAGCCTAACACATACGTTACAACATACATAATATTTCAAACAATTATCAGTATAAACAGCAAACAGCCCTGAACAATCAATGCAGTAGAAAATAAAAACATTTTTGCAAAAAAAATAACGGACTTCCAAAAAAAAAACACAAAAGAAGTGGAAAATAACTTTACTTTCGGAAGTCGGTGCCAAAAAGGTCAATGAAACAAACAATTGTCACTGATTTTTTTGCAAAAACGTTTTTATTTTACCCTTTTTACGAGTAGTTATCGCATCATACACAAATCCTTGTCAAGTATCAATTTTGCAATTTCTTTTACTTGGATGACATATTTTTTCCAGCTATTTTGATTTAACAAACCAAAATATTGAACTGATTTTTATGAAATTTCTATGGGACGAATCGGGAAGTGTATCCTTTCAGATAAACGAAGAATTTTTCAAAGCGGTTCATAAATGCCGAAGATATGAGGTAACACAAGAAAAAAATACAACCGAATTGAGAACCTCCTCCTTTTTTTGAAGTCCGTTAAAAATCAAAAACAAAGCTGTTAAGAGTTATGTGAGGGTGGAAAGTTCCTCATCCTCCATCCAAAAGTGAGAATCCTCCGAACAGACGGCTTGGGGCTGAATACGAAGTTCACCTCAAGAACAATTTCGCAAGAAAGTCAGAAAATAAATCATTGATAAATATAAATTTAAAAAAATGGAAATAAAAAAACCTTACTTTAGGAAATTCCCACAACTTGAAAAACCCCAAAATAAAATACCAACTCAACAAATTTTTCACAAATCTTTTTTAGTACTAGAAATCGGTCACTGAATAATCTCGACAACCTTATACCAGCTAATACGGAAATGGGAACACGAATGAAAGAAAAAGGCCTGAAATAAACAAAGCCAAAAACAAAAGCATCAAGCAGCAACTCGAACTGCCTAATGAAAGGATAAGACACGTGAGTTCATGGAAATAATTAGAAATCTAAATCAAAATAAAGGCCCAGGAAACGATTTGATTACCCCAAAAATACTCCTCGAAATACCTGAAATAGCAATAGATAACATTTTCTGACACACCTGTTTAACAGCATACTGATCAGAGGCTTCTGCCATCCCAATGGAAGGTAGCTCAAATTAAAATTATCCTTAAACCTGTTAAACCTCCTGAAGATGTCTTCCTACAGACCGATCAGCTTACTACCCATTCTGTCAAAAGTTATGAAAGTACTTGTTTTAAAGCGTCTCAAGGCAGTAATAGCAGAAAATAAAAATAAATAACCGACTTCCAAAGAAAAACACTAAAAAGTGGAAAATAACTTTGCTTTCGAAAGTTTTTATTTTACCCTTTTTAGTCGTGGTGTCTCACACGAATCCTTGTCAAGTATAAATTTTACATTGTAACCAGGAAATACCAGGCCACTCAGAAAGTATTGCGATAAATAGTTTTTTTATATGGGAGACTGGCCAGTTAGAATCTTTTTCGAAAATATGATTACTTGTAAGTAAAAATATGTGTGTTCCATTTTCAAAATTTCCCTCCACATTTTTTGCGAGCCAATTCAAAGTATCGTGTCTTACTGAGAAATGGATCTGCGCCGGGAACATTTTAGAGCTATGATTTTTTACGATTTCAAGTGTCGCCTGAAACCGGATGAATCGTTCGATAGACTTCAAATGGCATTTATGGATGAAGGCCCCTATAAGGCAACCGTGTATCGTTGGTATAACGAATTTAGGCGCGGTCGACCAACCTTGGGGGATGAAGAAAGAAGCGGTCGTCCTTTGACGGCTATTACGGAAGAAAACGTGCTAGCGGTGAAAAATTTAATCCAAGATAATAGGCGAATTACATATCAGGAGATTCAGCACATATTAAAGATTGGATCGGGAAGCGTTCACGAGATTCTACACGGGCATCTTCGCGTGAGGAGGATAGTATCGCGCTGGGTGCCGCACTACCTCACCGGCGCTCAGAAGCAGGCCCGGGTGGAATGGTGCCGTGATATGCTGAACAAATTTGAAGCAGGCTCACACCGCGCTCAAAACGAGGGACTTCCTGGACAGTACACCAGTCAAACTCCTGGGTCACCCTCCTTACAGCCCTGATCTAGCACCGTGTGACTTCTTTTTATTTCCAAAAATAAAAAATCAGCTCAAGGGGATACAATTTTCGTCGCCGGAAGATGCGCTGGCTGCGTTCGAGCAGGCTGTAAACGAGGTGTCTGCGGCGGACTGGAAAAAGTGTTTTGAAAACTGGTTCAGACGCATGAATCTTTGTATAGAGGCTGGTGGAGAGTACTTTGAAAAGATTTAATAAAAATATATGTGCCTGTAGAACAATTTTTAGTTTAGTTTAGTGTCGCTAAACTTTCTGAGTGTCCCACGTATTAGCACATCATCCAAAGCAGAGTTAATAAAATTTATAAAGGACTACCGCACAAGCTTTTTCTACCAAATAAAAAAAACACTTAAATCGGACCAGTAATCACGGAGATATCGATTTACATACATGAAAAAAAAGATGCTGGTCGAATACATAACCACCTCGTTTTTAAGAAGTCGGTTAAAATGAGATGGTGCTAGACAGCTGTCTAGCGCTGTTCCCTTCCCACTCTCGGAATAGTCCTAAAACATTCCTGCACTAACAGATTATGGTACCGCCATGACCAACAATTTTCGTTTAGAAAAGACATGACACTAAATTCATTTTTTACATATGTATAAGCTATAAGGTTAGTTTTGTAAACATCATCATCCCCAAAAGAGCACTACCAAACTTTATGACTCCTATTTTGTTAAGGTTTTGGCTACTAGTTCAATGATCCCTTTTTCGATGAATAGTCTCATTTTATAAAAAAAGTACTAGGCTTGCATGAATTCAAGGTGGTATTTTAACAGTAATAAAATAGTTTTGTCAATTGCCGAGAAAGCTTTTCATCATCAGAGTGGTAACTGCGTTACACACTTACAATCGCAATGCCATTTGTTTCATCTTGCTCAGACGAATCTTTGAAACATAGGAAGTAATAAATCTCGAATTTCCGCCGATAACTATATTATCGTCTTCATCTCATAATCAATCGCTCCTAATCAATCTTATCGTCAATCCTACCTATCTTTGGGGTAGACCAACTAACATTTTGTGCGTTCTGTTTTTTGCAATATTCAATATCCTTCCATTTTAACATACTACATAATACATGCAAAAGAATAAATCTTTTATTTTACTTACTCGTAATCTCTCATTGAAATCGTTTTTAGTAAGTTTATAAACAAACTGTGCTATTAGATTTTTACTGCAGGGATATTCTTCTAAAGATAACTTGAATGGCAAAGCCATTTCAGTTCTTATTCTATATATCTATTTTATCTTTATATCTTTTTTACAAGGCTACAATAACAAATATGTGTATATTACTTTTTATTGCAATGGTTTAATTACTAATGTTTAATAGATTAACTGTAGGCAGAAAAAAAATTTGGTACTCTCTTCTTCACGTAAAGATGGCGTTCCTATACCTAACCAATGTTTATGTGTCATATCATGTGTGTCTAAATTTGGATCAGTTTCGTCCCCAGTTGTAAGCGTTTTGTTTACGAACATTGTTACAGGTGGGGACAAAGCTTTAAAGGTTTTATTGGTGCCCAAGTTTAATATTCACTACAGAAACTATCTAAGTACTTAGGCAAAATTGTAGCCACAAACCTCTGCTCCTCAGAAAATTCAGGGAACTGTTATATTTTATCTAAATAGACTGTCTCTTCTTCCTAGATGGCTTTAAATGTAAGTTAACACATCAACAACTTTTGAAGAAACTTTGTGGAAAACATTGTCTAAATTCAAAAATTCCACTCCAGTCCTAAAAAGAGTTCCCCAGGACGCGAGGCACTCTGTTGCTTTAAATTTAGCGCGATGTGTCCGTCTCGCGACCTAGGAGAACTCCCAACGTGCCTGGGAGCTCACCTTCCCTTATAGGATTCTGCATGTCCAAAAAAATTTGGCAACTCAAAAATCATTAACAAACCAAATTAAAGAAAACTGCAACAATTCGGACCGCATTTAAGGCTCCAAATTACCATTTTCTAATAACTTTTCTCAAAAAGGCATTTGTGCTCATGTGGAATCCAAGTTAAGTGAGGGTGACAGAATACTGTTTAGCAGTGATATGGTGGCGCCTTCTTCTCCGGAGACTCTTGCAGCCCTAGAGAAAAAAACAAAAAAACACCCAGCGCCTGCGGATGGTCTCACTTTCCCTGACCCGCCCGTCCACCCCGACCCCCTCGTTCAGGATTCATCTATTTTCCAAATTACAGCCCCGCAGTTGCTCGCAGCCGTTAGCCCTTTCCGGAGTGGTTCTGCCGGCGGCCTCGACGGCCCGACTCCACAGCATTTGAAAGATTTGTAGAGTTCAGGCGCCGGGGAAGCTGGTGAGTCGCTCTTGAAGGAGCTTGCGGTTCTGATCAACTTAATGCTCTCCGGCGGCGTGAACGATGCCGTCCTCGATGTCTTATATGGGGCTTACCTGTGTGCCCTGCGCAAGAAGGACAGCGGCATTCGTCCCATTGCTGTCAGTTGCACCTACAGGCATTTGGCAGCCAAAATATGTTGCAAGGTGTATAGCGAATCCCTTGCAACTAAGTTCCACCCCTTCAACTTGGTTTTGGTTCCAGGGGGGCTGTGAGGCTGCCTTGTTTCTTAACTCAAAGAAAGGCGAGGTCATCCTCAAGGTTGACGTCTAAAACGCATTCAACTCCATGAACAGGGACACTTTGTTGGCTGAAGCCAAAAAAGTACTACCCGGAATTTATGGTTTTATGTACCAATGTTATAGACATCCATCAAAATTATTGAATAAGGACAACATTTTGGAATCTGCAGTTGGTTGCCAACAAGATGACCATCTCGGGCCTGTCATTTTCAGTTTGGCTATTCATCCCATAACTCAACAACTAAATTTAAAATTTAACGTATGGTATTTAGATGATGGAACGCTAGGAGGTGGTGTTGACACCGTTTTGAATGACCTGAAACTCCTCAAACTGAAATTTAAATCTATTGGCCTGGAACTTAACCCCTCAAAGTGCGAAATTTACCTCTCTGGCGTTACCGACGGACAATCGACTTTAAATAAATTTAAGGCAATAGCCCCGCAAATTAAAATTTTAGAAAAACCCCCAGTTCCCCAATTTTGGAAGAAAGTTTCTCATCTTTCATCGAAGACAAAATCAAACATTTTAATGATATTTCAGATATACTTTCCAAAATTAATTTACATTAGGCATTCACCCTTGTCAGATATTGCTGCTTTGGTCCAAATTTTTTCTATTATCTCCGTTCTTCTCCTTTTTGGAAGAAGCCACAACTTTTGGACAAATTTGACCAAATTATTCGCAAAACATTAACATCCATTATTAATGTGGCCCTGGACGACCGGGCGTGGTTGCAAGCCACCCTTTTTTTTTTTTTTTTCCGGATGGGAAATCATCAAATGACTTCTCCCGCTCTGGGCTGAGCGGGAGGGAGTGTCAGACTTTTACTGACTAAAACCCACCCATGTTCCTTCATCGCCCTTTGTGTTCCGGGGCCGCGGTATCTCTTTCGAACAACCCGCAGCACCCAGCAGGCATCGGCCCTTGCGGGCCCCTTCCCTATGCTGACATCTCTTTGAGGCGCGCGTGGAACACGAACGCGCCGTCGACACGACCTGTCGTCCTAAGACGGAGGGACGGCGAGCTAGCCCTTAGCTCACCGTCCACAGGCCCGCGTCTACGGTGGCCGGGAGCCACCACGTGGCCCCCGACGCCCGGTGCGTCTCCCGCGGCGGCTGGGACGTGAGGAGGAACGCTCTCTCTCACGTTCCGCCTCCTCCTTTGCTAGCATGACTGCTTCGCAGAAGGAGGTGACGGCCTCCCATTCCGTCTCGCTCCGGACCATGGCTCGAACCAGGGCCGGACGCGAGAGGTCGCCGCCGCCGATCGCCGCTATGAGGACACGGCGTTGCTCCGCCCAAGCGGGGCAGACCTCCACCGTATGCTCCACCGTGTCCTCCGGTCGATCCTCGCAGTGGAAACACCCGGGCGTCTCCTCCCGCCTGATTCGGTGCAGGAACCTCCCGAAACAACCGTGTCCGGTGAGGACCTGCGTCAGGCGGAAGGTGAGGACGCCGTGGCGCCTCTCAAGCCACTCCTCAAAGAGGGGACTTATCGCCACTATCGTGGCGTGCCCTGCACGGGGTTGCGACAGTCGCTCCCTCCATGTCACCATGAGATCGGCCCGGAGGTTTGTCCGCTGAGCGGCAATTAGCCGCGGCAGCGGAGTAACCCCCCGGCGAAGAACCTCCGCGCGCCATTCATGTAGGCGCGCGAGGACTATCGCCTCCAGATCCCATGGTGGCAATCCGGCTAGGAGGCTCGCAGCCTCGCCCGAGATCGTGCGGAACCCACGGACCATCTTTACGGCTACCACCTTTTGGGGCGCGTTCAGATTTGCAAGCCACCCTGCCAATTCGTTTTGGTGGCCTCGGCGTCCGCAAAATTTCTAGTGTAAGCGTACCAGCGTTCTTGTCCTCTATCCACAGCACTAAAAAATGTTAGCTCTTTCCTTGGTTGACTCGGATGTGCCGTTCTTGACCGACGCAGAGGACTCCTGGAAAGTGGCTTGCCCGGATTCGGATCGGCCCGAGAATCCATTTTCCCAGAGATTAGCTCTGCAGGTTGGTAGTTGGTACGGAATAACCTTATTAATACGTCTACCAATAATGCTGAGCTTGCCCACCTGCTGGCTGTGGGTGAGTGGGAGTCGGGCCCCTGGCTTCAGGTACTACCGTCACCTAACACGGCTCTATGCTAGGTGACACAACCTTCCGGCTCGCTACTTGTCTGCAATTGCTCGCTCGTTGTGGGGCTCCACATCGCTGTCAATGCGGTGAAGCAGTCGACTGCCTCGAACACCATGGCCTTTCCTGCTGTAAGATTGCAGGTCAGATTGCGCGGCACGCTAGCTTTAATAATCTCATCCGTCGAGCTCTTGCCACCGCCGCGGTGCCAGCTGTCTTAGAACCCAACGCTTGGCACGCGTCGATGGGAAGAGACCAGATGGTATGACCATAATGCCATGGAAGTTGGGTAGGTCTTTGGTTTGGGATGCAACTTGTGGTGACACCCTTGCACTTTCCCATCTTCCTAGCACGGTGGGTTGCGCTAAGGCGGCTGCTGCAGGGACTGAAAACCTAAAAACGGCGCAAATACAATAAATTAATTTGTAATTATGTATTTGAGCCGTTTGGGGTTGAAACGCTAGGGCCATGGGGTTCGAGTGCCCACCTATTATTTCGGGATATCGCCAAGCGGTTGGTCGACTCTTCACGTGACGCATTTTTTTTGGCCAAAGAATCAGCATTGCCATCCAACGTGGCAATGCTGCCAGCTTTCTGAGCACTTTTCCTGTGGTCGAATTTTTTGACGCCCCGTAATTGTGCTTATTTTTATTCTAATATTAGTTTGTAAATAAGGCATATTATAAATAAGGAATATTTTGATGATTTAATAAAGTTATATTATCATAGAGAATAAATAGTTATAATTGTCATTTAATTATTATTGCAGGAAAAAATATTACCAACAGGGTTTCTCTCCATTGCCTCCGATACAAAAAATTCGATTTGTTGCAAATCGTCCGTTTTACTTTATCATCAAAGCTAATCAAGAACAATTGTTTGCCGGAATCTTCAATGGAAGATTAATAAATTAATGACTAATATAATAAAATTGAGAATTTGTTTCACAAAGCTTTTGTAAAAAAGTCCACGTAAGTCCTACTAAGTAAAAAATAACTTAAATCATAACTATGATAAATCTTGTACCTACAGTAAAACAATAACACGAATGACAAGTTCGATTGATTTCATTTTGCGCACTATCACTAGAAACGAATCATTTGATTGAAAAAATCGATTGACATCTTATCAGTTAGTCCAAGTCGTGTAATTTTCTTTTGTGTAGACGATTTGCGTCTCATGGATTGGATAGTTTTATAAAATGAGACTAACTTTTATTGGTGAGTAATACCAATTTTTTAATGACGTTTGGTCTGGCTTGTTTGGTCTCTTAGGGGGTTATCTCATATGACAGGGCCAACAGTTGTGGTCGATATTAATCAATCAAGTAAGGTTCCATCGTCCCAATGACTCTAGTTGACCCCATTTCCGCAAGACACCGTTACATTATATTTAAACAAAAAAAAAATTGTAACCGCCTATATCTATAAACAACATTAAAGAGTACATACTCGTAAATACGGTTAGGGCTACGATAAATGGAAGAATCGTTATAGATTAACCTGATCTGGGTCTATCTGGGAGCATTAACTTATAATGAAACAATTTGGAATTTGATTTTGAATATTACATTACAATGATGCACTAATGACCGCTGTAATAATCGGTTTTGTACCAAACATGAGCACAACATTTCATGCGCATGTTGCAATTGCTACGGGGCGGCGGCGATCATTTATATTGGCCCAATACAAAAGTGCGTATTGTAATGCTTGGCTTGACGAACTTACCGTTGAAAATTACATAGAATAGAATACCTATACTTTATTGTACACCAAAATAACTTAATGCTCACTTTCAAATTGTTACATTACACGCGAATGTTACTGGTGTATACCACACACCCTTGTTCCTAATACTGCCCTTGATCATTCAAGAATTTCGATGTAGGGGCCGTTACAGTCAGTGGTCAGATCCGGACTGGATCTAAAGGTAAAACTGACAATCCCTTTAGGGCGTTTCCTATTGATGATAATATATGTTTTTGCAGTTATTTATTTAGGTTTAATGGTTTCGGCAAAAAAACGTAAACCCAAACTCTCATCTTCTTCTGATGAGAGCTTCGAAGTTTCAATGCCTCTCGCAAGCGGCTATTTGAACCTTGAAGGAAGTGTTCGGAGAGAATTTGCTCTGGTAATTACATTGTTTCGATCAGTTATACACCCGGTTTCACACAAAATGCGCTTGTGGCCACAGACCAACAAAAAATAAAGGAGCTCGTCTGCTGCGGCCAAGGAAACCAATCGAAACGAAATCGGCGGCGTCTAAAGCCGCGTTATACTCCGACGGGTTGCTTGCAAACAAATGGAACCGCGCACTAACGTGCGTAACGTAATCTCTCCCCGTTCATCCTACGCATATTGTAGCAGACGGTCGATTCTAAGTTGGAGATTGGTCTCACTTGGAACCGCAGCATCGGTATGAGCCGGTTAGTTAGAGCTTCATGATCATGCAGTAAAAGCGAAAGGGGCGTAAATCGCCACGTTTCGTTTTGTTTCGGCCGACATCAGCTGAACTATACGTCGATCGACTGATTCCGATTCTGTCGGTAAGCGTAGTGAATCCCTTATCGTTTGTAGGAAGCAGCGTTGGAGGACCATGCCAGGAATATGATCTGCTCTCCGTTGTCTGTGTTGATGCCTCTTGGCAAACTGGCAATGGGAGCAGGGAGAAGAACAGAAAAAGAATTATTGAAAGCCCTAAACCTTTCCAGCAGAAAACAGGTAATTATCTAAAGCGATAAGATTAATAAAATAGGTATCTACTCAGGCCGACTGCTGGGTATAGGATTGGTGAATTCCATGAAAAACAGCAACTGGATTTGAAAATTACATTTATAGACGCAGCATGCATTAATTTGTTTCATTCAATCTTTGTTACACAGTTAAACCCCACATTCGCACAACTTATTACCAGCTTGGAGTATCTACCAGGAGTAACTTTAGATATGGCTAACAGGATATATGTTTCTACTAAAAACAGTATCAATAAGAAGTTCGCGTATAACACAAAACTCATATTCAAGTCGTCTTGTCAGAAGATCAGACCAACGAATCCAAAGAAAACTGCAAATACCATCAACCAATGGGTAAGGATGTAAAAGTTTAACATATGTATGTATATATATGTTAATGTTTTATTTTATTATTGATGTGTGTTAGCGGACATGACACAATTATTAATTAATGAATGCAATTAATTCTTTGTTTAGCAATTAATATTTTACACGCTATTGTATAGAATCTGGTTCTTCTAACCTAACAGACAGATGTGTTGCTGGGGAGTTTGTTCCGCCACTTTTTCTTCCCAGCTAAAACACTAGGAAGTGGCGAAGGGCGAGCATTTTGGGGGACTGTCTCTTGTAAACTCGACGTTCGAAAAGTGCTGATTATCAGCCTAATTTGAATAAATGACTTTTGATTTGAATTTTTGATCTTATGGACACTTATAATTAAGCCCCATAAAAAGATTTTTACGGTTTTTCTATTTTTGTTATATTTTTCTTCTTTCGCCTGCTTGCCTTGAGGGGTAATTGCGTAACTCACTAACAAACGGGATACGTTTTGTTTTGTCAATTCAACAACATTCAATGCGTTCTTTCCAGCGGTTTTCAAGCGGACGAATTGTTCAAACGTATGGACCAATGTTATAAGTTGAAGTTCTTTCGAAATCTTTCACTAATCACATACGTAATGATGCAATTTTTAACAATTGCATAATTATGTGATTTGAAATGTAATGAAAGTGAAATAAATTGTTGTTTTTTTACCATCCAGATATAAATCCACATGCAACATTCACAAACGTACACTATGTTTTTAGATCTTTTGACAAGTGTTGCCGCCGTTCCACGTCGCAAAGACAAGGATAAAAATTCGGAGTTGATGGCCAACCTTCAGTTATTGGGAAATCACCAGAAGAAGAGGATATACACTGCTTCCATATAGTATTAATTTATGTATAGTAACCTTTTAATATCTTTACAAACCAGGTGGCCGAAAAGACGAGGAACAAAATCACACAGTTGGTTAGTTCACGGGATATAACCGAAGACACATCGTTGATTCTTGTCAACGCTATATATTTTGCAGTAAGTACACATTATTTCATCGACCCGCCTTTTCCAACGATGTGATGGTAAGTTTCCAGTCTAACCAGACGCAGATGGATGCCAGTACTTTACATCGAGCGACATGCTATGTGACGGTGTAACTGGTTAATACTGTATCCGTTGGTAAGACTAATGAATCAACCTTTCGCGAGCTCATTGTAACCAATTTCAAAGATCTAAAAATTACAACCGGGACCCATTGGACCGCACATCAAACCGTTCTCGATATAAATTTATGGTCAATAATCGGCAGTTACAAGTTTTGTAGTCTTAAATGATGTTGGTGATGATTAGATAATGTCTTCTCCTGTGGTCTTTCTCGAATTAAAGACTCGGCATTCAATTTTACTACGAGACATTCTTGAATATCTACCCAAGTTACACAGGGAGGAGCTTATCTAATCTAAAAGACGCTCGCAACCGCCGCGACACAACTGGTTCCTATGTAACTCTATGGCAACAGGTGGCAATGTTGCTATAGAAGCGCTTTCACCGAGTTGTTTTGAGGAGTTTTAAAAAATCTGAGAGCGATTCGAAACCTTTTTGGGTCAACGCCCAAAACGTTGTTGGCTATCACTATCCAATGTATAGTGATATCAAGTATCTATGTTCACCAATATATTTCAAGCATATGTTTTTAAGAGGGACATCATTTTCTAGGGTAAATGGTTGAATAAATTTGAAAAAACCTTCACGGACGACTTTTTCTCGCCTGCTGGCAGACGTAGAATACCGATGATGTCGCGAGAGGGCAGGTACAATTACTGGAAGTGTGACACTTTGAACGCTCAGGTACCTAATATTCTTTACGGTTATCGTTACTTGCGTAGAATATTTCATATTAAAATACACCTACGTTTGCTTCAAAGTTCCTGGTCTCATGCAAAACGTTCATTTATTATTATTTTAGCTTGTTGTTCTGAGGCCCGATTTCAATCTACAATTGCCATAACTTAATAATGCTTATCCCGTTTTCAGTCACACTAGCCGATACCTAAACGAATGTCTAATTAAAAGCGAGAGAGCGCGGTTCGGTACCCAAAGGTGACAGGCTATCTAATACGGGACTTTGTTAAATTATATTGAATTTTGGCACTTTGATGAGCTCGTCAATATTAAAGCGAAGTCTTGGACTTCAAACTAAATAGGTTTACTGAAGTTTACAAAGAATTTAATATCGATGTATTAGATTATTGCCACAGATAGATATACCTACATAAATAACGCAAGGGCACCTACTTTGCGTGCCCGCCTTAATAATTTCATGCTTAACTGCTACTGTCGCAGCAAGCCATTTTGTTTAAAACAATAACGTAACAATAACTCAAGAACTTAGTTTTAGACGTAGAAACGTAGTCTATTTTGTATAGTAACTTGTTTGTATACTAACCAAATAGTACTTATGACGTCATACTAGGTAGTCAAAAAATGGCACGCTTGGTTTTCATACGGATCGTGATACCTGCGATAACTGTGATTGTTGCCTTTCAAAAATTAATTATTTTAGCCGTTTTCTCCGGGATTACTGGGCCGATTAACTTGCAGTTGTTTTGCTTTTTTGTTCCTCCATTAAGTTGATGATCTCAAAATGACTTCAACTTTCAATGTAAAATGGTGTGTAGTGACAAGAATTTGTGTAGAATTGTGTGGTACAAAAGAAGTAAAAGTCGGTGGCAAAACTGGTAAAAGGAAACCAATTGCGAGTAACAGACTTCCAAAACTTACATACATTCAGTATATTTTGTTAACATACAATACTATACCGGGTGGAAGGGACAGCGACGAAAAGCCAGTTACCACGTATTCAGTACATGTTATTAAAGAAATGGTTATTAAAGAAAAATTAGCAATTCAGTGTATTTTGACGTGTAGATATTGCAGTTTTGTAGGAAACAGCTGTTTTTTTTTTAATAACCGACGCAAACTTTCAATGTGGGCCTCCCCCACATTGAAATTTTTCGTGGGGAGGTTCAGAATGATGTACTGAATACTTAGTAGCTGGCTTAGCGGCGCTGTCTCTTCTACCCTGTAAAGAATACTTTGATTCTAGGTAAAAAATAAGAAATTTTACTGTCCGCATTGTTTGGGAAGTAACGTCTATTGTTTGTCACTACAAACTAACGATTTATAAATTGATGGTTATGAATGATTTTTTTCACCAGATCATAGAATTACCTTACAGAGGCTCGAATTCGGCAATGATAGTAGTCCTACCGTACAGCAACACTGATTTAAGGTCTCTCCTTCGAGAATTGAAGGAAGATCCAAATTTATTAAACAACGCTTTGAAGAAAATGAAGATAACGGACATTATACTCACGATGCCAAAGTTCAAAATTGAGTCAGAAATGAATCTGCACGATCTGTTTAAAAAGGTAGGTGTTCATTTTTTTATAGCGATGAATACAAGAGCAATATTTTAATTAGGAATACGTGACAGGCAGTCACATTAATAATATTTTTTTTAGCTACATATTGTTTATTTTTATTATAATATTTTCTGGACATGCAGTTTATTATTTATTTTATTTTGAGGACCCCAATTTTTTTTGTACAATAATAAATGTAAGATTCGATAACTTTCCGATTTAGTCAATCACTAGCGTATATGTAAAATAAATTGCTTTTGCACAGCACAACGATAGCAACCGATGTTTTTGTGTGGGTAAGTTGTACGGTGCATGGTATATACACGCTGTGATTGATGGGATAAGGTTTATAATTGATCGTGTAGTACGTTCTGTTTTAAGAAATGCGGATGTGTGCGCGACTGCGTACTTATTGCTTTTACTGAACTGCATGTGTAGTAGTTGCCGTGTGGCAGGGGCAAACTGGAGGCACAGGTTTCCGATACATTTTCGTCTACCGGGCATATCTCCTTGTTTCCTAAATCTATGTTATATCATAGCACATGTACATAGCAGGGTTGTTGCGAATATCAGCATCAGCATCCGCGGATTATCAGCATTGTTTTTTATATCAGCATCAGCAACAGTTGAAGCTGATTTTTAATGCTAACATTCAAGTCGTGACGTGTTCGTTGAATGTGAGGCTTAGCGCGAGCCACGTGGAGTTTTAACCAATCATAGACAGTTACAGTTATACAAAAAAAATATTAAGGTATAACTTTTCTTTTATTCAAAATCTTATCACACAATTTGATTCAATATCAAATCACATTTACTAAAAATGTTTATAGTAAGATATGTTTCATTTAAGTTATTTTTTAATATCAGCGTCCGCTGATATGGATCTCAAAAAATCAGCATCAGCAACAACCTTAATATGTAGTTTTGTTCAGGACCCACACAAAAACACACACAGAAAATTACTTTTGATTTTAAAAACTTTACGATATGATCACAAACTCGCGACAAATAGCACACCCGCTTGCGATCAACGAAAACTCGAAACTGGCGTAACTCCGTTAAAATCGGCAACATGAAAAAGAAATGTACTTTCTTTGAATTTGCCGCTATCCTAGGTGCGTTTGCGCTTGTACCTAGACCGTGCATAGATCAAGAAAATGATAGACTGTACAATCACATTTAGTTGTACTTACTCAAAAAATTGCTAAAATGGTTGTATTTTTTATGAAACAGTAAATTACATTGTTGAATTACATTCAAAACTAAAGCTAATGTTGATAACAAAAACTGACAAAAAAAATACGTTATTATCAATAAACATCTATAGTTTTTTTTTAATCTTTAATTAAATCGATGAAGGTTTACAAAAATAATGAACCCTTTTAACATTATCTAAAATAAAAGTAGTAAATGGGACAATGGGTGATTGGATTAAATGTAGACGATTAAAATGCCTTGTGTGACGCTTCTGTTTTTTTCATTTATTGGGATCTGTCTGTATATGTCGGCGCGTTTGATAGATACCTACGGGGCCGACGCGCGACGTTCTGTAGGTACTAGATCGGAGTTGACCTCGCAAGTGAAGTTGTCAGTGAACTTTAGCGAAACAGCTGAACAGATAGTTCTTTCTAGTTAAAACACTGCAGTTTTGAGTAAAAAAGTTGTTTTTTTATTAAATATCGCATTGGGTTAGATCGAAGTCATAATTTTATACCGATTACAGTAAAAAAAACTGCAGAAAAAAACGTAAGTAAAAACTAATTAAAAAATCAAACGCAGGGGGTCCAGAATCATGTACTGAATTCATGGTAACCGGCTTCGCGTCGCTGTCTCTTACACCCTGTATAACTACAAAATTAAGCGGGTCATTGCCCTGGTTAAAGAAGAATAGGGATCTTATTTTGCTAATTTTTGCAATTTAACGAGACAAGAACTGTGACAACAGACAAAAAGAAAGCATGATAAGTTATTCTAATGAATTAAAAAAAAATGATGAATAAATTAATACCTAATGAAAAAAAAAATGATATTAAATTCCAGATTGGGGTGAGGACTATATTTAGCGATAAACACTCAGATTTGAATGGAATAATCGACGATGAAACTGTATTTGTAAGTAAAGCAATACACAAAGCAATTATTGAAGTCACTGAAAAAGGGACAGAAGCATCCGCAGCTACAGGTAAACTAAATTTATCAAAAATATTGTCACTACTGCCACACCTAGAAATGTTATTCAATTATTACAGACACTTCACAGTTTTATTATACTTTGACAGTAGCAACCCAACAACAACCTTATTGAATCGAAAGTAAAGTTCACTGTGATGTTGAAAAAACGGTTATTGGTACCCAACAACAATCTTAACATAAAGCAATTAAAGGCCACTGTGATTTAGACAGTGATGCAAAACTCGAGGTACAGAACTATGTGGACTGTAATTGTTACAAAACTGAAATTTTCTGTCATTAATTAGAATGACATAATTCCTAAATAAATCTTCTTTATCTTCTGCAGTCTTTGACTAAACCATTTCATGCGATTCTAGAAACTACGTGTGGTCTTCTACCAACATATTATGTATTTATTCATTAGCTCTGTTTTTTTTTGGTATTTAAAACCAATGCTACGAATATGTTGAATGACATTGACAGTGGCGCGTTGTTGCTAAACAACATTTGTGAAATTTTCTTAAATTATCAAAAAAGTATCTCCTGACACTTGTGTATTCGTGGTTTCAGCATTCAAACTCCTTCAATTGTCTGCGGTTTATAATCCCACAGTGAAAGTGAATCGTCCGTTTCTGTTTTACATCAAAGCTTATAAAGAGCCGTTGTTTGTGGGAGTCTTTTATGGAAATTCTTAAGAAAATATCAAAGTGACCAATCTGTCTAACCCTTTGGGGAGTACTGGCGTGATGTTATTTTATGTTTTAAAGAGACCAATAAATGAAGTAAAAGATTTAAAATTTATTGTATTTTAATTTTCGTAAAATATTTTCATCAAAATACGTTACAACATATTATTTCATATAATGATCAGCACAAACAGCCCTGAACAGTCACTGCAATAGAAAAAAAGCGATAGCACAGCTGCTAGACATATGTGAGACAGAGTGGAAAGTTTCTCATCCTCCATCAAAAAGGGGCATTTACTCATTGCCAGAATGGGTTATGGTCGTTTTTAATAGAGCCACGACGTTAATTTCGCTAGTTGGTCGTTTTGAAATTGCCCCAACGGGATTTGGTCGGTTTTTCGCTCAATGAGCTTTTTCGGCCTTTGAGCCTTACACATACGTTACAACATACATAATATTTCAAACAATTATCAGTATAAACAGCAAACAGCCCTGAACAATCAATGCAGTAGAAAATAAAATCATTTTTGCAAAAAAATAATGGACTTCCAAAAAAAACACAAAAAAAGTGGCAAATAACTTTACTTTCGGAAGTCAGTGCCAAAAAAGTCAATGAAACAAACAATAGTCACCGACTTCCGAAAGTAAAGTTATTTTCCACGTTTTTTTGGAAGTCGGTTATTTTTTTGCAAAAACGTTTTTATTTTACCTTTACTAACCGACTTCAAAAAGGAGGAGATTCTCAATTCGTCGGACCTTTTTTTTATGTATGTTCCCCGATTACTCGAAGACGGCTGGCCCGATTTGGTTTTTTTTTTGTTTGAAAGGGTATACTTTTCAAGTGGTCCCATGATCTTCAAGTCAGGATCTGATGATGGGATCCTGGAGAAATAGAGAGAACTCTTCAAATTTTATAGGCACACTTGAAGCGATTTGGGTAGTTTTTGGAAGAGTACTTTCTCGGAGTGGTTCCATTTCAATTTTGTGAAGATCTGATGAAGAACTTCGGAGATAGGCAAAGGAACTCTTCAATAAATGATAGCAAATGGACTGGGATTGCTGAAATCTCATGTCTGTCTATTGTTTACATAAGTTCATAACATAACATCGCGCCTGTATGCTCTGAGGGGGTACGCAGATGTGTACAGTACTTCCAAATTTCGACAGGTAAAGCTAAAGTTATTTCTCACTTTTGTTGTGTTTTTGAAGTCGGTTTTGTTTTTTGCAAAAAAGTTTTTTTAGTTGTCGCATTACACACAAATCCTTGTCAAGTATCAATTTCGCAATTTCTTTTATTTGGATGACATATTTTTTCCAGCTATCTTGATTAAAAAACCAAACTGCTAAACCGATTTTGATGAAATTTCTATGAGACCAATCAGGAAGTGTATCCATTCAGATAAAAGAAGAATTTTTCAAATCGGTTCATAAATGACGAAGATATGAGGTAAAAAACCCAAAAAAATACAACCGAATTGAGAACCTCCTCCTTGATTTGAAATCGGCTAAAAAAATCACTTAAATCGGACCAGTAATCACGGAGATATCGATTTACATACATGAAAAAAAAGATGCTGGTCGAATACATAACCACCTCGTCTTTAAGAAGTCGGTTAAAATGAGATGGTGCTAGACGGCTGTCTAGCGCTGTTCCTTTCCCACTCACGGAATAGTCCTAAAACATTCCTGCACTAACAGATTATGGTAACCCCCATGACCAACAATTTTGGTTTAGAATAGACATGACACTAAATTATTTTTTTACATATAAGCTATAAGGTTAGTTTTGTAAACATCATCATCCCCAAAAGAGCACTACCAAAATTTATGACTCCTATTTTGTTAAGGTTTTGGCTACTAGTTCAATGATCCCTTTTTCGATGAATAGTCTCATTTTATAAAAAAGTACTAGGCTTGCATGAATTCAAGGTGGTATTTTAACAGTAATAACATAGTTTTGTCGATTGCCGAGAAAGCTTTTCATCATCAGAGTGGTAACTGCGTTACACACTTACAATCGCAATGCCATTTGTTTCATCTTGCTCAGACGAATCTTTGAAACATAGGAAGTAATAAATCTCGAATTTCCGACGATAACTATATTATCGTCTTCATCTCATAGTCAATCGCTCCTAATCAATCTCATCGTCAATCCTACCTATCTTTGGGGTAGACCAACTAACATTTTGTGCGTTCTGTTTTTTGCAATATTCAATATCCTTCCATTTTAACATACTACATAATACATGCAAAAGAATAAATCTTTTATTTTACTTACTCGTAATCTCTCATTGAAATCGTTTTTAGTAAGTTTATAAACAAACTGTGCTATTAGATTTTTACTGCAGGGATATTCTTCTAAAGATAACTTGAATGGCAAAGCCATTTCAGTTCTTATTCTATATATCTATTTTATCTTTATATCTATTTTATCTTTATATCTATTTTACAAGGCTAAAATAACAAATATGTGTATATTACTTTTTATTGCAATGGTTTAATTACTAATGTTTAATAGTTTAACTGTCGGCAGAAAATAAATTTGGTACTCTCTTCTTCACGTAAAGATGGCGTTCCTATACCTAACCGATGTTTATGTGTCATATCATGTATGTCTAAATTTGGATCAGTTTCGTCCCCGGTTGTAAGCATTTTGTTTACGAACATTGTTACAGGTGGGGACAAAGCTTTAAAGGTTTTATTGGTGCCCAAGTTCAATCTTCACTACAGAAACTATCTAAGTACTTAGTTAGGCAAAATTGTAGCCACAAACCTCTGCTCCTCAGGAAATTCAGGGAGCTGTTATATTTTATCTAAATAGACTGTCTCTTTTTCCTAGATGGCTTTAAATGTAAGTTAACACACCAACACCTTTTGAAGAAACTTTGTGGAAAACATTGTCTAAATTCAAAAATTCCATTCCAGTCCTAAAAAGAGTTCCCCGGGGCGCGAGGCACTCTGTTGCTTTAAGTTTAGCGCAATATTTCCGTCTCGCGACCCAGGAGGACTCACAATGTGCCTGGGAGCTCACCTTCCCTTATAGGATACTGCATGTCAAAAAAAAATATTGGCAACTGAAAAATCATTAACAAACCAAAATAAAGAAAACTGCAACAATTCGGACCGCATTTAAGGCTCCTAATGACCGTTTTTTAATAACTTTTCTCAGAAAGGCATCTCATGTGGAATCCAAGTTAAGTGAGGGTGACATAAGGGGGCGGCCAGAATACTGTTTAGCAGTGATGTAGTGGCGCCTTCCTCTCCGGAGACTCTTGCAGCCCTAGAGAGTAAACACCCAGCGCCTGCGGATGGTCTCACATTCCCCGACCCGCCCGTCCACCCCGACCCCCTGGTTTTAGGATTAATCTATTTTCCAAATTACAGCCCCGCAGTTGATCGCACCTGTGAGCTCTTTCCGGAGTGGTTCTGCCGGCGGCCTCGCTGGTCTGACTTCAAAGCGTTTGAAAGATTTGTTGAGTTCAGGCGCCGGGGAAGCTGGTGAGTCGCTCTTGAAGGAGCTTGCGGTTCTGATCAACTTAATGCTCTCCAGCGGCGTGAACGATGTCTTGCCTAAGCCGTCCTTGATGTCTGTCTGATGTCTGTCTGTCGGGGCTAACCTGTGTGCCCTGTGCAAGAAGGACGGCGGCATTCGTCCCATTGCTGTCGGTTGCACTTACAGGCGTTTGGCAGCCAAAATATGTTGCAAGGTGTATAGCGAATCCCTTGCAACTAAGTTCCAGCCCCTTCAACTTGGTTTTGGTTCCAGAGGGGGCTGTGAGGCTACCTTGTTTCTTAACTCAAAGAAAGGCGAGGTCATCCTCAAGGTTGACGTCAAAAACGCATACAACTTCATGAACAGGGACACTTTGTTGGCTGAAGTGAAAAAAGTACAAGTAAGGTAAGTAGTAAGTAGTAGTAGTATTTATGGTTTTATGTACCAATGTTAATTATTGCATAAGGACAACATTTTGGAATCTGCAGTTGGTTGCCAACAAGGTGACCCTCTCGGGCCTGTCATTTTCAGTTTGGCTATTCATCCCATAATCCAACAATTAAATTCAAAATTTAACGTATGGTATTTAGATGATGGAACGCTAGGAGGTGGTGTTAACACCGTTTTGAATGACCTGAAACTCCTCAAACTGAAATTTAAATCTATTGGCCTGGAACTTAACCCCTCTGAAATTACCGACAGACAATCGAGTTTAAATAAATTTAAGGCAATAGACCCGCAAATTAAAATTTTAGAAAAAAAACCCAGTTCCCCAATTTTGGAAGAAAGTTTTTCATCTTTCATCGAAGACAAAATCAAACATTTCAATGATATATCTGACAAGGGTGAATGTCTAATGTAAATTAATTTTATAGATATACTCTATAAAATTAATTTACATTAGACATTCACCCTTGTCAGATATTGCTGCTTTGGTCCAATTTTTTTGTATTTTCTCCGTTCTTCTCCTCTTTGTAAGAAGCCACAACTTTTGGACAAAATTGACCAAATTATTCGCAAAACATTAACATCCATTCCCCTGGACGACCGGGCGTGGTTGCAAGCCACCCTGCCAATTCGTTTTGGTGGTCTCGGGGTCGGAAAAATTTCTAATGTAAGCTTACCAGCGTTCTTGTCCTCTTTCCACAGCACTGAAAAGTTATCCAGAAAAATTTTAGCTCTTTCCCTAGTTGACTCGGAAGTGCCGTGCTTGACCGACGCAGAGGACGCCTGGAAAGTGGCTTGCCCGGATTCGGATCGGCCCGAGAATCCATTTTCCCAGAGACAGTGGGATAAGCTCTGCAGGTTGGTAGTTGGTACGGAATAACCTTATTAATACATCTACCAATAATGCTGAGCGTGCCCGCCTGCTGGCTGTGGCCCCTGTCAGGCCCCTGGCGTCAGGTACTACCGTCACCTAACATAGGCACTATGCTAGGTGACACAACCTTCCGGCTCGCTACTTGTCTGCAACTGCTCGCTCGTTGTGGGGCTCCACATCGCTGTCAATGCGGTGAAGCAGTCGACTGCCTCGAACACCATGGCCTTTCCTGCTGTAAGATTGCAGGTCAGATTGCGCGGCACGCTAGCTTTAATAATCTCATCCGTCGAGCTCTTGCCACCGCCGCGGTGCCAGCTGTCTTAGAACCCAACGCTTGGCACGCGTCGATGGGAAGAGACCAGATGGTATGACCATAATGCCATGGAAGTTGGGTAGGTCTTTGGTTTGGGATGCAACTTGTGTTGACACCCTTGCACTTTCCCATCTTCCTAGCACGGTGGGTTGCGCTAAGGCGGCTGCTGCAGGGACTGAAAACCTAAAAACGGCGCAAATACAATAAATTAATTTGTAATTATGTATTTGAGCCGTTTGGGGTTGAAACGCTAGGGCCATGGGGTTCGAGTGCCCACCTATTATTTCGGGATATTGCCAAGCGGTTGGTCGACTCTTCACGTGACCAGAGGGCTGGCATTTTTTTTGGCCAAAGAATCAGCATTGCCATCCAACGTGGCAATGCTGCCAGCCTTCTGAGCACTTTTCCTGTGGTCGAATTTTTTGACGCCCCGTAATTGTGCTTATTTTTATTCTAATTTTAGTTCTAATATTAGTTTGTAAATAAGGCATAATTATTATAAATAAGGAATATTTTGATGATTTAATAAAGTTATATTATCATAGAGAATAAAAAGTTATAATTTTCATTTAATTATTATTGCAGGACAAAATATTACCAACAGGGTTTCTCTCCATTGCCTCCGATACAAAAAATTCGATTTGTTGCAAATCGTCCGTTTTACTTTATCATCAAAGCTAATCAAGAACAATTGTTTGCCGGAATCTTCAATGGAAGATGAATAAATTAATAGCTAATATAATAAAATTGAGAATTTGTTTCACAAAGTTTTTGTAAAAAGTCCACGTAAGTCCTACTAAGTAAAAAATAAGTTAACTCATAACTATGATAAATCTTGTACCTACAGTAAAACAATAACACGAATGATAAGTGTGATTGATTTCGTTTTGCGCACTATCACTAGAAACGAATCACTTGATTGAAAAAATCGATTGACATCTTACCAGTTAGTCCAAGTCGTGTAATTTTCTTTTGTGTAGACGATTTGCGTCTCATGGATTGGATAGTTTTATAAAATGAGACTAACTTTTATTGGTGAGTAATGCGTATTTTTTTAATGAGGTTTGGTTTGGTTTGGTTGGTCTCTTATGGGGTTATCTCATATGACAGGGCCAACAGTTGTGGTCGATATTAATCAATCAAGTAAGGTTCTATTGTCCCAATGACTCTTGTTGTCCCTATTTCCGCAAGACACCGTTACATTATTTTAAACAAAAAAAAAATTGTAACCGCCTATATCTATAAACAACATTAAAGCGTCCATACTCGTAAATACGGTTAGGGCTACGATACATGGAAGAATCGTTATAGATTAACCTGATCTGGGTCTATCTGGGAGCATTAACTTATAATGTAACAATTTGGAATTGATTTTGAACATTACATTACAATGATGTACTAATGACCGCTGTAATAATCGGTTTTGTACCAAATCGGCATCGAGCACAACATTTCATGCGCATGTTACAATTGCTAGGGCGGCGATCATTTATATTGGCCCAATACAAAAGTGCGTATTGTAATGCTTGGCTTGACGAACTTACCGTTGAAAATTACATAGAATAGAATATCTATACTTTATTGTACACCAAAATAACTTAATGCTCACTTTCAAATTGTTACATTACACGCGAATGTTACTGGTGTATACCACACAGCCTTGTTCCTAATACTGCCCTTGATCATTCAAGAATATCGATCTAGGGGCCGTTACAGTCAGTGGTCAGATCCGGACTGGATCTAAAGGTAAAACTGACAATCCCTTTAGGGCGTTTCCTATTGATGATAATATATGTTTTTGCAGTTATTTATTTAGGTTTAATGGTTTCGGCAAAAAAACGTAAACCCAAACTCTCATCTTCTTCTGATGAGAGCTTCGAAGTTTCAATGCCTCTCGCAAGCGGCTATTTGAACCTTGAAGGAAGTGTTCGGAGAGAATTTGCTCTGGTAATTACATTGTTTCGATCAGTTATACACCCGGTTTCACACAAAATGCGCTTGTGGCCACAGACCAACAAAAAATAAAGGAGCTCGTCTGCTGCGGCCAAGGAAACGAATCGAAACGAAATCGGCGGCGTCTAAAGCCGCGTTATACTCGGATGGGTTGCTTGCAAACAAATGGAACCGCGCACTAACGTGCGTATTAACGTAATCTCTCCCCGTTCATCCTACGCATATTGTAGCAGACGGTCGATTCTAAGTTGGAGTTGGTCTCACTTGGAACCGCGGCATCGGTATGAGCCGGTTAGTTAGAGCTTCATGATCATGCAGTAAAAGCGAAAGGGGCGTAAATCGCCACGTTTCGTTTTGTTTCAGCCGACATCGGCTGAACTATACGTCGATCGACTGATTCCGATTCTGTCGGTAAGCGTAGTAAATCCCTTATCGTTTGTAGGAAGCAGCGTTGGAGGACCATGCCAGGAATATGATCTGCTCTCCGTTGTCCGTGTTGATGCCTCTCGGCAAACTGGCAATGGGAGCAGGGAGAAGAACAGAAAAAGAATTATTGAAAGCCCTAAACCTTTCCAGCAGAAAACAGGTAATTATCTAAAGCGATAAGATTAATAAAATAGGTATCTACTCAGGCCGACTGCTGGGTATAGGATTGGTGAATTCCATGAAAAACAGCAACTGGATTTGAAAATTACATTTGTAGACGCAGCATGCATTTAATTTGTTTCATTCAATCTTTGTTACACAGTTAAACCCCACATTCGCACAACTTATTACCAGCTTGGAGTATCTACCAGGAGTAACTTTAGATATGGCTAACAGGATATATGTTTCTACTAAAAACAGTATCAATAAGAAGTTCGCGTATAACACAGAACTCATATTCAAATCGTCTTGTCAGAAGATCAGACCAACGGATCCAAAGAAAACTGCAAATACCATCAACCGATGGGTAAGGATGTAAGAGTTTAACATATGTATGTATATGTATGTTAATGTTTTATTTTATTATTGGTGTGTGTTAGCGGACATGACACAATTATTGAATGCAATTAATTCTTTGTTTAGCAATTAATATTTTACACGCTATTGTATAGAATCTGGTTCTTCTAACCTAACAGACAGATGTGTTGCTGGGGAGTTTGTTCCGCCACTTTTTCTTCCCAGCTAAAACACTAGGAAGTGGCAAAGGGCGAGCATTTTGGGGGACTGTCTCTTGTAAACTCGACGTTCGAAAAGTGCTGATTATCAGCCTAATTTGAATAAATGACTTTTGATTTTAATTTTTGATCTTATGGACACTTATAATTAAGCCCCATAAAAAGATTTTTACGGTTTGTCTATTTTTGTTATATTTTTCTTCTTTCGCCTGCTTGCCTTGAGGGGTAATTGCGTAACTCACTAACAAACGGGATACGTTTTGTCAATTCAACAACATTCAATGCGTTCTTTCCAGCGGTTTTCAAGCGGACGAATTGTTCAAACGTATGGACCAATGTTATAAGATGAAGTTCTTTCGAAATCTTTCACTGATCACATACGTAATTATGCAATTTTTAAGAATTGCATAATTATGTGATTTGAAATGAAATGAAAGTGAAATAAATTGTTGTTTTTTTACTATCCAGATATAAATCCACATTCACAAACGTACACTATGTTTTTAGATCTTTTGACAAGTGTTGCCGCCGTTCCACGTCGCAAAGACAAGGATAAAAATTCGGAGTTGATGGCCAACCTTCAGTTATTGGAAAATCACCAGAAGAAGAAGATATACACTGCTTCCATATAGTATTAATTTATGTACTTATAGTAACCTTTTAATATCTTTACAAACCAGGTGGCCGAAAAGACGAGGAATAAAATCACACAGTTGGTTAGTTCACGGGATATAACCGAAGACACATCGTTGATTCTTGTCAACGCTATATATTTTGCAGTAAGTACACATTATTTCATCGACCCGCCTTTTCCAACGATGTGATGGTAAGTTTCCAGTCTAACCAGACGCAGATGGATGCCAGTACTTTACATCGAGCGACATGCTATGTGACGGTGTAACTGGTTAATACTGTATCCGTTGGTAAGACTAATGAATCAACCTTTCGCGAGCTCATTGTAACCAATTTCAAAGATCTAAAATTTACAATCGGGACCCATTGGACCGCACATCAAACCGTTCTCGATATAAATTTATGGTCGATAATCAGCAGTTACAAGTTTTGTAGTCTTAAATGATGTTGGTGATGATTAGATAATGTCTTCTCCTGTGGTCTTTCTCGAATTAAAGACTCGGCATTCAATTTTACTACGAGACATTCTTGAATATCTACCCAAGTTACACAGGGAGGAGCTTATCTAATCTAAAGACGCTCGCAACCGCTGCGACACAACTGGTTCCTATGTAACTCAATGGCAACAGGTGGCAATGTTGCTATAGAAGCGCTTTCACCGAGTTGTTTTGAGGAGTTTTAAAAAATCTGAGAGCAACTCGAAACCTTTTTGGGTCAACGCCCAAAACGTTTTTGGCTATCACTGTCCAATGTATAGTGATATCAAGTATCTATGTTCACCAATATATTTCAAGCATATGTTTTTTAAGAGGGACATCATTTTCTAGGGTAAATGGTTGAATAAATTTGAAAAAACCTTCACGGACGACTTTTTCTCGCCTGCTGGCAGACGTAGAATACCGATGATGTCGCGAGAGGGCAGGTACAATTACTGGAAGTGTGACACTTTGAATGCTCAGGTACCTAATATTCTTTACGGTTATCGTTACTTGCGTAGAATATTTCATATTAAAATACACCTACGTTTGTTTCAAAGTTCCTCGTCCCATGCAAAACGTTCATTTAGTATTGTTTTAGCTTGTTGTTCTGAGGCCCGATTTCAATCTCCAATTGCCATAACTTAATAACGCTTATTCCGTTTTCGCGATGTGGCAATTTCAAAACGACCACTAAGCGAAATTCGCGTCGTGTTTTTTTTTAAAAAACGACCACAACGCGTTCTGGAAAACACAAAACGATCACGAAGCGAAATTTGGGTTGTGGCTGTTTTGATTTTCAAACACAACGCGTTCTGGACTTCTGGCAGTTAGAAAATACCAGAACGCGTTTTGAACCATTTTCAAACAGCCACAACGCAAAGTAATACATTAGTTAGGAACTTGCCGATTTTGATGGGTAAGGTGGTGTCATGTCGAATATTTTCAAAACCTTTTCAAACTTTCGACACATGGAACATGGACGTGGTAGTCGTTTTCATGGTTGTCGGGGGCACTCATGGTCGATATTGAGGTAGAAATGTAAACCCAAGATGACGGTTGTGAAAATTTTCAAATTTTCATGTGTAAACACTGAATTTTTTCACCAGATCATAGAAATACCTTACGAGGGTTCGCAGTCGGCAATGATAGTAGTTCTACCGTACAGCAACACAGGTTTGGGGTTTCTCCTGCGAGCTTTGAAAGTAGCACCAGATCTTTTAAACAGCGCTTTGATGAAAATGAAGATAACGGACGTCATACTCACGATGCCAAAGTTCAAAATCGAGTCGGAAATGGATCTGAACGTTCTGTATAAAAAGGTTTGTGTTCATTTGTTAATACCGGGATGAATATATGAGCAAAGTGGAGGCAAGCCGCCTAATTTTTCATTTGTTCCTATTATTCAATCATCGATTTGTTAGTTTCTATGTGTGTGTGTGTGTGTTCGTTCGCGTGGATGTCATTAAAAGTTGCTGTAGTTAAATTACAACACTGTATAGGCTATGTCAATATGTAGATTTTCAAAGCAGTGCCACCTAGAGTACCTTTTGCTATCAAAACTATATGAAAAACTCGGTCAGTTGATTTTAAAGTTATCTTGTGAGTACATTTATTCATTAGTACCACATTGGTCTAATAGATGTCGTTGCATGTATCTTACGTAATGATGATAAGTTCTTCTTGAACATTTTAAATTCATATATCATTTGATAGAGAGCAGAGATTACAACGAAACTAAAACCTTATCCAAGTTATGCACAATATTTGTGCATTAAGGTAATCACATTGGTTTTGTAATTTTCACGTGGTACTTCCACAAACAAACATACGAGTACCAGTAGACTCACAGACTACAGACACACAGACTGCAGACAAGCAGACAAACATTCTAAAAATGGGTTCTGCTTGATGGGTTGTTGAAAATAGTGAAAACTGATAAAAAGAAAACGTTATAAGTAATTCTATTTCGAATTTGAAATTTGATCAGTAAATACCTTATGAAAAAAATACATACTAAAATTTCAGGTTGGGGTGAGGACTATATTTGACGATAAACGCTCAGATTTGAATGGAATAATCGACGATAAAAATGTGTTTGTAAGTAAAGCAATACACAAAGCGGTTATTGAAGTAACTGAAACAGGGACAGAAGCGTCCGCAGCTACAGGTAAGCAAAATTTATCAAAAATATTGCCATTACCGCCACACCCAGAAATGCTATTCAATCATTATAGACGCTTGACAGTTATTTTACCTCTGATAGTAACAATTAACGTTATTAAAACGAAAGTAAAGTTCACTGTGGTGTTGAAAGAACGATTATTGGTAGTCACCCAACAACGATCTTAACATAAAGCAATTTAAGGCCACTGTGATTTTGAAAGTGATGCAAAACTAGGGATACATAAACTGTGTAAGGACTGTAATTGTCACAAAACTGAAATTTTGTGTCATTACTTTGCATGACAGCATTCCGAAATTAATCATTTTGACATTATTAAGTTAATTCTCTGTCTGAGTGCGGCAGCTCTCACTGTTTTATTTAAAAACCCGAGAAATTATTGTCTTCCAACTTCTATCTTCTGGACTCTTTGACTAAACCATTTCATGGGCGCTTCTAGACACTACTTGTGGTCTTCTACCTACAGATTATGTATTTATTCATTAGCTCTGTTTCTTTGGTATTATGCTACGAAGATGTTTTGGCGCTTGACATTCGTTTCGTGCATCCGTGAATGAGTGTGTTACGTAATTAGTTTGCTGATCGTTGTCTTATATGTTCATGATTGCAGGATTACAAGGGAAATTTCTGTCTGCTAATTTGAATATGCCTATATTCCACGCCAATCGTCCATTCTTCTTCCACATTGTATGTTACAAAGAACAGTTGTTTTCTGGAGTATTTTCCGGATAGTAAGTGCGTAAATCAATAAATGATATGAGAACTTTGGGGCTCCTGTGTTTTTGATTCTTGAGTTTTGTTCACCCACCATTCAGCATAACAAGTTGTTGTGCTTCCCAGAATTATTTTTTAAAAAGAAATGAGGATATTAATCTAAGAATGCGTTAGGCGCATCTCAGTCAGCGCGGTCGAGCGGTGTACGTGTGTTACGGTGGATCCACACAGCACTGCCGGCGGCTTGACCACAAGCAAAGCCGCCAAAAAGCCGCCGCCGGTAAGTACCGCCGGCAGACGCGGCAAGCGCAGCTACGAATTGTACAAGTCATATTTCAGTATTGTTTTGCTTGCCGTGGTTGATGCGAATTGTTTTTTTTTACGTAGATATCGGTGCTAAGGGCGCATATCTGATGGTGGAGTTCTACGTAACACTAGTTTGTTTCAAATGATAAATAAAATAAATAATAAAATAAATAAAATAAGTTTATTTCATATCATTTTGGCTTACATTGCATATCGAGGAGTCTCCATTTAGGCATAGAAATGCCTGTAGTTGAAGGCTCCGCTCAATCCCTTACATTATAAATATACAATTATGTAATTAACAAAAGAGTGTGTGTGTATGTGGGTGTGTATGTGTGTGTGTGTGTGTGTGTGTGTGTGTGTGTGAGTGTGTGTGGTTGAAAAAGTGGGAAAGACAGAGTTTGAGTGTACAGGGTGTGACTAAACATTCTTATAACATCAGTAAATAATATTTTTTTTTTTTTAAAAAGGTTTTCAGTATTAACTCACACGTTGCAAAAGTAGCTCTGTATCATCATAATTTAAACTATGCAGCCATGTTATAAGTTGTTTTTTGCATTCAATTAGTTTTTTATCATAGATATATATATTTTTATTTATTTTGTTATATAAGAAGGCTGAGCGTTTTTTATATTGTCTGCTGGCAAATTCTGTTTTAGTCCTGGGAACGTTAACTATGCAATGTTTCTTTCTCTTCTTTCGTATGTTTGGGTCATATGGTGTCGCCTTGTGCATTTTGAGGATGATCAGAAGGATGTACAATTTTCTCACTGACAGCAGATTACATAGATCATAAAGTTTTTGAGTGGAGAATATTCTTTTTTTGAAGTACATCACCTTAAGTATCGCTCTTTGAGCGCGTTCTAACTCTAGGAAACTAGATTTCGCTGCTCCACCCCATACAGTTATGCAATATGCTAAAACAGACTGGACCAAGGATACATAAATTTCATTTAATAGATTTCTTTGATTGCTATTATTTTTATTTATCCTCCTTGGTACAACATATCTCAGCTCTTTGAATATCCAAATGAATTTTCGAACTCTACTCATGACTTGATCCAGTTGAGGATACCAGGAAAGACGCTGGTCAATTATCACACCCAGATATTTAGTTTGAGTAACTTGCTGTATAGTAGGACAATTGCTGCAAGTTCCATCTGTAGTAATGTCGCACGTGTGTATTCTTAAATTAAATTCTTTATCTGATGGTAATTGATTATTATAAATATTAAAACAAATATAAGTGGTTTTGCTTGTGTTCAGGGTGAGCAGATTATTTTTTAACCAGGTAGCAACGAGAGCTAGTCCTTCTTCAGCACTATTTTTAACATCATCCCATGTTTTCCCTGAGAAGACGACAGCTGTATCATCGGCGTATGAGTATACCTTGGCATTAGTAATCCTCATGTTGCAGAGGTCATTTATATAAATTAAAAATAGCGTAGGTCCTAGTACACTACCTTGTGGTACGCCGTATGATACATCTGCGTCCTCACCAACGATATGATTCAGTTTCACCTTTTGTGTTCTACCGGAGAGATAGTCCCTAAATGATACAAGATGAATCTGCACACTTAACTCAACTACAAACATTAGAAGGAAGAAATACGCCAGTGCCCTTAATTTCATCGGTGATAACGCATTCCCCATCAAAGAATACGAAACGACACCACTCTCATCGAAAGCCGTGATCGAACTGTTGCCGCCGCTGCCGGCGGCAGGCCGCGGCGGCCTCGCCGGCAAAATTTCGCCGGATTTATTGCGAATGCCGCCGGCCGCTGTGTGGATCCACCATCAGGCATCAGCGGATTTCATACAATGCGAATGCCAATGCGACGTGAGATCCCCTTCATCGTCCGACCGCGCGGACGAGAGTTGTCGTGTGAGAATCGCCACTGAGACCAGGTCCACTCTTGTTGCCTAAAGTTATTGGTGAGTTTATTGTTATTAGCTATTTTAAGCTATCTAATTAAAAATAACATCACACTGTCAACGTGGGGTATGATATAATATTATCGTCTTCATCTCATCGTCAACCGGTCCCAAGATTGATCTTTGAGGTAGACCAACTAACATTTTATGCTTGTACCTTCCACTTTTTATTTCTAATACATGCAAAAGAATATTTTATTCTTATTTTACTTACTTGTAATCTCTCATTGAAACGGTTTTAAAGTTTATAAAGAAACTTTTTATTAGATTTTTTTACTTCAGGAAGCTTCTTGTGATAACTTCAATAGCAAAGCCATTTTAGTTCTACATCAGAGCATACATGACACAATGACACAGAAAAAATTGTTTAGAGGAATCTTTAATGAATGCTTATTTCGAGAATGGGAAAGAGATGGCGCTAGACAGCTGTCTACTAGCGTTATCTCTCTCTCTCTCTCCCGACATGGAACTAAAACATTCCTGAATTAAGAGGCCACTGTTATATTTTATTTTAATCGTATGTCTCTTTTTCGTAGGTTGTTTTAAATTGAAGTTATTATTTTCATTTAATTATAATTGCAGCAACAATATTTGGCGCAAGGTTAGCTCCGTTGTCTCCGACAGAAATAATTCAATTTGTTGCAAATCATCCGTTTTACTTCATCATCAAAGCTAATCAAGAACAGTTATTTGCCGGAATCTTCAATGGATGATGAGATAATGTTTAATACAATAAAATTGAGAACTATTTTCACAAAGTCTTTTATAAATATTTAAGAACACATTCTTCAATGCATGTTTTGGTTTTTATTTTATTTTACTAACAATACATTATATCTATCTGACTTTCCTTCTTTCAACCAGTTTCATGTACGAATATCATTTTATTTCTTCCTTGTTTTATGATCTTTCCCATTTGGATTTTATGGTACTTCATTAAATACGTAGGTAGTAAAATATTGTGTCAATATTTAAAAATATTTCTATTAATATAGTTTCATAAATTGTGTTTTACATCGTAAAGTTTAATTGAAATTAAAATAGTAGATTATACAACAAGTAAAAAAAAGGGAATTTAATTCGAGGGACTAAGTTGGATCCCGAGAGCAGCGAAGAATTCTAGAGTAGAATCCTGAGCGTAGCGAGGTATTCTAGATTAGAATCCTGAGTGGAGCGAGGGATACAAGGACCGAGATGAATTATTTTTTCACGAGTCGTGTACTCTACTTTTTACCATTGATTGCGAGAAAATAAATAGTATTTATCACATTTTATTTTATAACCGGTAATAAGAGAATAGAGAATTAATTTATAAACATTAGAAATTAATAGTGAAATTAGAAAAGTTTTCGAAATTCAGTGTAATGTTCTTGTTTGGTTTTGAAACGGTCGTATTCGATAAGACTTGGGTGTTCGGCAAATTCGTCATATTTTCTCGTTGCTGTTGCTGAGAAAGCTGTAATGTAGTCGTTCCACAAGGTTGTCCTTTCGATGTTGAAGGGCGCGCCGGAGATAGTGGCGCCCAAGGGTCAACAGGTTTTAAATTTATACTGTCAACTATCGCCTGCATCTTTTAGCTTTGTTTTCAATTGAATCCTCGATATAGCTTTCTGCCACTGTGCTGGACCTCCACCCTCCGTGGCGTTTCAGTTCTGTAAGATCAGCACCAGAATGTGCTAAAAGTGTGGCAGAGCTTCTACGGAAGCAATGTCCTGTGTACTGGTCTGGATTTGATAGATTGCCGAGTACATTTTCCGCCATGGTATTGTATGAAAAACCTGTCGGTTTTTGTATTAGTGGGCCGTAAAGCTTGATATTTTTCGACGATTTTTACGTACCCTTGCCGTATCACGAACGTTCAATTTTCGTTTTCGTATCAGTTAAAACGATAAGTAATCAATTTTCCGAGTGTTTTTGAATGCCGTTCATAGTTATCTTTAATAATTAATTACTGCGACAGGCCCCATTCACGCCAAAAAATAACACAAACCTGTGAACAACAATTTAAAAAATGTGTATTTACAGGAAAACTTTTAAAGTACAGTAGGTTTGTAGATAAACAGGTACCTACTATAAGTCCGGAATCTCCAATGGATGATGAATAATAGAACTTGTTTCACAAAGTCTTTTATATTTTTGAACACATTCATCAACGCGGCTTGGGCTATTTCTTTTACTGACAGAACACTATCTATCTGACTTTTTCTTCTTTCATATAAGTTGTAATTTCTACATTATTTTATGATCTTCCACTTTTAGATTTGATGGTACCTACTTTCTTAAATTAGTAGTGTCACATTATATTATAATGTCAAAATTTAAAAATCTAAAATTTATTTAATAATTTCACGTGGACGAAGGTCGCGGGCATCGGCTCAGGCAAGCAACAACTTTATAATTATAGCTTGATATTAGTACATTTTGATACAAAGTGGGCAAACTTTTCCGTTGCAGCTGATACAAAATTTATAACACGAATAAATGTTAATATGTTTATAAAAGCAAATATTTTCGTAAATAATAATGATTATTTATTATATTCTATTTATAAACACATAATGCTACTGCCGCCTATACGAATTAAACAACCCTGAACTTAGTTTAATAGTTATCTTTGGAAATAAAACACTAGTGGAAAGAAGTGAAAAAACCACGATTGTAAAATACACTGCATTCTGAATCTAACAGTAGTACAATAAGAGCCAGTTTTCGAGAACTGCGAATTGCATTTTACATCGCAAGAATTTAATTAAAGTTTTAGTTTAACAAAATCATAATATTTTGCTTGCAGCAATTGTAGGGTATACTTCAATGGGGTTACTTCCAAAAAGAATTATATTTGTTGTAAATCATCCGTTTTACTTCATCATCAGAATAAATCAAGAGCAATTATTTGCGGGTATCTTTAATGGATGACGATTTGATTATTATTTTCAATAAACCTGGTCCTTATGTTCCAAAGTCTTTTAAATTTTAGGACACGTTAGTCAACCACTTGACAAATGAATTTCCTCTCCTATTTAATTTCATTTCAGTAGTACTAGTTTTCAGCCTTTACAGGGTTGTGGAGATCAGATAGGCAGTCGCTCCATGTAAAATACTGCTATTCAGCTGTATCCGGTTTGAATGGATGCCGACCCTGACATAGTTGGGAAAAGGCTAGGCAGATGATGATTTAATTTATTTTCAAGCAACATTTTCTTTTTTTTACTATAATATTTGTACAAGAAGATATATATGACAATTGTTCTCATCCAGTTTCTTGATTTTTAATCAAAGTTAATTTACCAGGATCGATCTACTGATCTGGCAAAAGTATTTTCTCAGCACTGTAAATATCTATACTATACAGAGTGGCGCCGCCAATACGACAAATTAAACTGAGTTTACCTCGTCACGTTCCCAGTCTACATACAAAAAAAAAATCAATCGAATGTATCCAGTAGCTTAGTCACAGAACGCTATTTTTTATTTTTCAGTATTTTCTTCATTATGCTAGCACCGACAGGTTAAAGAACCTCGCATCGGTATAAATACTAAACACATGTTACCAACTCACTACTTCAAAGACCTTTGGCAAATTTGTTCCTTAAGTTTTATTTCTAGATGTAAAATAGTGCAAATTATACCTAAGATTAGTAAACCAATAATTATAAATGGTGTTCTATTTTTTTCACAGTTTTATGCTATTTAGTTTGTTAGAAGTAAAAAATATTTTTTAATTTCGATGTTAGGATTTCTTTGATAGTTTAAAAATATTCCTATTAACTAATATGACCAGTGTTTTTATTTACTGTCGTATTGTCGCCGCCACCTTGTATAATATAATATAAAAATAATATAAATAGTTAGCAAGAATAATAATAATAATAATTCACCTTTCAGCAACCGAAACCTACAAGGATTTGGGTATGTCGGAAGCGCTGGGCATCAATGTAGCTGACATGAAGCAATCGTTGAGGGAGCGCTTCTTTGGCCGCCTGAGAAAAGTATTTAATAGTCTTTTATCAGGCGGGAACAAGGTGCGTGCGTTCAACGGTTGGGTCATGCCGGTTTTGATGTACTCTTTCGGCATACTCAAATGGACACAAACCGAACTAGACGCCCTGGATAGGAAGGTCCGTACATTGTTGACGGCATATCGAATGCATCACCCACGATCTTCGGTTATGAGACTGTATATCCCGCGGTGGTGCGGAGGTCGAGGCTTTTTAAACGCTAAGACTCTCCACAATCGCGAGATATGCAGTCTCAGGGAATTTTTCCTAGAAACCGACGTGGGGATGCATCGGGATGTGGTCGCGGTGGACAAGGGCCTCACCCCGCTCTCCTTGGCTAAAGAGAACTGGCGCAAACCTGTAGTACTTAACACTAACGACCGCAAGGAGGTATGGCAGAGTAAAGAGCTCCACGGACGCTTTTTCCGGGCCCTTCATGGGCCCGATGTAGACCTATCAGCGTCCGTAACCTGGCTACGTTCCGGCGACCTCTTCGGAGAAACCGAAGGTTTTGTCTGTGCAATTATGGATGAAGTTATGATGACGAATAACTACCGGAGATTTATTGTGAAGGACGGCACGGTTGACATATGTCGGGCATGCCACCGTCCGGGCGAATCAATTCGTCACATTATCTCCGGGTGTTCTCGTCTAGCTAACGGTGAGTACTTGCATAGACACAACCTTGTAGCCAGGATTATCCATCAGCAACTTGCTCTAAAATACAACCTTGTGGAATCGGAAGTGCCGTACTATAGGTATGTGCCCGACCCAGTTCTCGAAAATGGCAATATCACACTGTACTGGGATCAATCCATCATCACTGACAGGACTATTGTGGCCAACAAGCCTGATATAGTGGTGGTGGATCGATCAGAGCGGCGCGCAATGATTGTTGACATAACGGTCCCGCATGACGGGAACCTCGTGAAAGCCGAGAAAGATAAACAAATCAAGTATCGATCATTGTGCCTGTCTATGCACGGCATGCCTACGACCGGCCGGAGGCGCGCGGAGGCTGAGGGGACGCGCGGGCTGCGGCAGCAGCATGGGGCGTCGGCGGCGGCTGAGGGGCGCACGGGCGGCGGGGGCGTGAGCGCGGTCTCACGCGCCGACCGTCGCGACACTTCAAATTTTACCACGACGAAGACACCACTATATGTATTAACTTGGTTCTTGTATTACACCAAATTCAATCAGTCCACGATATTTTATTTTCTTCTACTTTATTTTACACAAGGCGTAAACGCGCCAACATATGGTCCTTCGCAAGTTGAACATCACAGCGGGAAGATTTGGCGTTCGCAAGAATACAAGACTCAGACGTTGGTGGACATTGACCCCGCGTCGCTTCGTTGGAAAAAGCATAATCATCGTCGCCTACGGTTGAAGATTTGAAGTCGCAACTGGGATCGTGGATAAGGACTCGGATATTCGTGAGATCGTTCCAATTATTCCTTTTATCTGTCTATTTCCAAATCATTATTTCCAGTTTCTAGTGTTTATAACGCTATTTTTGCTATTAGTTACCGATTCATTGCCCTATATTTGAGTTGGTTCATAGCGCATTTCATTCATTTTGTCGTTTTAGTGCATCTTTCATATTCGTATGCAAAATATTTGCTCGCTTAACTGCCTTTCTAAACCGGTTATACAAGTTAGTGCGACGCATAGCGTGACCTTGACTCATTAACAAGGCAACAGCTGTTCTTTTTGTGCGTTGTTCAGTGCGCTGGATTCTATACAGTTATTTCAGAGCTTATTTCGTTTGTTGCATTTTTACCGGCTTTTATTTAAACCGTTATTTTAATTTTGAATTTTTCTGCTGAGTAATTGTTGCAAAATGGCGGACAAATTGGTAAAGAAACGTAGTTCCATGAAGGCCAAGCTTACAAGCTTTGCTGCTTATTTAAATGTGCTTAAAAGCTGCGACAATCTTTCCAACTTGCAATTAATCGAGCTAGAAACCCGCTTCGACAAATTTGAAGCCATGTACACCGAGTTTGACGTATTGCAGACGGAGATCGAGGTGTCGTCGGACACGCCGGACGAGGCCTACGCGGCGAGAGGCCAGTTTGAGCAGCAGTACTACTTGCTGTTAGCGCTGGCGCGGAGTTTGCTATCCGGACCGGGCGGCAAGCGTCGCCGTAGTGATTCCGCAGGTTCCGTGGCAGGGTCAGAAACAACAATGCCAGGTGGGACTAAACATAATTTTGTTAGATTACCTAAAATAGATTTACCACGCTTTGACGGCGGTTATCAGTGTTGGCTTGAGTTTAGGGACACTTTTATATCTTTAATTCACGATTGTCCTTCTATCGGCAGCATAAATAAGTTCCATTATTTACGCGCTTCTTTGAAAGGCCAGGCAGCCGAAGTGATTAAAAGCATTGATTTCAAGGCGGATCACTATCAATTAGCATGGGACTTATTGTGTGAAAGATACAATAACGGTCGTCTTCTCGTAGACAAACATCTGCAAGCTTTATTCGATGTTGAACCAGTCACTACTGAATCTAGTGTTGCTTTGCGTCATCTTGTGGGTGTAACTAACAAAAATATAAGAGCGCTCAAGTCACTGGATGAGCCTACTCAGCATTGGAATTCTATCATAATACACATGATGTCAAGCAAACTTGATTCAAATACTAGTAGATATTGGGAGGAATATCGAAAGACAGTATCAGGTCCTCTTACACTTGCTCAATTTACTACATTTATAAACAACAAGGCTGAATTACTGGAAACGCTGGAAGATAATAATAAGCACAGTAATAAAACAAACAACAATAACAACAATAAATCTAAAAGTTTTGCAATAGTTTCACAGAATTTAACAAATAAAGCTAACAACAACACTAATTCTACCTCAGAGAAAAAGAAGTTCAAATGTCCTATGTGTTCTGGCGATCATTTTCTATACATTTGTGAGCTTTTTAAAAAGTTAACAATAGAAGAACGTAATAAAAAGGCCAAGGAGCTCAAAGTTTGCTTAAACTGCCTAAGGTTGGGGCATAATGAAAAAAGGTGCAGGATAACCCACTGTAGGTACTGTGCAGGTAGGCATAACACCCTATTGCACATGGAACGCACAGATACCCCTCCCCCGCTAAACCCGATGCCTAGTACTTCCGAAAGTGTTGCTCTTTCTGCTAACGCTTCAGCCAATATGCAACCATATACTCGCTCTTGTGTTTTGCTTTCCACAGCGCTGGTGAAGGCAGTGAGTGCCAACGGTGAGAAGTGTGACGCAAGAATCCTGCTGGACAGCGGTAGCACGGCTAATTTCATTACCGAGAACTTATGTGGTAAGCTGCGTTTGTCCCGAAACGGCACGGGCTCCACTATAACGGGTATTGGCAACCAAACTAGCACTAGTGCACAATCTTGCAGCCTAACAATCGAGTCTAATTGCGGGGATTATTCGGTTAACATTGACTGTTTAATTTTACCAGAAATTACACATCTTTTACCGTCAGCTCCAATTAGTTTAAAGCAAATAACCATACCAGCGGGTATACAGCTGGCGGATCCGACATTTAATATTCCATCAGCTGTAGATATATTGGTTGGTGTAGATGTTTTTTGGAGCATCATATCAGCCAATCACATAAAACTTGGAAAAAACCAACCGAAGTTATGTGAGAGTAGACTAGGATGGTTAGTTTCAGGCTCAGTAAGCTGTAACTCACGTACGTCCCACTCACACTTCTGTAATCTGGCTAAAACTAAGCCCAGTACAGATTTATCAAAATTTTGGGTACTGGACACAGTGTCTGAAAAGCACTCCCTTTCTTCGGAAGAAAGGGCTTGCGAAGATAGTTTTTATAAGAACACAGAACGTAAGGACGACGGTCGTTTTGTGGTCACAATTCCCTTTAAGTCTGATCCTTCTGCATTAGGAGATTCATACGGTATCGCAAAACGCCGTTTTTTATCGTTAGAGAAAAAATTTCAACGTGAGCCTAAGTTCAAGTCAATGTATTTAGACTTCATGTCAGAGTACGAGAGTCTAGGTCATATGACGGAAAATGATTCTAGTTCAATGCCAGCAGATGGGGTCAAATATTTTTTGCCACATCATGGGGTCGTGCGCGAGTCTAGTGCTACTACTAAGTTACGCACCGTATTTGATGCATCTGCAAAAACAACTACAGGTATATCTCTGAATGACTTGCAGTTTGTAGGCCCGACCGTTCAGGACGATTTGCTTTCTATTTTATTACGGTTTCGACAGCATAAATTCGTGATCTCGGCAGATATCGAAAAAATGTATCGGGCTATTGAAGTAAATCCTATCCAAAGGTCACTACAACAAATCCTTTTTCGTAAAAATCCTACAGAACCGTTAAAAACATTTACATTAAACACGGTTACTTACGGTACAGCGTCAGCTCCATATTTGGCTACTAAGTGTTTAGTGAGCTTAGCTGATAAAGCATCGAATCCCTTAGTTAAGCGATCTATTCAGCATGACTTTTATGTAGACGATTACCTTAGTGGTTCAGACACAATTACAGGGGCGCTAGAATTGTGTAAAGAGACGCAGGCTATTATGGCGTCCGCTAAATTTAATTTAAGAAAGTGGCAATCGAATAGCCCAGAAATTTTAAAAGAATTAGGCAGCTCATGCAACTCAAGTCGTGTAATGTTAGACCTCTCAGACACCAATACTCCTTCTAAAACGTTAGGTGTTCATTGGTTATGCGATTCTGATAAGTTAGGATTCTCTATTAATATCGAATCCAACAATAGCAAAATAACAAAACGACATATTTTATCTGTAATTAGTCAGATATTCGACCCACTAGGCTTAGTCGGTCCCTGCATTGTCGAAGCAAAAATATTAATGCAGAGACTATGGAAAGATAAATGTGAGTGGGACGACGAAGTGTCACAGGAGGTTACAGACTCGTGGCTAATATTTGCGAGTACCTTGCCTTGTTTAAATCACATAAAAATTCCGCGATGGATTTCATGTAATAACTCCATAACCCGTGAGGTTCACGTATTTACAGATGCGTCTGAAAGGGCTTATGGCGCATGCCTATACATTCGTTCTGTAACAAGTTCAGGTACAGTCACTGTTCACCTGCTAACTTCCAAAAGCCGTGTGGCACCAATCAGGCCTACTACCACTCCACGGTTAGAACTATGTGGGGCTCTGTTGGGTTCCAGGTTGTGCACAAAGGTAAGAGATTCTCTCACGTTACCAATACACCGGTTTCACTATTGGTGTGATTCCACAATAGTGCTGGGATGGTTGTCTACACCGGCCCAGCAACTTAAGCCTTTCGTTAGAAATCGTGTCAACGAGATTCAAGAGAGTAGCTCGGGTGCGAAGTGGAGATACGTGCCGTCTAAGGATAATCCGGCGGATCTTGTCTCTCGTGGGCTGAAGGCTGATCTCATCAGCGGTTCTGCGCTTTGGTGGTCAGGCCCTCGGTTTTTATTAAATAATGAAAGTGTGTGGCCACAACAGCCAAATAAATGCGTGAAACAAGATCTACCAGAAGTAATTTCCAACTTGGTAGATAGTCATAACAGTAATTCTAGTTCTAACCTATCATGTAGTTCAATCATACAACATTTAATTCACAAATATTCCAACTTTAACTATTTACAACGCGTCGTAGCTTACATTCTAAGATTCATTCACAATTTAGGCAGTAATCATTCTAAAATAACAGGTTCCCTTTCTGCTGATGAACTCAGAAAAGCTTTGTCTCTTATATTACGTGTAGCTCAATCTGAAATGTTCCCAGATGAGTACACTGTCCTTAAATCCAGGAAGTCATTGTCACTTAAAAATAGGTTAATTTCTTTGACTCCCTTTTTAGACTGTGACAATATTATTCGTGTAGGGGGCAGACTAGATAACTCCCCGTACGAATACGACGTAAAACATCCAATTTTACTCTGCAGTAAGCATCACTTCACGAAATTACTATTTCGAATGCAACATCAAAGCCTCCTACATGCAGGTCCACAATCGCTTCTATCGACTATTCGTCAAACTTATTGGCCCTTGGGGGGCAGAAATCTTGCTAAGTTAACAGTAAACAAATGCCTGAAATGTTTCAGATATAAAGCTCAAAATGTGCAGCCAATCATGGGACAATTACCAGACACTAGAAGCACTTTAGAGTTTCCTTTTATTAATAGTAGCGTCGACTACGCTGGGCCTATACTGATATCTGACCGGAAAGGTCGGGGATCTAGATTGATAAAGTCCTACCTGTGCATTTTTGTATGCATGGCTACCAAGGCTGCGCATCTCGAGCTTGTCACGGACCTCTCTAAAGAGGCCTACAGAGCTGCTTTAAATCGTTTTGTCGCACGTCGTGGCAGGCCACGTACTATCTTGTCCGATAATGGCACAAACTTTGTCGGAGCATGTAACGAGTTGACTAAATTTTTACAGGACTCTGGTGTTGCAAGCGAAATAGCTCAGGAGGGAATACAATTCAGGTTTGCACCGGCGTACTCTCCACATTTTAACGGCCTTGCTGAGGCTGCGGTTCGGTCAACCAAATTTCATTTAAAACGACTCTTGCAGCTCACTCACTTTACTTATGAGGAAATGGCTACGTGTCTTGCTCAAATAGAGGCAATATTAAACTCTAGACCTCTTACTCCTCTATCCACTAACCCTCTAGACTTTTCTGCCCTTACTCCTTCTCACTTCCTTATTGGACGCTCATTAATGTCGATTCCAAATCCACAGATCACCGATGCCAACATCAATCGTTTGGAGCGCTACCAACGTGTCGAGAGTATCAGACAACATTTTTGGAATAGATTTAATACAGAGTACATTTCTAACCTCCAGCAAAAAACAAAGTGGCCGGCATCTAACAACGGCGACATAGCATTGGGTTCGCTTGTTCTTGTAAAGGACAAGGCGCTCCCGCCGCTCTGCTGGTTGCTGGGGCGCGTCATCCAGGTGTATCCTGGCAGCGACGGCGTCACGAGAGTCGCCGATCTGAAGACTAAGAGAGGGACGATTCGACGCGGCTTCAACAATATCTGCCCGCTCCCTCTTTGAAGTCCACTTCAACCCGGGGAGCATGTCTATGCACGGCATGCCTACGACCGGCCGGAGGCGCGCGGAGGCTGAGGGGACGCGCGGGCTGCGGCAGCAGCATGGGGCGTCGGCGGCGGCTGAGGGGCGCACGGGCGGCGGGGGCGTGAGCGCGGTCTCACGCGCCGACCGTCGCGACACTTCAAATTTTACCACGACGAAGACACCACTATATGTATTAACTTGGTTCTTGTATTACACCAAATTCAATCAGTCCACGATATTTTATTTTCTTCTACTTTATTTTACACAAGGCGTAAACGCGCCAACAGTGCCGATAGTAGTTTCAGCCCATGGCTTAATTGCCAAGAGCCTCGACCAATACCTGAGGAGGCTCTCGTTAGGCGGCTGGATCAAGGGCTTGATTCAGAAAGCGGTACTCCTGGACACGGCTCGTATTGTTAGGAGGTTCCTCTCTCTGGAGCCCTGACCGCCGGTAGCTTGGACCCTGTTCCCGATACCGGTGGGCTACTATTTTTAAATGTATTTTTTTTTTATAGGAATATTTAAAAATGTAATTAGTAAGTAAGAGAAATAAATAAAGGAAATATAAATAGTTAAAATTTGTATGATCCGATTCTGAAAATTTTCCTTTGGGAACATTTTGTAGATAACGCGAGCGAAGCCGCTAGCAAAAGCTAGTTCATGACAAGTTGATCACGAAAGGCTCAGTTACAAATATAAATAGGTTTAACATAGTTTTGGTGATGTTTGGTAATTGCAAACTTTTACTACACAATAAAGGTTCGATTAAACCGGTACGGACAAATTACGGACGCGGGTTCTGTGTCCAAACACCGGACTCTGACAAATAATGAACTGACGTAGGTATCTGTTTGTGAGTATCGCAATCTTCTTACCGTACCGATTTTATGAAAAACGAGATATTTGTGTAATCTATAAAGTATGTCCTGAGTTCCTGCCCACTCGAAAACTAATAAACGAAAATATTCCAAGTTCTATCAAAATACTACAAAGTCTCACACATGCGCAGTAAACGTATTTAGGGTAGAAGTCGTTCTCATTCATCCCCTAAATCCCAGTTGAATGTTATTTGTCGCGCGGCTCACACCTACCCGAACGTCGGCGCGAAACCGTAAACTTTTACGATTTTAATGAAACGATTTCGCACACGATAGAGAAGTGAAACACCGTACATTACCGTCTCTCCTGTGATAATAAGTGACATGGATTATGTTTAGTTTTGTGCTATGAAAATAATATCTAAATAAAAGTGAAGAAATGTAAAAGTTATAAAGCAGTAATGGAACACGATGTACGCCAAACTTCGGTTGTTTTTTTAAATAATTGGGAAAATAATAAGTTTATAAATGGATGTGAATTTTTGGATTTGCCTGATTATAATACAATTTCAATTGGCTTTTTATGTAAATGGACAAAACACAGTCAAAAGTGAGTACCAAGGAGTTTTTATTAAAGTTTCGATATTGTAAATTGTTTTGCTTTTAACTGACTTTAAAACAAAATTTATGTTTTCATATTTATTTTAAAAACAAAAAATAATATATAATGTATGATAATGAAAGACGATAAAAGGTGAAATTATAAAATATTTATTTTTGCTTGTTTGATCAATGAGATGTATTTTTTTTCTCTTTTTAAAATGGGCACTTACTTAGGTGCTTAGTAATTTTTAAGAATTAAATATAAACGTTAAATGAAATAATTATTGTTTTTAAAGTCAGTTAAAAGTTTAATTGTCAGAAGACAAACTAGCATAAATTTTTCTCTTGTAGGTTCTCATCGTCGAACAGATGATACGATAAACACGGATCTCAAAGAAGAGAAACCACTAGAATTCTTAGTCAGTCACCAAACCAATCAAGATGGAGATTATTTTCTCCCTCCAGTCTTTACCAATCACGAGGAAATTGAGGAAGAGGACGAAGAAGATGAAAACGCTTATCTAGACTACGACTACGATGGCAAAGAGTCAAATTATAAAGATTCCCCAGACTTGGCAACAGTTAGAAGCGATGCTCACGACGTATCCTCGATAGATGATAAGATACCGCTGCACACGGCAAAAGATAACTTACCAATTTTCCTTTTAGAACCTGAAAACACTTATGTAGTTAAAAATAAACCGGCTTCTTTGAAATGTCGAGCAGCTAATGCTTTAAAAGTAAGTTATACATGATTTAATGGCTTAATTTATACAGTTTGTCCTTGTTTTATAAATTCTGAATTTTAATTGGAAAGACGTAATTGTGGCGTTTGACCTGCAATGGGTCACAACAGGCTCATAAAAACATCATTTTAAACAATATTTTGAGCGGAATTCATGCATTAATACTAGATTGTTAGATTTCTCTTTCTAATTTTATTATATAACTTTGTTAAAACAACCGAAGGGGTTTTTATATACCTTTATCCACATGTAACCTAATTACATAAAAATAAGTAACATGTGGACAAAGGTATATAACAGAAAATAATAGTATGAAACAGAAACTCTTGCATAAAATAAGGATAGATAAGCTTTGTTTATTAAATAATTTTATATTCTGCGATTACCGAAACAAAACTTGCAAATTGGAATAAATATTATACTTACTTTTAATAACATAAACTACGTAAGACACTTAAAATCACGTTCAGTGCTGTTGACCAAAACAATATTAACTAATTGTACGGTCGTTGGTCTGGACAGCAGATTAACGCCAAATCTTTCAGAAACCAGACGGCTCAGACAAATGGCAATAGCTTCGTATAGACTCTTAACGGGGTTCACATAAACTTTTCGATAGCTTGTATCATTACAATATATGTTTGTCTTTACCACCATCTTAATGATAACTTGATATTTGTACAAAGCGATAAAACACAGAGAGCTCTATACATATTTGATTTACGACACCTATTTTTACACCTATGCTTAATAAATCAAAACTTACTTTGTTATAGCTGATAAAATATCACTTTGTCGCAATTTGTAGGTATTTCATATATTTACAAACTTTCTAAAATAAGACACTGAAAGTATGATTGTACAAAAAGACCAACATTAAACTAACACTACTATTTCTTAAAACCAAAGGTATTTTTCAAATGCAACGGGGTACAAGCGCAAGCGCTCAACTTCGAGTTTGTGGATCCTCAAACTGGGGTGCGGATCATAGAGGGAGAGTGCAAAGTGACGAGGGAAAACGTTGAGGAGTACTTTGGGAGTGACAAGTACCAGTGCTCTTGTTTCGCTTGGACCAGTCGAGGGCACATTCGAAGCCAGCCCGCCACTATAGAACTAGCTTGTGAGTACATTTCTGTCTTTAAAAGATACTTTATAAGTAGATGAAGACCATTTAAATGTTTATTCAATTCAATTTTATTCAAGCTAAGTGATTTTTTGGGCTGGTAGCCAACAAATTGTTAATGGTCCCATTTGTTAATATGAACTTACGATGTGTAACAAATATAACCTAATCACAGAAAAATATTTTTATATGTCAAAAATCATACGGTCTTAAGTAATATCTAAAGTACCGGTTAACAATTAACATAACTGTTAAATAAACGGTTTCTTTGTTTATAATAATAATGCATAGTATATTATACAAGGTGGAAGGGACATCGACGCACAAACGGTTACCACGTATTATATACTTCATACCCCCCCCCCCCCCCACATAGAAATTTTTCATCTGTAAATAAAAATAAAATTAGCTGTTCCATACATTTTGACCGTGTAGGTGACCTTTGTAGGTAATGATGTGTAATGTTGATGTTCCTTCCAGCCTGTATTAAATAGGTATATCAATGATAGGTATACAAGTAAGTCTGGTTTCGTGTCTGTCTAAGTGAACGCTTAGTTCTTCTACATTACATACTTATTGAATTTTGATGCGGCTCTTACTATCATTTAGAGAACTTATTCTGGAAGGTTTATGCGTTATGAATTTGTATTTAATTTAAATGTAGCATAGAATGTTACGACATGTCGCCACATCATCAGCGCGCGGGGCGGGTTGCTAGTAATACTATAAAGCAATCATGGAGCCAAAATAGTCCTAGAATTTTTTTTGAGAGTTTGACGGTTTGTGATGAACTCACATAAACTCTTGGTAGGTACGTAATGCTCTCCCATTTTATTTTGAGCCGTTAATGTCCCGCTGCTGGGCAAAGGCCTTCCCCATTTCCTTCCAGGTACTCTTCTCCTGTTCCACTTCGAACCAGCCTTCCTCTTTCTAGGCCGGTCTCGGCGGCGCCATCGATCCTCAGGCACCCATCGTCTTAAGACCTTTGCCCAGCGGTCGTCATGCATACGGCTCACGTGACCCGCCCAATCCCATTTGAGCCTGGCAGCCTTTTTGCCTACGTCCATAATTCCTGCTTTTGCGCTCAGCGTAGTATTCCGTATTTTATCAGTTCTCTTTACACCTTGAATGCTAGGCCATTGCTCATAGCAAAGTATAAACTTCTAGACATAAAGAAGCACTTCTCGGTGGCTCCACAATCGCAACTCGTCAAGCAGTACACGGCAGTGACATTTCGCTGCGAGCCTCCGCCGGCCGCCCCCTTTGTGCAGATCTACTGGCTCAAGAATGGAGCGCCAGTCATCGAAGATGATAACGTGCAAGTGTCCAAGGAAGGAGATCTGCTTATTAAACAAGCAACGTTATTGGTGAGTTTTGTTTTAGCTTATTTGATTTCAGGAAAGTTCCTACGAGGAAGATCAAGGTGAAGGTCGTGAACGATGACAATAATAAAAAGGGATGAAAAAAAACAAGCCGTTTATTCTAATTAGGAGGACCAGTAGTTCTTGACCCTCATAATAGCTTGTGTACACAAGAATGTTCTGCAAATACCTGCTCTGCACTATATAATTATACTACTATATAATTGAAAAAGTTATAAGTTTGCTGTAATAAAAAAAAACTGGTATACTGAGTATTTCAAGTATTTCAAACTTATTTCAATTTTTATTAAATGTATGCAAGTATATTTCAACCGAAAGTTCCTTTAACCAAGTGAACAAAGACGTGAATTCAACGGGCACTGGTTGCGGACAGATTTCAATTGTAAAACAATTTTCAGGACATGGCGAACTACACATGTGTCGCTGAAAATTTAGCGGGAAAAAGGATATCCGAGCCCGCCCTGCTGACAGTTTTCGGTACGTTAAAATTCCAACTTATATTAGTTTATTTCGTTCTTTTGAAATAAAGTTGAATCAATTGCCTCGGCTCCCTTTTTTGGTCTAATACAGATATGCTTTATAAAATTATTTATGTTTTGTAAAAAACGTTAATGTCAAATTCATCTACATAAACACTCAATTAAAATCAAAACATTTTCATGTAACATTTCTTTGTATATGACAGAAAATAACTTTTTTCTCTCCTAATTTGCATGTGCGTGATGATAGCCATTATAAAAATTATGTTAATGTGATAACCTGACAATACTCCTAACTCTAGTCAATGGTGGTTGGAGCACATGGTCGGCTTGGACCGACTGCTTCTGCGATGACCAAGGGAGGGAGGGTCACTCGGGGAGGAAGAGAGAAAGGACTTGCACTGCACCACGGCCTCTGAATGGAGGCCAACCTTGTATGGGACCCAATGTACAGAAAACGCAGGATTGCTTAGATTGTGATATAGGTACGTAAGCGACAAACAAACTAGTAAAATTTTATTTGGATGTGTAACTTACGCAATTAATAACACACAAAAAAACTCAGTTCTCATTATGGAAGCTTTTAAAATATCGTAATAAATATTCCAGTCACTGAAGTCAAATATTTTTATAATTTAAATATTTCCATACATTCGTACACTCATTACTTTTTGGAAATGTTATTTTTTGTTTTTCGTGTGTTTTTAGCATACAACATACGTGTTATGAAAACGTGTAAAGAATAATTTTATTTGTTTTTTTCTCATATAGATGAACTAGATGAGTTGGGAGATGAGTCACCGGATCGAATACTAGGTAATTTTAGATTTAATTCCAAGAACCATAAACCATCCCCAATTATTTTAATTATATGAAAATCAATAGAATTAAGTATCACTTGTTTGTCCAAACCCACGTATTTTCTAAGACACTCAATCATTTGCCCAGGTCGTTGGTCTCAGTGGTCGGAATGGTCCAGATGTGACTTAGACTGCCTCCGAACTAGAAGGAGACGTTGCCTTACGATCAATGCCTGTCGAGGCATTGACTACCAAGTTGCGCAGTGTCCTTTGTGTGTGAGGACATCTAAGTCTGATATCAACGATGGTAAGTTATTTTCATTCTGTCCCGTGATGTTGGAATGTTCCTTTGTTTGTTACAGTATAAACAATAATTTTATTTAATGTATTTGTGCATAGTGCCTTACGTTTTAAATTGTATTCATAACAAAGGTGACTCATACATAATTATCATGTTAAGAATTATTTTCCAACATTATTTATTGTGCGCGGTAGAAAGTGGAAGTGACAATGCACGCGCAAATTTTCAAAGTTTTAGGTCTGGAATCATACTATACACTGAACTATTGGTGACAGTGTGTACGTTGATGTTCCTTTATAAAAAAACAATGAGAAATTAAATGAGTATTTAAGTACTCAAATATTTTCAAATCGTCCATTTACTAACTTTTTTCTTTTGTCTTTTTTCGCAGGATCTTCGTACTGGCCTTTATTTATTGCGTTGTCGATAGCTTTCCTAATATTTATAGTTGTGATTATATTGGGAATAAAATACATTAAAATTAAGATGAACGATACTTCACCGTATGTAAAACCACCTTCAGGTAATAATCTATATTTTTACTTCTAATCTTATCTATGTTATGTTGAAACGGATTCTATTTGCACCAATACCTAAGTAATTGTTATTTTCTATGTTTTTAAGTTCTTACCACTCCCGCAGGTTCAAATTACTTCGGCAACGTAATAAAACGAACTCTGACCAATCAGCCGGACTTGACCATTCACGAAGAGTTCCAAACAATAGACTCCCGAAGGACACACAGACATATGAGCACGTCTACTAACACACGACACGAGCATTTGTATGAAGTACCACAACTAGCTAACAGGTAGGTGAAATGACAGGGATTATGGTTGAGACTGTGGAAGGACCAATTCGGTCCTTGGAGACGGAATTAGTGAAATAATTGGGCATCTAGGAGATAAACATTGTAAACCTACAGGTAATAACTGATGACAAAAAGTTTCCATAAAAGATTTAGATTTCAATAGATTCAATCAATTTTATAAAAGTAGACGTTATAGTTTACATAAACATAACATTACGCCTGTAATCCCCGAAGGGTTGAGAGGTATACCTAGTAGTACACCCATATTTCGCCAGTTAAGTTTAAGTCCCATGTAATAGGGGGCGAGTCTATTGCCATCAACCGGGCACAAATCGTTACAGTTTATTTTTAATTAAATCAAATGAAGTAATCACTGCCAAGAAAATAGAACAGAATTAATCTTTCACTCTTGAACAGTCTCAGTATTATTTTTATTCGCAGCTACATCACGCCTATAGACCACGAGGTAAGAACCGAAAGAAACGGCAGCGAAAGGAATTACGCTTGCAAGGACAGCGTCGAGTCAGAACGATCTGACTCCAGTTGCTTTTTGAGCTGTGAGTTCTTCTATGCACCTTCCAGAGGCACCAGATTGCGAATTACTATCATAACCATTTTTATGAACACTATTATGAAGTATTTTTCTTTTATTTAATTAGTTCTTTCAATTTCATTATCATATTCACCCAAGCAAATAACAACACTGTTCAATCTCGAACTTCAATCTTGAACTCAATCCAATGCCTCTTAGCTTTATTAGCTTTAACAATTACCACATCTACGTAATTGGTTTACATTATAACAGAAAATTTGTTTGCAGCCGGTTCGTCGTATGGAAATGAAAGTGTAGAAATGACACCGTCTCTGAAAAACAACGCTTCAGTAGATTCTTCAAAATTCTTCGCTAAGCACATAGATGTAGCTACTTCAAAAATAGTTGCAACTGATGGTGATTGGTTGAATCTTAATAAATGTGGAGTAAGCTTGTTTATTCCTGATGGAGTCGTGGATAAGGGTGAAGAGTTATTCTCGATTGAGGTCGCAGACGACGATTGGAATAGGCCGCTGTTGCAAGAAGGTAAATTGAATTAAAATTTAGGCCTTTTGGCCTCGATATAGATCGAGAACGGTGCGCTAGATTTAGATCCGGTTTAAAATAAGGGTTGGTTTAGTTTGAAATTGAATTTTGTGATGTAATAAAAATTTGGGCTTATTTTTAGGTTATTTCTTGGCAACTGTCAAAGACAATAATATGCTGTAGGTAAATTAACCAAACATTAAAAAGATTACACATGATCAAAAACGATATTACTGAAAGTGGCATAATATCGTGTATACTTTCGCCAGCGTGGTGTTCGGTAATTGTCCCTCGGGATCGTACTACCAGAATAAAAAGGATCCTGTGTTAATCCAGGTTATAAACTATGTGTGTGCTAAATCCGTTTAGTAGTTTTTGCGTAAAAGAATAACAAACATCCATTCTCGCTAACTTTCTCATTTATAACAGTAGTAAGATGAAATATTATCCTGTCTTAGAACGTTGTAATGTCCTGCGCAAAAACTTATTTTTTAAAAGAGCACCTTATTTTGTAGCAATTGTAAAAAAAACACCGATTATAGCAAGAGTTAAGCCAAAACACTGTAAACATACTAAAAGTGACTTTCACTTCCTCCAACAAACAGTTTACTGCAAATACGTTAAATCCCAAGCTCTTCAAGTATTACCAGCTCCGTCTGAACACCTGCAACAAATAAAGGCGACGCAAGAAAGTCGTGCTTAATATTAAACTTGGCCATTTCAGAACGAAGTCGGATTACATTGAGCCGTGGTCTGACCTAAATCTCAAATTTCAGGCTGTTCTGACCTATTAGTTGCTTCGTCGGGAGCCTAGCGGTGTTATTTCGGAGCCGGGTCACAATTGATTGCCTCCAAATATGTTCGTACATAGTTAAAGCAGTAGGTTATTAGATATTCGTAGGATTACAATGGCTTTGGTAGTGTTCTATCTGTTGTGGGGAATGCGACCGATGGCCGACAATGTAGCAAGCAATATTAACGGAAATATTGTTCTGTTGTGGATTGTAAGTTATCTGATATCACATTCATGGAAATTCTTACATCAGAGCGATGCAATGTCAAACGGAACTTAGTGATCATAAAAACATGTATGAAGAGATTTTATTTTTCCTTGGCAGGTGAAACTCAACTGAGCCCGGTTATACGATGCGGTCCCAAAAACTTTCACTTCAGCAAGGGTGTGGTTTTATCCTTTCCGCATTGCGCAGCTTTGAAGAACACCAGCTGGCTTCTCTCGATCCTCCAAAGGCCCGAAGAAATCAACACGAGGGAGTGGCGAAAAGTTTTGACTTTGGGCCAGGAAACGCCCGGGAGCCCACTGTTCGCACAAGTCGACCCTTCCAAAGTTTACCTAGTGAGCGAATTTCTAAGCGACTTTGTTCTAGTCGGCAGAAGTTTTAGCGGTCTAGATGCCAAGTTGTGCAAACTCGCGCTGTTTATATCTAAAAGAATGGACGACAGCTACTATAGCTTAAAGATTCATGTGTTTAATGATACACCTTACGCTTTCTACGAATGCTTTGAAAGTGAAAAGAGATCGGGCGGTTCTTTGCTATGTGATCCAAAAACTATTTATGTTCAAGAAAATTGTTCTGATTTATGTATTAATATTAGAGATGTAGGAGTCGGTTGGAAGGTACAGTCCGGAGGTAAATACCAGGAACTGTCGTATTCTCAAGTTTGGAAAATGACAGTCAGATCTCTGCATTGTATATTTGTACTGCAACAAACAGATTCAATAAACTGTCTAGAGCTGAACGTATCTGTTTATCAGAAGCAAAAGCAATCAAATTCTGTCAATTTCAATTTCAAGACTAATGACTTGAATTTTAATATCAACTGTAAGAGATTCAGTTGTGCGAGTGTAGAGACTGTTAATATTTTAGAGAACCCGTTCAATTATTCCTCTCTGACTAAAAAGGAAGGTAGGTATGACTTTGTGTATAAGAATCACAGCTTTAGGAGCTACTTTAGCGTTGACAATAATTACCGGACTAATGTGTTGACTAAGTCGGACAGAGTGATACTATGTAAACTGTTGGACTCTCAGACGGCGAAAGGGAACGACTGGAGACTGTTGGCTGAGAAATTGAAAGTTTGCTCGTACTATTATTATTTCTCCAATACTTGTTCTCCTACAGAAAATATATTGAATTTATGGTTGTGTAGACATAACGACGTGAACATGTTAGTCAATTTGTCGCGGGTATTCAGGGAAATGGGTAGGATTGATTGCGCGACAGTTGTGGAAAGGCGCTGTTTTACCAACTGAAGGAAATATAAAGAAATTTGAAACAATTGTTGAGTTTGAATAGAGGAAAATGTTTCTGCCACTTCCATTATTGAGTCAATCTTTTGAGGAATTATTTGAACTTACTTTCCAATTATGTCATCGTTGTTTTTCTTGTTTGTTTTTCCCGTTTCTATTGTATTTTTATGTTTGTTTTAATTGTTATTTTCTTAACATTCCTTCGTTGGTTTTGCTTTGTGTTTGCCATCTATTCAAACTCAACGCTTGTTATATTGTGACCGCTGTTTATTTAATTTTAACAATGCCATTGTTTATAACGTCAAGTTTTCTTTTTCTATTTAGATTACTCAATACTTTCTTCACTGTTAAGCGAGAATTTTCTTTTAGCAAGAGTTTTGGTACTTTAGTAAACACTATAGTATGTTTTAATCAGTATTGAGATTAACTTAGGAAAGCTTAATATTTTACTAAAGAGTATGTTTGAAAAACATTATTAGTTGTATATAAATAAATATTAATGAACCAAATAGATACTGTATTGTTTAGATAAGAAAATTAAGTAGTGATTTCAAATTTTGAATTAAAGTAAACATTTGGAAGCCGTTGTTTTGTTTATTTAATCCTTCATCTAAGAGCGATTATATCCTTTGAATAAATAGACCTTGACGAAACTTTCAAGGCTGCAAACAACAGAAAAGCTATCCCAGAATTTGTCGATACTGACTGAAGTTTGAAACAATTTCGGAGAGGCCTATGTGTACTGGATTACTACAAAGTAATCTGAGATGTGGAGGATCACCACTTATAGATATTTCAATTGAAACGAACCTTTTCTAAGGCCAATTTTATAACAATATCGCAAAAAGTTAAAATGATCTCTTCGCTCAACTTACGAATTCACAAAAGAATGTATAAAACTAGTAAAGAAAATTCAAAGATAGCAGCAATATCTTCAACACTTCTTAATAGGTGCCAAGAAATGAGGTTTGTATCACAAAAGAGTATCTCCCTCATGAAATAGTAAATAGGTTAAAGACATAATAACCATAACACCTCTTCTTTACGAGAGGATTTCTTCGATAGAATTGAGCGGAAACTGGTAAAATTGTTACATGTGGGACATGTCATAAGAAAGTTCAAAGAAGTTATTCGTGTAAACTTGTAAAGACATTGCATTAAGTAGGAATTTGTCCTAGATATTGTCACTATCGTAAGTCACATAAAATTGGGGATTTCTGTAAAATATTAGTTCTTTTTACAGTATTGAACATAAGTGATGCATATATTAACGTTATTCCATGTTTTGATCCAAAAGCATACAAACCTACAGTATTTAATGCTGTTACTTGCGATGTTGTGAGGCTCTTTTTCATTCTTAAAGGCGTTGTAATTTCAAACGCAAACATACTAAATCCAAACAAAACGAACACAGTATTTCCGTCAAACAATAAATTCTTAACCCGCCTGCGTATTTTACTTGGACCGGCGCACAGCACACCGTAGGAACGTGGTCTCAATTATTAAACAATGCAATCGTCTCGACCGGTACAACCCTAGCTTTAATACTTGAATACCTAGTATTTGGGTCAGGGAACGTGGAAAGTATATCGTGTAGCGATAGCAGCCAAATTATTTAGTGATATCTCGACATGAATTTTGGAACGCTAAGTGAATTCCGACGAAGAAATTGTTCGTTGATTTTTTTGAAAATCTCCCCTGCCCTTCTCTTTCTTTCTACCGAACCTTTAATATGCTTTGTGATTAGATTGTCTTTTGTTAACAAGGGATGTTCGAATTGTTCCAGTGTTAGTATTCACGTAGGTCAGTAAGTATTCATGGTACGTTAGATTTTATGTTCCGGGTCATGACTACCTGTGGTTGAATTGAGATCGTGATCTGTTTACTTATACTTTACTTACATTCCATTTAAAAAGGATATGAGTCTGTAAGGTTTGTGACTTACATTTTTACGTTTTATGTTGACACAGGCAGTCATACACTACACTAATATTGCAATTGCTAAGTTTTACAAAAGCAATAGTACTAGGTGTGTAGAATTGTAACGTTCCATAAGTAAGAAAAATATGCGGTCAAATTAATGTAGTTTTTATAAGTAACTTATTCGTTACCGAATTAATATCAGAGCTCTTGCGAGAGCTATATTGATTTTTACTTTTATTGAGAGATTATTTTCAGGCTCACATATTTTCCTTTCATCTAGCTGAAATTGGAAAAATTTTAAGTTTCGAAGTCATTCGATTTAGGTCGGAATTGTTTGAAACTTGAACTATGCTAGCACCTACCCAATTTGGATTTGAGAATAGAACTGCAAAAGACTTGTTCATAGTTATGATTCACATTCCTTAGTCAAATATTTGTGTTGCATGGTTTCGACGAGCGCAGTTATTATTGACAATATCAAGACGATTGCTGAGTTGTGATAAACAAATGAAGGCTAAAAAGTCAAACAGGGAAGGCATTAGTAACCTTGATGTTCAAAAAGTGTTGATGCTCAAATGGTTATCAGCTTTAATTTGATTAAATGACGTTTTTTTTTATTATGTTCAATACGGTTACATATTCAAGGATAGCGAAAGCTTAACAAAATGAAACCACTTCTAAACACATGGCACAATCACATAGCAACAAAACAAAACGAAGTAAAAGAATTTCCTTCATAAGTTTAAAAAACACAGAGCCACAAGGTAGATTCGTGGGGGCAGGTCTTAATTGGAGGGCACTTATTTCAGGAGCCCTCTGTGTGAACAACTGTCCTTGACGATCTTACGGCTTTTATACTAATAGCGAGCACAGTTGAGCAGGAATTTAAAAGTTGAGCTTTTGGTTCAATAATGTTTCTTTTATGATAAGGTTAATTTGAAGTTTAAATTGAATTAAATGATACTAGATTGCTACTTGTCTCGGTGTAGTTTTAACTTTGAGTTTATTAGGGATCTCGCATGGATGACAATTTGAGCCTGAATTTCAGTGATTTTTCGGTTTATTTTTAGTAGGTAGGTATTTAGATTGAATTTAATGACTTTATTCATGCTTATTTTTATACTGAACCAGTTTATTTGTGTGAATTCTGTATCAATTCGGTAAAAGTGTCTGGAATCGACTTTCCCAACACAATATCACGATTCTAATGACACAACAAATAGAAGTCTTCTTCTTCTTAGTTATGGGTATTAATTGATGAAAAATAACCTTAGTTGCTATTTAATAGATAATGTTTTTAATAAAACAAATCCTCAATTAGAAGACTCCACGCCATTGTTTCCACAAACATCCCACATTCCTCAGAACATCGGAGTTCATATCTTTTATACGCACACTCAATCTTTGCACAATGTCGTACTTTGCGCACAAAAGATAACAAATTGTGCTTTTAACGCACTCGTTTGCACGATAGTGCTTGAGCACTTTTGTTTGAAGACGCGCTGGTGATTTAGTGTGTTTCATCTGGTCAACGATGCGTGAATATATGAAGTGATAAGTGTACGAGATGGAAATGTAGTAAGAAATCGATGGCGTAAATGAGTGGTCAATCTGTTTTAAGTTGCATTGGTTGAAATAAAAGCTTCTGATTCGAGTATTTGATTATAGAACATCTTATACTCTCTCTAATTATAAGGCTCTGTTCTAATTATAAGTGTAATGTAGCGCTCGAAATAAAATATTGAATTTTGAATTGAAGCGTAATGAAGAACTCAAAATTCAAAATTTTAAACTTTTGTAAGTCCTAAACTTCAATTACTCAATTCAGAAATCGGCAAGTAGCCTGTGATTTCTAAATACTTTTGGATAGATTTCGTCAAATTGGTCACGAAACGAAAATAAAAGCAACGTATCTAATGATTTGTACTAGATCTGGCATGAAGGTTGGCGCTTTTAGGAATAGCGTTGATTAGGGACCGAGTGATTTGGGTTTGTGCTATTTCGAGCAGAAGTAATTATGGACAACAAAATCGCTAATTACTTCATCCCGAAATAATGGATACGAAAATACTCGTTATTTCCGTTTTTGGGTTATAAGGGGTACATATTTAGCGTAATAAACACGTTTTTATTATCATTGTTGCTTCTATATTTTAAAAGTGTATTGAACTACTAAGAATTAAAAACTGCTTATCAAACCCAACACAGCACACATCGAAACAAAACTGATCTTAGAGCTCCATCATTTGTCAAAGCAAAGTGGCGAGCGTTCCGCGGAAGTAGACACGATGAGCGCATGAGTTGACGTCATACGTCACGTCGCGTCACGTCGGCAGTCATTGTCTTACGGCACAGGTCCCCCTTCTTCCTGCAACGCGGTGGATCGTAAACTTTATGCGAAGATTCGTCTCGGTCCGTACGTTAACGTGTAGAATATGTATTTGAATCCGTTCTGCTCTGATGTTCGAGCTTAACCTTCCGGTGGGGAGCAGGGATGATGACTGGTTGCCTTTCTTTTATGTTTTATTGTTGAGCTGAGATTTTAACGGCCCTTTCATTGGTATGTGTAGTTTTGGGGTTGTTTATAATTTTGGTAATGTCTTAACATAGAATTTTGGACAGCGATCGATTTTCATTTATTTATCTTGTTATGATGAAACTTAAAACGAGATGTCTAAAATTGACAAACACTTTTTTCTAAAATCCCGGACCGATCAGTAATATCACTTTGCCTATTAAAAGTCAACCCTGATTAAATAGGTATTGCACTTTTAGTTAAACACCAGTGACACCCGGTGGTTCGAGCCACTGACTCCTGTCAATCTCTGTTTTAGCGAGGGGAGAGTGCAAAGTGTATTGTCGTGTCGACACCATGGGGGCTGCGATCCTAAACAAATACCCTCCGTAACACGACACCCTGATTCACGCATTAAATAAATAATCACTTTATGACATCCATCCAAAAAATTCCAATTAATTTTCCCTAAATCCATAACTTTCAAACAAGTTGATCGAATCAAAAACGACCTCGCAGAAGCTTTTAACTCCGTAAATAATAAATCAAGAATCCAACCCTTCAAGGAAGTTTGTGAACTTGTTAAAAATATCTCAAATGCCGGAAAGCACTCACTTAGATTAGGAAAAAAAATATTACCAGTATTTGCGTAAACATAAAGTTTTCGCCACCAACTAAGCATTAAGAGGTTTTTAAATTTATTCACCCTTCGATTTTCAGCAGTTTCTTGTGGAAACTTTGAGAAAATTTCGGTGATTAAACCGTGCGGAGTGCACAAAGTTAAGGGTTGAAATTTCCATAACGATCGACCTATACGTTGTCTGGCTACATCAGAGTCTGTCGGAGTTCGGCTCAGACGTGAATTTGCAATCACTTAACGGTTTGGTAAAAATAACACTACTATAACTTTGCGTAGTTTTTAATTTATTCAATTTAATAATTCAAAGTCAATGTCACTTTTAATACGACTTGATTTGGAAAAAAATTACTACTTGGCTTCAACTGATTTAAATTGAATTCGAATGACCACTAGCTATAACGTAGCTGAGTTCTATGGCACAAACCTCACGTAAAAAAAATAACTTTTCACAAGGAATGAAGGAATTCGATTAAGCCAATTGCATGAGGTCCTGGGTTTGATTCCCCGGCCCAGCAAAGTGTTATTGGGTGTTTAAATCAGGAATTTCTGACTAGCAGCCGCGGAGTCAGGATTTGTATGTCTTCAAAAACATAACTGGTGAAATGTGGGTGTACTATTAGGTTCACCTTTGCCTAACACTTCGGGGATTTCAGAAGTGATGTTATGATAATGTAGCCGACCAGCCAAACAGCAGAATGTATAGTTGCTGGTCGGCTAAGCGTAACTCGAAAGATCAAAAGTTGCTCTTCATATCAACACTATGATCAAACTAAGTCCCTCATATCACAAACTACTAAGTTCTTAATCCTGAGTTGATGAGGCATTGTCTGCATCCCAGACGAACATAACTACTTACGAGTAAATCGCCGGGTAAATATCCAGTAATGAGCCGTTTCAGTGCGTAGTGAGACCACTTGGCAATCAAACTGATTCAGACGGAAGTATCTAAAGTTTGTACTTGGATGCGTGGCGTGTGGAGAGGAAAACAAGACCATTCGTTTGCTGTTTATTTCTTCCTGTGAGGTACTCGTAGAACATCAGAACTTGTTTAGGTTCTAAACTTACACTGTCACTTGCGGGATATCTTCTTCTTAAGTTGCTTCCGCATGAAAAGTAGTAAGCAGTGGAGCTTTAGATTAAAGGGTGGAATTTTGTTAATTACGGTGTCTTATGTTTTCCCATTTATATCCTGTTTAATTCGTTTTACAATGAACAGTTAGACCGAGTACTTTTTACAAAATATTTTCAGATTTAAATGTAGAAATTACAGTACACTTTATTAACCTTCTTTAATAAATGATTGCGCTAAAGTGTTCCTAATGAACATCTTTGGCAATGATGACTCTACAAAAGAAATGTCACAAGTTTAGATATAGAACAAAAGAACACAATACAAAGCCATATTCAATTTTCTCTTAAACCAAAGAGGAACAAAAAGTCGTAACTATGAAAGATGACGCTGCGATTTTTCTTATTTTAGTGGTGTTTCTCGAGTTAGCGGCCCGTTGGGCCCCACGATCTCTTCCGCGACATAAAACCTGCAACGATAAATGATAATTATTATATTGTTCAAGTATTTCGATGTAGCTGAATAATATATAGGCATTGTTGCGAAGTGGTCTAAGTTAGAGAAGAAAAGGTGAAAGGGAAAATGCATTTTGTCAGTAAATCAAGGAACTTTGAACATTTCTTGTCCGAGTTTGACAGCCTTTACTGACAACAGTCAAGTCTTAATAAATATTGAATGTGGTGGTAGGTCTTGACGCCCTTTGCGGATTTTGTTGTTAGATTTCAACACGATATATACATACTCCTATATCTGGGATAATCGATTAAAGTTTCGATGAAACCGGCACGGACACATGGCGGTTTTTAATTCAGTCCTTGGCCCGTGTCCGGTGTCAGGAACCGCGCCCGCTGATTGTTCGTACCTACTAGTTTAATCGAGCCTCGAATATTTCTCTAGGTTAATGTTTTTATTTATTCAATGATCTAAGAAATTAACGAGTAACTAGAGTAATAATAGATTTAACAAAAAAGCTTGATTGTATGAAAACGCAAAGGTTTACCGCTTGTTCTCGTTGTAAACCCTCTTGCTCTTCGAACTTGTTCCAAGTTCACCGGTTGTGGGCGCTTCAATGAGCACAGTAGGCAGGGGCAAGGGGGAATATTTTAAGGGGAGGCACGCCAAATTTGGACACTTTAATGCGAGTTTTGATGTTTTATGTTAATATCCAGTTGGTAACTTTGCCCAATAGTCATTGAATCGTCGATCGGTACGGCTTCGGTAGACATTCACGATAACAAATTAATTTTCGATATTAATGTGGGAACGAAACGGTTGACGCAGCACTTTTTATTTTCTCTCCAATTGAACAAGTTCAGAGAATTTGCGGACGGGATTGTCGTAATTTTTGCTGTAGGCTTCTCCATTAGATAAGGTAAATTTAGAAAATGATATAAGTTTTTATAGTGGCCTCTTTGGCCTGACGGTCGCAAGCGCTACTGCTGAGTGTGAGGTCCTGGGTTGGACTCCCAGGTCGAGCAAAGTGTTATTGAGTTTTGCCATCGAGAATTTCTCAGTAGCAGCCTGTTGTCTGAATTGAAGCCCAGGAGGTGATGATACGCGGGGAAATGCAGACCATGATGTTGTGCATTTATTGCTAATAATAATCTAGAAGTAGATAGGTACCTGTAGACCTGTAGTAAGGAAGAAAAAAACATGCTAAATTGGAAAAATGATGAACCTGAAATTATAATTTACTTTTCGTTTACATTGAGCTTGGCATATTTTTTCAGGTATCTAAACCACAAATATAAAATCATCATAATCCTTATTTTCTTTACAAAACCCAAAAACCGGAAAACATGAATACTATTACCTTAAGATCTTCAAAAGAAATACAATATAAATATTTAGCAGTCCTATCCCTCATACTATAAAAACATTTCTCCCATAAAATCTTATTGACAAAAAATATGACTACGGTGACGTTTCGATTTCTACGGTCAAGATTTCAATGTACATACATTGATGGTAAACTATCAATATTGAATTTTGCTGTTCTAACAAAAGAGACGATGGATATCGAAACCTGTTGTCAGTTTATTATCTCCATTGATTCCTACTTCTTTCACTAAAGAAACAGTAGACATCAACCAACCATCATATTTTATACGTGCTATAAACATTTATCCTGTCTCTGTCCCTTACAATTTGCGTTTTAGAGGGTTAACATGAAAAGCACAAAAAAAAATTGTGCTCATTTGAATTTCATCTTGTATGTCAAGTTGGTTCATACATAGTAAACTTGGTTTAGTCTTCGCCTCCCTGTTTTGATGCGTACGTTGCAGGTTTTTGTAGCAGAACATGATGTTACCGTTTTCTGTTAAGTGGAAAACTGTACTGCAAATTAGGGTATAAACTTGAGACATCACCACATTATTCAGCTGTTAACGAAAAACTATGTTGGTTTTCGAAAATAGTCGGAAATACGTGACGACTTGACGAGATATCACAAAGGATAATAATCTTTGAGTGGAAAATATCACATTTCATTTTCAGTCCACAGAAATTGCACAAATTCCAAAAAATAGGCAGGTGCTTGTTTTCACTCCCTTTACGACAAGAGAAATCTCAAATTCATGACCTCAAGTTTCATTAAATATGTAGTTTTTACGAGCGATATTAGTAATAATGTTATTTTCCCGCGCAACCGTACCACTCGTAAACGTCAACGGTATTTTTATGACAGTATTTCATTGTGCGTAAAGGCATTATGTGATTCTGCCAATGACGTTATAACAGCAAAACATGATAGGTATATTAAAACGTTATAGTACAATACAAGCATTTAACTTACTTTACTTTTAATGTTCCCGTTTTCTATATGGAAACAGAAAGGAAGGAAAAAGGTTAAACTCAGAAGTGAACTAGAACCCATTTTCAGCCACATTTTAGTGTAGGTTAGCCTGCTCTTGACCTCGGTCTTGTCTAATAAAAAGCGATGGAAAACTCTTTAAACAACTCCGAACTGTAATTGTGTTAGTTTTTTTTTGTATCCGAAAGTTCCCAATTGCATGTTACCTGACTGATAATGCTCATTATGAGGTAATGTCGATAACAATGAGATTGGCAGAAAACCAAGGAAAATGTTTAATATTAAAATATTTTCCATGGTTGTCCAACATTGTAGATACTTTACGATGTAATACCTCGTTGACACCACTTGATATCGTCAAACGCTTTTCTATTCGATTTCTATCTGAAACGAATTTTGCATATAAATCCGTTGGCGCCGCGGCGTCGCATCCCGCTGCAGTCCCGGACGCATTCCCACCAATCCCGGGAATTTATTAGTATGGGATCCCGGACTAAAAGCGGGGGCGTGACCGCTTCAGCGAAGCCGAAATGGATGCACATTCCCGTCTAATAAGACATGAAGAATACTAGGGCTGCGTCTTGAATACTTCTGATACTTAATTTTTACGTTTAAAGAATTCACCTAGATACAAAAAATGAAGAGTGTGACTTTGTGTATTAAGTGTGGTTTTGCCTTTTTATTTATTGGATTTAGATTAAACAGTTATGGTGTAATTCAAACTACATGAGAAATGCGAAAATTGTACTTTGGTCTCTGGGATTTCATAGAGCACCATCGATGTAGATGACTACCAACATAGACTTCAGTGGTTACTGATTACAATCACAAAGCCAGTCTACTTGTTAGTCATCCAATAAAATAGAGAGGTCTTTATTGTAAATTTATGTTCTAAACCTACACAGTGTGCTAACACTCTCTTTTATGCAACGTTTTAATCCATGTCGCTATACATGCGTAGATACACAATTCATTTCCGTTGTAAAGGAAGTATCAGACTATTCATGCAGGCTTTATTCAAGGGTCCATATCATTACTATCACTCTTAAGTCTTAACATAACTACACGACAAAGACAGAAGATATATCTGACTCTTTCTACAAATGACTTATTCCTAGTTACCGATACATGTATTCGAAACTTTTTGTTCTGCAGGCATTTTTGGTCCCCTCGGAGGCTCAGAGACATTTTATATAATCCATTAAGTTGTCAAGGAAGATTGATATAACGAGATCAGGATCAACTTACTTGGGTGCATCGCTAACGACGCCTCTGATATTTGTCAGATAACAAATATAAGTGAAAGAAAAAACGTCTTGTGAAGTAGGTTGTTGTGTAGGTGTTCTGAGTAGTATTATATGTATATCGTGATTTCATGAAGTTTCATGAAACTTCATGACAACTTTATATATCTATATTTTTTGTTATTATCTAGTACGGTAAGCCGCATGCCAGTGGTGACATTACGCGTATAAGTTGACATCGCATTCTACTGAAACTCCTTACTATGCTAACCCAGGTTAAGGTCAAAGATTTGCCTTTGACGTGCGGCTTACCGTATGCAACTATACTATTTTACAATTTTTGTAGCAGTTTTATGCGTTCAACTTTCGTATATTTTTTCTTCATGTTCAGGGCAGGTGGTGAAATATTAATCTTCGATGAGCCTGCATACAACAGATTATTTTTACAAGTGTTTCAATACTATCTCTGAACTACATAAGAGATGTCTTGTAAATATTTGTAATGTGCGACATTAAACGCAAAATCCAAACGCCCTACCAGCGTCACAGGGGTGCAATATTCCATAATTTCACACTTCGCAGTCCAGAAGAAAACTATTCACTAAATAGTTCGTATAGTTCCACATCCACAATGATCCTCAAAACCTATGCAGTGGAGTGCAACTGACTGGCTCTGTTACTACATTGTGCGAGCTGCCCCGTGAAGGCTACAAACAAAAAAATCACTCTTACACTTGGATGCATACAATCAACAAGCAGGAAACAGCGAACTTTTGAAAAATTTCCGACATATCCGCCCTTTGTGGAGATCAAAGATTATGGATACGGTACAGAGATGTTAGTGATGTCTGGTTCATTTGAAAGGACAACATTTGTTTTCCTTTTTTATTTGAGCTGACAGTCGATTTGCGACATGATGATTGTTTTTTATTATCAAAAAATGTGTGCTCTTTACAATGTCAGTATAATCGTTTGGTTCTTGCAGAATCAACTGTCGAGTATTCGAGTGGCGAAATAGATCAGAGTGTTAATTAAGCCCAGAATTAACACTGGATGAATGAAGTGGCCGCAGGTCACGGGAACAATATGCGATTACCGCATTCCCTGTAAACTCAAGGGGAAGATTTATAAAACCATGGTCAAACCTGTTGTTTTGTATGTAGGTATCAGAATGTTGTGTCACAAAAGGTGTGAATGAGAGGCAATTGCATGTGGCTGAGATGAGGATGCTATTTTATCCATTCGTGTTACATCAAACATCCCCCTTGATGTGTGGTGTAACACGAATGGATAAAATAAGGAATGAGTACATAAAAGGAAGTCTGAAAGTGGCGTCGTTGACTGAAAACTTATGTGGTTATCGGTAATCGTGGTATGGACATGTGATGCGGAGGAACGAGCTAAATGTAATGAGGAAAATTTTGTGGAATGTCATCTGCTTTAAGAGTAGAGGCAGATCAAAGAAAAGATGGATGGACTGTGTAAAGGATGATTTGGCTAGGAAGGAGTTGACGAGTATAGCGAGTTATGTAAGGAGGTGACATGCTGCGCCGACCCCAAATAAATTGGGATAAGGTCAGGAGCGTGACGACTACTCGTAGTTGTAAGCAACACAGGTCTCAATTTATGTCGTATCTGCTGCATACTCTATGACGGTTGTCATTTTTCTGCTCCGCGGGAGGGTAGTGTGACAATGCGCTTCGGTAGGGGTGGGAAGCGGGGGGGGGACGGTACATGTTCGTGATGTTTTCATTTTTCACTCACTTTTCACATTTTTTTTACACAAAAACCCTGTGAAAGAGACCGTTTTGATACAATTGGGGCTCATACGCCGAACGTCGGATATTCCCGCCAATATTTTATTACGTTTGATAAATAACGCATCGATAGTTTTTATACGTGCGAAATGCGCTTTTATTTAAGTAAGTAATGGTGAAATATGTAGGCTTGCATTGATTGAGTTGTTGTTGTTTCATTCATTTCTGTTTACACTTTCAAATCAACTTTTTATAGTTTCAGTGTTGGTGTCAACTTTTATTGATATAATATATATATATATATATTATACATATTTTCTCTCTTCATAAATGATTATATGTCATGACTTGTTATTTATGTAAGGATTTATTTTTATCTTTCTGTTATTATTTTATTTAGCCTCGAGCCCCTCTATCACATGATATCATTATTAAAACAAATGTACCTATATAATTTGAAGTTAAACGTATCAAACAACAGCAAAAAGGTATAATCAAAAACCCCACTCCAAAACAAACGTTCAACCAACACAACTATACCTCAATACCTGTAGGTACCGGTAAAGCAATAGCCTTCAACAAAGAATTTGCAGCAAGAATCAATTTATTCACGCGTACGGAACCCCTCGCCGTCAAAGGTCGCCTCGCATATCGCTAAATTGTCGGGAGGTCGTCATTAGGATGCCTCGAAGGATCTCTAATTGTTTCCGAGCCGGGAAGTATCAATTTACAAGTAATTTGTAATCGTGATTACTTCGAATTACTAAGTTCGTCTTTTATTATAAAGTGTTTGGAGTTTGATGATCCTATATTGTAAGATTTGGTAAGGTTCTAAAAAACTACGGTAGGTATATATAATCACGTCTGTCATTCCGGAAGCGTTAAGCAGAGGTGTTCCTATGTTACACTGGCAACTAGTTAATTTATTGCCACTAACCGAGCTCAGCCGGCGACGCTACCGCGAAACTCCTGATGAAGAAAACCTAAAACATTTTGACCGACCTGGGAATGGAGTGAAGACCTCACGCTCAGCAGTAACGCTTGCGCAGGCTGGCAGGCAGGTTCTCAAATGTTCATCCGATATGTGTCCACCATGTGGGGTAATGCAACCAAATTCAATTGGACGAGCAGAGTAAAATATTCATAGCTCGACCTAACCCAGTTATAAATCCAACCAGCGTCAGGAAAAACATATCTGCTGTTGATACTTGAAACCGATGTATTTTTTCTCTGTTACTAAGTTGTTTCTATGATGAAATGTGTTTATTTTCATGAGTACTTTCACCCCCTGAAAGATTGCCAATGATTACGAAGTGTGTCTGGTCATATAGAGATAAATGATTAGGTAATAGAAACCTTAGTACCTTGAAATACGTTACAAACCAATATTTCACCAATGAAACCACTTTTATGAGCATGACTATTAATATTGCACAACAGTGATGACATTGGCAGATGTGTGATTCATTAGTAAAATTCGCCCTAAGAGTTACCTTGACTTAAGGTCAAGTTTAGACTGTAATTACTTATTAATTTGACAATAATATATTACGCTCTAGATTTACCTACAATTATTTTTCTATAAACAGAAAGAACAATGGCCATGACTTTAAATTTAAAAAGTTATTGTTTCCCACACTCAATGGCGGCGTTATTCGAGTTTATGTGCGTTTTTATAGCCTTTTAATTCATTTTGTACTTACGATCGTTAAGCAAATAAAAACCTTGCCAATAGTTAAAATTATTACAGCGTAAACCTTTCAAGTTTACAGTACCTAGTATTTTATGGCGATGTGAGCATAAAACTGGCTAATGCTAGTGGACGCAAGTGCCACCGACTGGAATCGTCATCAATTTTCAGGTGACTTCGAATCTTGTAGAATAGAGAAACCTGTATGTTTCCTACTATTTGGCAGGAAATATTTAAGTTCTTTTATAAGGACACCAACATGAAGCGCAGCGAAGCTACGAAGCTACTACTATCAGCTGTTTCATACACTATGTCAAGTTATATCAATATTTTGCATATACATACATTGTAAGCAATGTATTTGTCTGCCTCCTTGGTCGAGTGGTCGCCAGCGCGACTTGTGAGCATGAGCTCCTGGGTTCGATTCCCGGGTCGGGCAAAGCGTTGTTGAGTTTTTCTCAGTAGCAGCCACGTAGTCTGGATTTGTGCCCGGTTGATGGCAAAAGGCTTGCTTCCTATTACATGGGACTTAAGCATAGCTGGCGAAATTTGGGTGTTCTATTAGGTACATCTTTGCCGAATCCTTAGGGGATTACAGGCGTGATGTTATGATGACCACTTTTCAAGTTATTGGTAAGGAAAAAACTAATTTTGTAACTAAGTCTACCATAAAAAGTACATGCTAAGAGCTTGGTCCCCTCATCTCTTAGATCGTGAACCCACCATTGAAAGGCAATCTAAAATCCTATAAGGATAAATATATAACTACCGTTCCTTGTGTCCCCTCCGAACTGCATCGTCTGTTCGCTCCTCTCAGAGCTTCAGTACTTATATCTCCGAAAATAATTAAATTCCTGAAGACGAATGACTTTAAAATGAAACAGCAATAGGTACGTACACTGTGACTTGATTAGCTCGAAGATCAAAGTCTCGTTTGAATGTAGTTTAAGAATTAGGGGTTGTTTTGCCCGTTATTAAGGTAGCTTAAGACGGTTTTTTGAATTTGTTTTTTGGTTGGGATTTATTTTCAACTGACATCATATTGTTTTAAAGTTATCCTAATGGCAAAATTTAGTAGTACTCAATAACGTTGAAGATACTCAATATTTTACTAAACGACAAGTAGCATTATCAAACTTGGCAGCCAAAGTATTTAACGGACATCTAGGAAAACTTAAACGGCAAGATATTCTATCGGAAAGAGGGCACGCTCTCATGCACCTATAACGGGTAAGTCTGTTTGTAGTTTCAATCAAAAACAAAACATAAACTTAAAATAAAGCTCATAATGTTTCTTTGAAACCAATCTTAAAATTACAAAGTCCGAAACCATTTTATTCAGTCGCCATCTTAATTCCAATTAAACGTTGTAAACTTGGAACACTGTAACAAAGCTGGCAACACTAACGTGGCGTGAAAGTAAAAACATTGTTTGTGGTATTTCTCTTCGCTCGCGTGAACGGCCTCTTGAAATAAAGGCGTAATTGAATTATCAGATTGTGCACGAAACGGGAAAATGTCGACGATATTCATTTATAATAGGCGTTTGTTGTATAAACTATCGTCACGATTATGTTTTGTGGGATTACGGAAGGTTTTATTTCGGTATTTCGATAAAAAACAATGTTATTATCCAGGGTTGCAGTGTTCCTAACGGATTACGTTAATAGACAAATCGTATGTTACTACTAAGTGATATTTTTATCAAATCATTTAGTTAATATATTTTTGAATAATTATGCAAAAATTAAATGTATTTAATCGTTTTTTTCAGTTAACTAGCCATAGTTCATCATTAGTTCTAAGTTACTAAATATCTACTGCGAAATAAAATTAAAAAAAAAAAATAACTACCAATAAAAACTACAGAGGCTGTGAGTAATAGAAAACTCGTTAAAATTACTATCGCCATAAAATTTTAGTCAGTTTTAAGTGACAGTTAAATCGGAAAACTAAAAGATCAACAATAATTTTGTGTGATCTCGAGGACAATAAAAGTTCAAATTATACTTGAAATTATACGAGTTTTATAGCGGCGTATATGTGACTTTCAATAAAATGTCTGTATGAGGTCTGCGCGTCTCCTGTCTGGCTTTATTCGGGAAGACAGACAAGTTTTCTGTTTTATTAAATACAAATGTGCAGTTACGCGTTTATGAATGTGTGAATTTTTTTGGTAAAACATAAATGGAGAGAACGTTTTCGAGAAAAGTAAAAATTGTAACGAGTACTTACATTTAAATTCAGGTCCTATCATTAGTTTTTTTACTACCTAGTTATACCACCCAGCTACTACATATATAGATGAGGGTGTTAAAAATTATTGAACTTCTTCACTACATAATCAGTATTTTATCCTAAAAAACTTATTTGCATAAAATTAAGGTTATTGTTTAGTATTTTTTTAGAAGTCGGTTGTAGTTTTTTTTCTATTTTTAGTTATGGTACACTGTAAATGTAACTAACTAACTAACTGACTACCTCTGAGATAAACTTTTTCCAATGAAAAAAAAAACTTCGAAATCGGCAGACGTGGTTTACAATAAAATTATCGATGAACATAAGCAAAAAAATAATAATATTCAGACGATTAAATAAGCTTTTTGAAGTCGGTTAAAAAGTAACCCTTTTGGCCCTGACAAAATGATGTGGAAAACACGAAAATTCTACCATACCTGCCCGAGCCTGAGACAATAAAAAAATATTCAACAAAAAAAATGCGTCCACACTCCAACCTAGTCCTTTACCAGCCAAAAAACCACCAAAAAATTCCCTCCCTTAATAACATAATAATAACGACAACAATATATCTCCGGGCTACTGGCTACCAGTTCGTGCCTCGTTCAAATTGGGCCAATCTACTCGCCAGGTGCGAGGGGATCCTAACAAATATTTGCAGTTTCAGGATCCAGTTATCCGCAGTAACAACTTAATAACGATCTAACTTTTACAATAACTGTCTGTCAGTTTAACTAACGAATAACGTGTGCTAGTGGGTAATCATTTAATTTGAACTGATTTCGCGTTAAATATTATTAATTTTAGGATAGTCTGAAAACATGAATTAACTTAAAGCGACATAATTCTGGTCTATATTCCGTAAAGTAGAAGGGTTCGGACTTCTGCCTTATACGGAAAAGGGTACCTACAGGACAGTCACATTTTTAATCGACTTCAAAAAAAGGAGGAGGTTCTCAATTCGGTTGTATGTTTTTTTTTGTGTTTGTTACCTCATATCTCTGTCATTTATGAACCGATTTGAAAAATTCTTCTTTTATCTGAATGGATTTACTTTCCGATTGGTCCCATAGAAATTTCATCAAAATCGGTTCAGCAGTTTGGTTTTGAAATGAAAATAACTGGAAAAAAATTCATCCAAGTAAAAGAAATTGCGAAATTGATACTTGACAAGGATTTGTGTGTGATATGATAACTAAAAAGGGTAAAACAAAACGTTTTTGCAAAAAAAAACCGACTTCCAAAAAAAACACTAAAAAAGTGGAAAATAACTTTACTTTCGGAAGTCGGTGGCAAAAAAGGCAATGAAACAAACAATACTCACCGACTTCCGAAAGTAAAGTTATTTTCCACTTTTTAGTGTTTTTTTGGAAGTCGGTTTTTTTTTGCAAAAAAGTTTTGCCAGTTCTGTTTAAGTCCCATGTAATAGGGGGAGCCTATTGCCATCAACCGGGCACAAATCCAGACTTCCATCTGGTAGTTTTTCTTAAGTAATGTTAATGATACAAGCAGCGATAGCCTAGTGGTATGACCAACTGACTGCCAAGTCATAGGTCTCAAGGTCGAACCCAAGACATTCTCATTTTTCGGATGCATCTGCGTAATTACATATTATATAATTATCACTTGCTTCGGTAAAGGAAAACATCGTGATGAAACCAGCATACCTGAGAGGTATTTCTCGACGGCATGGAAAGCCAAGTCAGAGGCCCATGGGTGGCATAAAAATTCTGACACCAGGTTAGGCACTAAACACACTATAAAGAAGACTTAAGTAATTAACTTCTCTTTGTATAACTGTTTTCTTCTCGTCGATGACGCATCAAATGAGTCTCTTAATTTCAACATCATTGATTGGCGGTCCAAAACATCTAATTGTTGAGCTTCTTCTTTTCCTTTCGTGTCGAAGGTACAACTTCTTTAAATTTCTTGGGCCCAGTAAGTTGTGGCATCGTTAATCGCGGCGTCTGTAGCGTCTTTTATGTCCTCTAAAGTGCAGGTGTTGGGATACTTCGGCAGTCCAGTTAGTAGAAACTAGAAGGTGCAGCAGGTTATTGCGGGTCCCGACCTTCTGTTTAGTTTTGAAGCAGTGTAATTTGTCTTTAAGAGCCCTATCTAACGCTACCCCTAGGTATTTTGGGTTAGAGCAATGTTTAACCTTAGTTCCTCGCCACGTGATGTTAAGGACCCGATTTGAGTATCTGTTGCGAAGGTGGAATGCGCACGACTCTGTCTTAGACGGGTTTGGCCGGAGGGCATTAACGTCGCAGTATTTCCCTAGTTGGTCGAGTGCCTGCGATTGTTGAGTTTTTGCCATTTGTTGGAAATTACTAAACGGGCAATTGGCATGGCGAAAATTGACAGCTAGTCTATCCTAAGGATATTAATATCTCCCTGCAGGAAGATACCCACGGACACAAAAAATTGTTCTACAGGTACATATATTTTTATTAAATCTTTTCAAAGTACTCTCCACCAGCCTCTATACAAAGATTCATGCGTCTGAACCAGTTTTCAAAACACTTTTTCCAGTCCGCCGCAGACACCTCGTTTACAGCCTGCTCGAACGCAGTCAGCGCATCTTCCGGCGACGAAAATTGTATCCCCTTGAGCTGATTTTTTATTTTTGGAAATAAAAAGAAGTCACACGGTGCTAGATCAGGGCTGTAAGGAGGGTGACCCAGGAGTTTGACTGGTGTACTGTCCAGGAAGTCTCTCTTTTTGAGCGCGGTGTGTGCAGGCGCATTGTCGTGGTGGAGCAGTAGTCCGCGGAGCCCTGTGTTTGGTCGCTTGTTGCACACAACAGAAAAAACCTCTGGTAAACAATTGGTAGTATACCATTCGGCGTTGATGCTTCTTTGATCTCGTAAGGGAATTGAGGCCAAGTGGCCAGTCAAATTAAAAAAGCTGGCGATCAAAATCTTCCCCCCGCTTCGAGATCGCTTCACTTTGGTAGGCGTTGGTTCATTTTGAAACACCCAAACTGTCGACTGGCGCTTGGTTTCTGGATCGTATTGATAAATCCAGGACTCATCACCTGTTACGATGTCGTAAACACGCCGAGACGAGCCTGCTTCAAATTTGTTCAGCATATCACGGCACCATTCCACCCGGGCCTGCTTCTGAGCGTCGGTGAGGTAGTGCGGCACCCAGCGCGATACTATCCTCCTCACGCGAAGATGCCCGTGTAGAATCTCGTGAACGCTTCCCGATCCAATCTTTAATATGTGCTGAATCTCCTGATATGTAATTCGCCTATTATCTTGGATTAAATTTTTCACTGCTAGCACGTTTTCTTCCGTAATAGCCGTCAAAAGGCGACCGCTTCTTTCTTCATCCCCCAAGGTTGGTCGACCGCGCCTAAATTCGTTATACCAACGATACACGGTTGCCTTGGAGGGGCCTTCATCCATAAATGCCATTTGAAGTCTATCGAACGATTCATCCGGTTTCAGGCGACACTTGAAATCGTAAAATCATAGCTCTAAAATGTTCCCGGCGCAGATCCATTTTTCAGTAAGACACGATACTTTGAATTGGCTCGCAAAAAACGTGGAGGGAAATTTTGAAAATGGAACACACATATTTTTACTTACAAGTAATCATATTTTCGAAAAAGATTCTAACTGGCCAGTCTCCCATATATAAAAACTATTTATCGCAATACTTTCTGAGTGGCCTGGTAATTACATAACAACGTATAAATATACATTTTAGATACTTCTGTCTCGCTTTGAACTTGAAACTGAGAGGTTTTCAGTCAGTAAACTCTTCCTAAATTACACACCAACCATCGACCGACTCTGTAAAAGGAAATGGCCCGCAATTCACCACACGGGCCCAGTGCTGATACGTGAATAGTACATGTCTGCCACATGAAGTTTTATTCACATTACAGTATATATCTTGATATATGTATGGTCACCCATCCAAGGACCAACCTAGGCAAGCGCGGTGTAACCTGAATATTGACCAGCGGCTGCTATAATTTAGCCACGAGCTACTGCTATTCTCTGCTACTTGATGTTCATTCCAATACACATATTCGTAAGTAAACCTGTTTCAGTCAGCAACTATTTCATGACCACGTGTACAATATCAAGCCATGTCACATATGTTAATACGAAAAACGTGGCTTATTAAATTGACTTGTCGCAAACATAATAAGAATAATGTTCTTGTTTGTAAGTGAAATGTACTGTATCGATCGTCGTGACCTTCACATCGAACGAACAAGAAATATGTTCAGTACATGTAAATAAGTTATTTGTATTCGTGCTATTTCTTGTAAGTACGGCGTGGTTACAAATGAGACCCTATTTTGTTTCTTGTTGGAATTAACACAGATACTGCTACCCATGTCTCTAAAGGCTAAATTTGACTGCTTATCCGTCTATCCTAATAATTCAGCTAAACATAATTTTTTCATAATTAAAACTTTTCGTAGGAGTTGAGATGCAATCGTAAATGCAAGTGCTACGGCGTAGCGCGTAGCGTGGGTGCTACGCGTCAGTCTCAAATTAAACACTAAGGCCCGTACAGTTGGGACTATTAATTATTTCTGAAAAGGATGTGACTCTGTGAGACGGAACTTTTCGAAACAACACAATTATGGAATTGGTCCCATCTCGAAGCAGCAATAATTTTTATAGGAGCAAAACGCTTTTGAATTTTGCATGAGTGATTGTGACTATACATACTATCAAACCCTTATAATCTCACTTCAAATACCTAACCAAAGAGGTCCACCCGACACAGAGAACTTAAATCCCTAAACAGCAGTCAAAGCCAGCAATACATCATATTTAGCGCGGTTGCGATCAATCAGAACTGGCTGTCGTGCGGCCATTACTCAATTAAGAGTCGTGATGGATGGCGGGGGACGTTTCAAAACTGTGGATATTGTAATGTGAAAACTGAATGTGTTTTGCGTGTTGAGTGTGTGGTCGTATTTATGGTATTTGTACCTACTGACATGAAGAATTTTGTAGCAATTTTACCATCACAAAAATTTAACACAAAATTCCTTGAAATTGCTCTAATTGTGCTTTTCCAAATAATTAATTTTGACTACACCCTTAAACATTTTGAGAGCAGTAGTGATGAAATAATTTACACTAAGTAGAGCTTCTGTTTTGGTTCGTGTTGTTGTGTCGTGGTGAACTGTGGGTTCGAACCAAGACAGAACCTTTACTTTTAAATACAACATTTACATAAATGCATACATTTTTGCTGATAAAATACTTTTACTAAAAATATTTTGTCAATTGAGAAGAACAGACCAGTTTCTATTTTTTTATGACATGAATGGAATTCCAAATGTAAGAAATAACTTGTTGATAGCCTAAATACCTGATGCGAAGTCCTGGAATATCTAGAGTCGTGTCCGTACTTGCACACACCGCAGCCAGCTATGTCCCCAGTATTGGGTCAGCGCAGTGTCGCGAAGCATTCAGCTGACGTACAACATTGCTTTGGTTTACCTACATATGTTTAGTTTGGTAGCCACTGTAGCGGGGATTAGTTAAATATAGTTATAAAAACTCGTAATATACATAGATTTATAGGACTATCATAAATATTAATATATAAATACTAATTTTAAATGCGAAAGTAACTCTGTAATTGAAATAGTTAGTTGTAAATTCTAGACGTCGACATCTAGCAAACAGGTAAACCATAATCCGAGCTCCTATATGGTAAACTTTTTATGCCGGGACACCCCGTCGGATGTTTGACCTTTGCCCATTTCAACGTCACAGAGAAGAAGTAAGGTCACTAATGATAAGTACACAAACGATTTCCGGTACTAGGGCAAGGATAATAATATTGACCAAGCAGTTAATGAATTATTCCTGGAATTGCCAAATAGGTTGGTTCCGTAACTACTTAAAATCAAATAGGTTGACAACATCTTTCTTCACCTTAGATTTTGAACAATAACTGCTGATATGGTTTTCAATAGAGGCTGTTAGTAAGACATATAATAATATTAGTCTGTTACTGTCCCACTACAAGGCGAAGACCTCTTCACATACAGAGAAGGCACGAGCATTAATCACCACGCTTGCTAAAAGCACATTGGCGATATTTAGGTACTATGACAAAGTTACAATATTAATACTTGTACCTTTAGAGATAGGTCTTATGAACTCTTCGGCTAATAAAATTGATCTTATTTGAATCAGTCTAGTGGCTGTCAAGAATGTCCTAACAAAGGCACAGCAAAGGCGCTCCGCTCGTGCTTAAGGTAGCACCCATTGTGGCAGGAGGAGCGGTTTATCCGTTCATTTTTCTTTTCTCGCTCTAGCAAATGACGATTCTGAGCTACAGAAAAGAATAGGAACAGGGAAAATTGCGATTCTATGCTGCCAGATGATGCCTTAGTCTGTTAGAATAGAATTTTCTAGTCGTGATTATAATAATTGTTAAGCTATTGATATCTAAATCGATATCAATAGCTTAACAATATATAATGTAGGTTAAATAAGGATTTGGTTTTCCACATTTATTTTTCAAACTGCCTATAGGTACAAAATTAGATAACCGTCATGATTTGCTGCTACACTAATGTGTGAATTAATCAAATACAATTCACTTGCTTGTCAACACACAAAACACCCAAATCTCTTAATCCAGTTTGTACCTAAAAGTCGCTGTTCCCACCATGTCGTCTCCCTAACCCTTGCAGAAAGGAGAATCTGAGCAAAGTAAATATTTAGCGAAGTAATTAGCGAGTAGCTCACAAGTACCCCCAGTAGCCAGGGTACACCAGCGTACTACAGGGTACGCCAGGGTACGCCTGAATGTCAGATTCTTGCGTGTTCAGGAATTTCTGCCCTGTTTATTAATTACTTACTCCAAACTATGAGGGTGTTGCAAACTTTATGTTTTGTTACCAAAAAAGGTAGGGGTCTGTTTTGATAGAAATTAAGGGTGCTGTTTTGAAGCTAGTTTTTTAATTGCACCAGTGATATTAATATACATTGTATGTTACATGATCGGATCGTCGTCTATTAATAGATAATTTTTTGACGATGTTTTTCAGGTATTCACCTACATTGCGTATATTTGTGAGGTTTTGTATGTAAAAAAAATACTATATGCATATAATAAAATAATATATTCGCTCTCTTCCATACTTACATATTTGTCACAATTATTATGAAAATATTGTTTATGCTTTATAACAGGCGCATATTAAAAATAATTTGCACCAAATTTTAACTAAAAATGAGGCCAAACAAAGCACGCTGATTATTTAATATTAACAAAGTGAAGCAGTGTAGCAACCACACGGCACCCGGTATGCCCAAAGTTACAACGTTGTCAAAGGAAAAATTTTAACTCCCTCAAAGCGTTGTCACATTTTTCAATTTGTCAAAGGTGAGTTATGGAAGCGCCTATCTGGTTCACATGGCGCAGTGTAAATGTATGAACCAGATAACAGACGGGTTTGAAAAAGTTGAGGATGTGGGTGAATACTTGAAGAAGTTTTGTACGTACTGCTTACGAACGTTATGTAAGTTGTTGGAATTACCTTCGAATTGCGTTCTAGATTTGATTGCCTTACGATGCTGTGCAAGCAAAAAATTCTCTATGCCGACGTAACCGCGCCTGCAGCCTATGTCAGTGGGTTACTTTATCGGAGATGCTTTACTTGTACGTATATCAATGATCATGAATTCATTCATGACCACGATCATGTCAAATGAGTTTCTTTTGTTTTTTCATAGACAACGAAGGTTTGAATCAAAATAAGCGATTGTTTGATTTCGTTTTGTTTCATTCAACCTTCAATCAAGAATACACTATACAAAGCCATGTAAAAATGTGTCAACACTTTATTTTATAAACCTTTGAAAAGCAAACACTATGTTATCACCCACAGTTCCTGAAACCGTTATCGTTTATCTCTCGCAGACTCCTTTCTCCGTTTTACATAACAGAATGTATATTTTAGCGAGCAATCTAGCCGTGAAACATACACAGCGAAAACAGGAAGTGTGTCGAAAAGGAAATAATAAAACATGTCGGTTTTGGCCCTCAAAGAAATTGTGTACCTTCAGCGAACCGCCTGAAAATGACGGTAATCGCACCATTTGGAACTAACTTTTATGTAAAATGGCAATTCCGCTTTAGAGGACTTCTATTTTTGCGTGAATATGACCTAAAATGTAACGGAGTCTGGATTTGTGCCCAGAGGTCAGATAGGCAGTCGCTCCATTTAAAATAGTGCTATTCAGCTGCATCCGGTGAGACTGGAAGCCGACCCCGACATAGTTGGGCAAAGGCTAGGCAGATGATGATGGTGATCTTAAATTGTTACACAACCCAAACATAACGTTTACTTCAACCCGCGCTGCATTTATCTTATGGAACATAACATAATTATGTATGACGAAAGGTAGTTAGGTAGGTAAATCCCTTGTCAATTTATCAGTCATGATATTCTGGATCAGGTTGCGGCCTTGCGCGTTTCGGTCATAATGTATCCATGTCACTTTGTCACCTTTTCCAACAGTGCTAAATTAATCTTAAACATCACTTAGTTATTGTCATAGAAAGTAAACGAAAATTAAGGAAAACGTTATAGTCGATGCTCGTTCCTTTTCCGTACGAGAACTTGTCATTTCCTTGCAGTAGGACAATTATTATCAACATGCATTATTAAAATTACCAACTGCACACCGTACACAATCCCTCTAATTAAAGTCCCAAGATTTATGACGAACCACATAACTCACACGAGACGCACGTCCGACAATAACAAGCAAGGTCCGTTATCTTGAGAAATATCGCAGACTCGTGCGACGGACCCCGGCACCGCAAGATGTAGATAGTACTGGATCTAATTGAAATACCCCGGGAGAGGGCAGATATGGCGTTGGATTACCCGCCCTTTTTACTAGTTGAACGAACCGAGACCTTTAACATTACTTTTCTATACATTTTTGAAAAGTTTTGTCGGGTAATGTAATGATAGCCCAGAGGTTAAGTCCTCGCCTCTCATGCTCGAGGTTGTGGGTTAAAATCCGGGCAAGTACCAATGTGACTTTTTCAATTCATTTTGATACAAGTTGATACATCGGTGAAGAAAAATATCGTGAGGAAACCTGGACTTATAAATACTGAATGTAAGTCTCACATCGCCAACCAGTTCTTCAGCAAGTCGTCGTCGCCGAAGAAGACGAGAGAAGGCAAGAGCCTTCTCTATATGAGAGAGGCCTTTGCTTAGCAGTGGGACAGTAATATGAAGGTATTTTGTTTTTTTATTTATTTATTTTGGATTACCAACGAGTTACATTACATTAGCATTCATAAATTAAAACTACTACATAATACATGGTCCTGTAACGCAAACTCAATTACAGGTAACCACAGCTTGCACATTATCGAGTACACATGCTCTAAATACATAATTAAAATTAGGAATACATACAAATAAACAATCATGCTATTATTAAGATTAAAATATCCAGAATACAGTCAAATCAAATTAAATAGTAATTAATGGCAGAATGAATTAATGATGGCTGTTTGAGATCATAATATATATAACACAAAATTAATTGATTATTGGTATGATAAGTCAAATGTCCTCTAACTTAAAGTGCTTATATAATATTTCTTTTAAATATGTTATTTTAATGTGTTTTTTGTCGGACACATGAGCCATTTTAGCTTAATATTATGGGTTGCCACACATCTACGACAACTCTCGCATGGAATGCTTAAGATGCCCTAGGCACCCTAGGAGCCCTAGGAAATATGTACATCGATTTTAAAATTAAAAATACTCGTTTCACATTATAATATCTATATAAAATTTTAAGAATGTATTTGTATCTATGGATGATACTGATTGTGTTTATTGCAAACAATTTAACTATTGCTAATAATGCTATTGGATAATTGTATTTTCGATTCAAAAATCGAACGTTACACCGCACGCTCGTGCTAGGGCCCCTGCTAAAATTGCAGATGGCCTAAGATTCCGTTGTCGTCCCCTCGGGCTTTGTGACTTGTGTCGTGACTAGGGTCAAAACACACGGAAGTCACTGGTTCTCTTCACGTAAGTACCGTCGCTCCGCAAATCGCGTTGTGGTAACTCGCGGCATGTTCTCTCTAAACAAGTTTTCATTCGTTTTCCCCGTAGACGCTGTCGTAAGACACGTCTCGTTGAATCGCTTGTGGCCAAGAGGTAAGGCGTCGATGATCACTTACTATCATGTCGGCTACCTGCTTTTTTGGCATCCAATTATAAAGAAAATGTTAAGGTAATTTTCTCACTTTCTTTCTTCAAAAATTAATGTTAATATCACCTTTCCATATGACCTAATTGTTGATGTAGAAAAAGAGCTGCGTGCTAAGCAAAGACCTCGTTTATTTTGTGCATGTTTTGTTGAATAAAGCTATGAATATTTTATTCAAGAACGTCTTTATAAAGCCTTCACATGGTAAATATATTCTGTGGTTTTTAAATAGCAAGTTTTTACTGCTTGCCTAGGTTTAATAAGTAATGCCCGGTTGCCACTAATACTCGGACCTGAAAATTAAATGAATGCCTAAACAAAACTGCTAAGGGTTGAATTTCCAACAGTGCAATTAATAATATTTAGATATAAATATAAGTTGCACTTACTGGTAATGAAAACACCTATTAGCCTTTTCAATTAGGCAGTAAAAGATGGCGTTTCGAAAACAAATATTACGAAAGTGCGTAAAGTTTTTTTTTCTAATATATATATATTTATTATATTTTTTAATGAGCTCATGGCTAAAATAATCAAGCCGCGCTTGCCTGCGTTAGTCAGTGCACAGACATACCAAGTTTTAGAAAAGCACGTTAAGCCGTTGGTCCCGGTTGTGAATTGTACATCTTTGACAGTCAGTGGCCCAAAAGTCTGACTACCAGTGTTACGAAGGGGTATCGTATTACCCAGTACTAAATGGATTGTGGAGGTCAGATAAGCAGTCGCTCCATGTAAAATACTGATATTCAGCTGCATCCGGACAGACTGAAAGCCGACCCCAACATAGTTGGGAAAAGGCTAGGCAGTTCATGATTTATATAATATATTTTTAACATCTTCTGTTCAATGGTGCACATGCCTATTAAATTTACTTTTCCTTTATTTTAAAAATATTTCAGAGTTACAATCAAAATATTTCCAATTTTCCCATTTTACGTTTTTGCTTATTCGTCAGATTACTTGGGCACGAAGCAAGAAAGTTTACATCTTATATTTTCATAGACGTGGAAATTTTCGTAATATGGTGTAAATTAGAAGAGGACGCGATTAACTCTGAAGGTAAAGAGATGTTGATTATTAATGTTTAAAGGGGTGCTTAATTTTACGGAGAAAGTAAACTTCGATTAGATTATTTTAAATGACTTAAGTTTGCAATTTGTGAAGAGAAACCTTAAAAGAAAGTAATATGAAGTTATGTTTTACATAACTTTTCACTGGTCATTTGTACAAAAGATTTTTATTAAATACATTGAGGTAAGCCGTACATTAAAGCAAGTATTCCATAACAAATCACGACACTCTACAATAATTAGTTGACGCTCGGGAAAAAAGTACGTAGGTATACATCTTTTATAACAGATTACATAAATCATAACATAACATCACGCCCGAAATTCTCGGCAGAGAGGCAGAGGTGTACCTAATAGTTCACCCACATTTCGCCAGTTATGTTTTAGTCCCATGTAAGAGGGGGCTAACCTATAGCCATCAACTGGGCATAAATCCAGACTTCGTGGCTACTACTGAGAATTTCCTGATGGAAAAATCTAATAACACTTTACCCGACCCGGGAATCGAACCCAGTACCTCAAGTTCAGCAGTTTTTTACTAATTTATATTTTGTGTCTAGGTGCCACGGAATTTTGACACCAGTACGAAAATAATATGACCCACATCTCCAAACCCTCTCCCGCTCACCTCTCCTTCCACCGCCACGGTCAGTAATTAGTGGTCGCTACACTCGCTACAAAACTTCCGAGTCATTAGATCGGGTCCGTGCTAATTGCGCGCGATCGCCCCTCGCTTTGTACCCAATTAGTTCGCTACCTAATAGTTGGTAACACTGCGTCGCTGCGTTCCGTAATGCCACGTCAGATGTGTTTCTTATCTGTGAAGGGTTTGGGTTAATAGTGGGTAGGGAAAGTAGGAGGTTGTTTTGGGTACGTATTAAGGTTTGCAAAGATGTAAATATAAACATACCGCAAAGTAAATACTTTTGTGTCTTCTTTAAATACACTTTACCTTTTGCTTTAAAAATAGGTAAGTTTGTTGCTGTTTAAAAAAGTTTAGTTGACCTGCATTGAAAACAAATCTAGGATTGGTCTTTGTTTGAAAATCATTCAATCCACTGAGCCTATTGCTGGCTGGAAATAGGGCTCCGAAGCTGCACAACAACACCCTGTCCTCTAGTCTTGCGCGTCCAGCCTGTCCCAGCAACCTTTTAAGGTTGTCGCTGCTCATCTATCTCGTTTCATGCTACTTTTGAAGTTCATTGAACTTTTCTGCATGTATTATTAAGGTAACATTAACTTGGACTATGCCTTATTTATTTTATAATAATAATAGTTTGAATAATAGATTTAATAAACTGAAATAACTGAGTTATAAACCCCGGTTTTCTTGAACTTACGATTTATAATTTATTCACAATATATACATTAACTTTACTAATTATCCGTTTACAAACCAATTACGGGAACCATTACTGCTACACAATCAGTGGGCGTCCCATTTTTAGCTATAAAGCTATCCCATTCACGGTGCCGGCCCATTAGTTGTTTGTTTAGTAAGATTTGTGGGGCACCAGTCGTGGCGTGAATGGGACAGGGTCAAGACTGGCGCCGCGGCGACGGCGATGTTTGGCTAGGATTGTAGAAATGTGGATAAGAATTGGGATGATGTATTGATCATAGGTTGTATGTAGCTTATTTTTTAGTAAATGCAATTTGTTATGCAAAGTTCTGTTTAAATCATTGGCACAGTGTTTTTCTTACATTGACAGTAATTACCGAAGAAGATCAAATAAATAGATTTAAACAATCAAAAAATCTAAAACTACATGATATAAGTAATACAATGGGTCAATCGTATGTACCTATGACCAGAGAATTTCGTGGATGATGCGAAATGGGAATGCGAGGAAAATCACAAGCGGAGTTCTGTAGTTTCTGCCTACCCCCATGGGAACAGATACATATTAAAAACCTAAAGGAAATACGTCGTAACAAAATCCACCGTGAGACCCATTTTCCACGACGCATATTATTTTCTTCTAACCGAGTGATTCAATCCTTTTGAAAATAAATCAATCCAATACGTCGACTGGATTAATAACCCAGGCATATATTTCACTGAACCACAATTATTTTCGCAATTTATTGAAATGATCGGCAAGGAAAAGAATGAATCGATGAATTCTTATCCAGTTTAATTCGCATTTCGCGTAGCATCAAACGTTCGATGTCGTAGCCAATGACTACTCTCGTAGCAAGCGAGCGCCGTAGCAGTAGAGCTGCAGTGCTACGCCGTAGCGCCGTAACCGGCATTGCGTGAAATTTATCGTCTTGTATCGGAAACGCCTTCGTGGTGCACTACTAATATATTGCTATCTTCCAGGATAAAAGTAAGAAGAAATGGACGAACATTTATTTCTACATACATAGATAGGAAATCACGATGAGAAATACAAGCGTGAACGCAAAATTACTTTACTAGTTGATTAATATTTTTTAATACGAGAATTTAAACATAAAACTCCAACACTCTTACATAAAACATAACGTGAAACGATCGGCACTTAACCGAAAGCAATAAGATCTTTTTTACTCAAGAATCCGTCCCATAGTCAGAAAAAACCAAAAAGAGAGCCAAAAAGTTTTATTATCAAAACATTTTCCACCAACATACTTTATCAATTCTTCTAAAACTTCGTCTATTTACCATACCCTTTCATACGCCGGGTTTACGTCCACACTTCAAAACTTGGAGCCTCTTTAAAACTACAAACTATTTTGCCATCTCCGGTCTACTTTATGAAAAGGCCTCCGTCCGTTCTGGCCTCGCAAGCCAAAATCCAGTATCTCGATAAAATATAAACTTCAGTTTCTTTCACATCAGACTAAAACGTCACGAATAAAAAAACTGTATGTTTATTGGAACATTTAAAAAACCTGAAGAAAAACATGAGGTATAAGATCTCATTTTTGTCAGTGATGGTCAAGTGGTAACGGCCCAGACTTAAAAGTTGTAGGTCATAGTTTTTATATCAAAACGGTTAAGGAAACATTCGTTAAGGAAAAGACACACTACAATCATTAATATTATGCTGATCGTGCTTATGTTCACATTCCCTGTTTCTTCGAAACATGGATTTTTTTGAGTTACCACATTATGGCTGTCGGGCGCAGCGTAGTTCGTCGACGACTAAGATAAGGCCGCCTACACACCGCACGGGCGACCATTAATATCAATCACCGTGCGTCGTGTTCTCTCAATAGACTGTATAGTGTGATAACGGCCTATAGAAAGCGCTGAAAGAAAGTTTGTAGGTAGTCCAAAAAGTTGGGTCCGGATTTTGACAGTTTTTCGTTAATAGTGTGTTTGTAGCGTTTAAGGGTCTTTTATCAAGTTTCATTATTATATTCTCTTAGAGGGCATGAAACTAATCTGTATTATATTTTGTTACTTTCAGTTGTAGTGAATTTGAAACATACTTCTTGGTGTAAATAAACGTCAATTACTATTCAAACTTTTATACAGTGCTACAACGAGCTCTTGGCAGTCGAATCACTGTGACAAGGGGCGCTATTGGTAACACGGTTGACTACAGTAATCTAGGCTCTAAAATAAAACATAAATGTGAAACATTCGCGTAAACAATTCACTGGCAACAGCAGTAAAACAATAATTAAAACTGAGTAATTAAATCAGACGATGGCGGAACTCGTCAAAATTTACGATAACTCATAAATTGAATCGCGAATTTAGTGCCGTCTTATAATTCAGAGAGGTAGTGGCTCGTGAAGTCTCCCCTACTAGTAGAACTAGATAAAACCGGTAGTTTAATATGGACTAGGAATATTAAATACGTCACCTATATGAGGAGAGAATGTTAAAAAAACTGAACCACTAGACCAGGATTATTTAAGTGAGAATATTTTTTATTGGTTATCATCTCAAACACAATGTTTTGGCATTTCTGTAAACTTTAAAAAAAACTTTCTGTTCTCGCATACTAGGTATGATGATATGATTTAATTTTCTGCATCCAAAAAGCTGAAATAATTATGATTTCGAACTTATATATGTATATACCACTTGCCACTCCACACACACACACTCCACTATATACTTATATTGTATATCACTTGCTTTAATTTGTGTGCGTGTTTACTTTAATTCAGTGTGAAGTCCCATCATATTCATAGCTTACCCTTTCGAGTCACTTTCTATTAGCGCCAGCCAATTTACTTTTGATTCCTTGACCACTAGTATGGCCACCAAGTCTCCGAATCGTATTTATGCGTCTGAGATCGCGCATCCACGTAACATAAATAACGTCGAATGGCACGATACTACAATTTATGCGCGCACCGCAACACTGCAGTGCGATCGGAAGCCGAACGAATTAACTGCACTTCTTATGTAAACTCAGGGTGTATGTAAAATTGGTAGTTTACATAAATCGTGTGTAAACTTGGGGGTATGTAAAATTTGTAGTTTAGTGTACAAGTAGGGGTGGCTTAGAGGACGGGTTTAGGAAACAAGCTGTCTGAATTATGTTATCATGATTTGGAAACGGATTTATAGGTTTTCAGCAGGGTTTGTTAAAAATCCACTAAGGAAATGTTAAAGTGCCTATGAAAAGTAGAGTACGACCTACATATTATATCTGTATTTAAGTATTCATAATATTTCTTTTTCTATACAGCGTCTTCGTAATATAATTTAAATGATAAAAGGTAAGGTAAGGTATTTTGAATGGATAAAAAAATGGCATACTGGAAAGTTTGTATAGAAAGAAAGAAAAACGGTTATTAGTCTTGCACTGAACAAAACAAAATGGTAACTTGATAATAAAACAAGATTAATAAAAAAATAAACTTAGAACAAATTAAAAAATGTGTATCTGCACACGACGTCTATTTTTTCTGCCTTAGTAGAAGATTGAACTGAACAACAAAGGCTTTCCAGCGTTAAAATTTAAGAGTTACTCGTCTTTCTTTTTTAATATAATCCTATTAAATGAGGATACTCCTTATAATTTCACCACTTTAACACGAAGATAAAAGAAAAATTTTCTTCCATCAATATCCCAGAAACTTTCAAACTAATTCCCCAAAAACAAAAACCTTTTTCATTCATTTCTAATACCCCTTCCCAGACAGTCCCATGACATTCCCCATACAACTTGGCAGAACTTGGCCGAAGCGGGGCGCACCCCATACGGACATGAGTCTCCTTTCGCTCCACCCCCATTCCGCTGTCAATACTTAATGATGCTTTCCGGTGTCTTCACTTTCTGTAAGACATCTTTCTTGATGTTTTTCGAATGCCATTTCCGTTGTTCCGTTTTTGTTACGATTTATGGATTGAGTGACAGTTTGCTTGGAAATGTTGTAAAGGTTTGGTATTTGATCTAAGTATAAATATAATTAACCCATTGCGTGAAGAAAAATATCGTGAGGAATGCGGTATACCTTTGAACCACAAAAAAAAATTAAAAATTTATTGACATAAAACATTGTAAACATATGCAATGGAATCAAAAACCCAGCAACCCGTATTGGGCCGCAGTGGTGGATGATGTCCTCTCGTAGAGAAGCCTGTCTGTCCCAGCTGTGACACCCCATGAAATAGGAATGTAACTATGTTTACGTTTAAGTAACATTAAAACCTTGCTAAAAAAAGTGTGAGTGAGTGCCACTCACACGTTTTTTTTGTTCTTTTGAATACCAAACAATTTAATAGACTACAGGTATACGCAACATTTTTAAACCGTTTATAAACAAAGAAACCCAATTTTACCGTGATATATTTTCCGGAAAATCACTTCAAACACAGAATATCAATATAGTATGCATATGTAGTCATGTATAAGGTATATTTTGTTTTTACCGTAGCATGTAAATTGTGTCTGTCAAACAAATTGATACGCGTCACGATGAAACAGCGCGCTAAAAGGTTGTCGCTCTCGGAAATGGGTGATCGAGCTCAGAGAGTACAAACGTGTATATGGACAAATATATAAGGATTTCATGTTTATATTTTTATAAAAATCTTTGTCTCATCTACTTTTCTCACATCAAAATTGTTCACTTCATGGTTACCACGGAAAGCGAAGTTTACTTACATTTTTGCAATAAGTTTAAAGTAGCAATAAATTTTATTTTTAGCTAGATACGTGTTTTTGCTAGGTAGTGTCAGCAACGTTCAAATGAGCTGAGATAACTGCAAAGCAGATTTTCTAAAAAAAAACTTCTACTAGAACTAAATTCAAGTCTGTGACAAGTACCTACCTACCTTGTAGTACCATAAAATCGGGTCAGCAAAACACAATCCCCCGAACAACAATAAATATAACTGCCACAATCGCATCGTTTTTAAACCAACAATACTTTCAAGCACTTCATAAGAAATCTTCAGAGCGCATTGTTTTCTCAGAAAACGTATTATCTGCTAACAAATAGCTAGAAGCTCTTACGAACCGAGGGCTGCTCGTGATATTTCATTTTTCATCTCTCCAGTGATGTTTTTTTTACCGCGAGAAAAGTGCAAATGACGCTTTACCAAGATTTCCGAGAAAGCAGGTCGCGGTGACACTGCGCCGGTAACAATGAGCACTGGGGTTTGTAGACCAGCGGTTTTAAAAAAGCTTACAATAATTTGTGTCTTATTAACAAACATTGTAAACAGCAAATATTTTTAAAAGAGTAAACTAGGAGTTTTCCCGGTTTTCCTTTATGAAACTTTAAGAGTATGAAGAACAGGGTTTAAAATTCTTCATTCCCCTTAGAAAAGGGAGGATCCTCCGACTAAACGGGTGTTGTGTCTAGTGGGCTACTGGCCGACAGTTGTTGTTGGGTTTTTTTTTTATATATATATTTTTTTTTTTAACTTTTAAATACGAGATTTAGGATTTTGAAGTTAGTTCTTCATGTTTGTCATAGATGGCGCTATAGTACTTTTTGTGGTACCGCTAAAAAACTATCAACTGGAATCTTGCATCCAGATTCTGACGTTTCATAAAGCTTACATGGGAAATATGAACAGATTTTCGTAATTAACTAAATGGTTTCATCACGAACAGATCGTGTGTCTGTAAAATGGCTGATCTGGTTTTAAAAACCTATGTTCTATCAAGTGAATGAGATTTATATTTTGTCAGATCAGCAATATCTCTACTGCCAAAAATTCAATAAGTAGAAATACTGTGACTTTTATCGAAGCTCTTATAGGATTAATCTTAGAAATAAAAGTAGAATACGCGTGCAGATACAAACCTCCGTGATATATGTAAATTCAATGAAAATGCCGCTAAACCAAATAACATACATCATCCTTCCTTGTTAGGAACAATGTGAGTATCATAGACACATTCATAAAACCTAGTACCACTCCAATCAATTAAAATTCCATTCAGCAACGTTTGCCGCGCCCGCCTGCCGCGCCAACAAAGGCAGAGAGGGAATGTTAACAGCATTTGCTTCCAGATTAAGCTATTCACGGTCCGACCTTATTGTCTAATTGTCGTATTGTTTGGAGACCTCTTGCGGGAACAGTTCTTGCGATACTCGGTTATCTTCTTGCAAAGCGTTAAGTTCATTTAATTATGGAGAAGGCAAACGTCTGGATGATTTCGTTATAATTCTCGAGAGATGGCCGTTGAGGTTATTAAATTAAGTGCTTTTAGATGTTAGGTTTGTTTCTCTTAGTTCGTACTTTCGGAGGTTTTAATGTTTAAATACCTCGGCACTCAAATATTCTACGCCTAACTTATTTTTTTTTTACTTTTTTTCCGTCTGTATTTACCTATCAAGTTAGTCTCAAACTGAAATCATATTCATACTGTTCTTCATTCCCTTATATTTATAACGGTGTATCAATAACACGGAGACTTTCGACATTTCTTGCCAAACGAAAACGGGTTAAAACAATGTCATACTGTGTGATAAATTAAAGCCACCATGTATTATCACCGTTTTTCCTTCATTACATCGTCATTAATCTTAGTGTTTCCTCTCTTTGCGATGTATCGACTCGGAGAGGTTACGAGACGTCCCTTCTCGCGTTCCAGCCATTTCACCGGCAATCTGAGCGGCGATGACGCGGCTCTTCTACGCTCTATGAAGCACGGTTGAGGTGAGGTACCAGTGATGGCTGTTTTGTTTCCCATTTAGTTATCTAGTCTTTCTTTTTTCGGGTTTAGTATTTTTCAGCAGTTATCTTGGCTTGGAACAGTCTTTAGCAGCTAGGTTGTTGGTTTTTACAACAATCGCATTCTCTGCGCTGTATTACATCCTCTGCGCTGTTGTCTGAGGGCGAGTCTGCAATGGAAGAGAGACGATTAATTTTACTTTTAAAAAAGCACAGGTATAATGTTAATCAAGAAGTATGTAACGTTGATGTCTTGAACATGTTCATGATGTATAGTAAATTAATTGGTTATTGCAGGATATTCCAAATAAAATAAAAAAGACAAGTTTTGATGAAATTCGTCCAGGTAATTCCGCTCCGCTCAATGCGTTCACTAGCACAACACGTCAGGGCTAACGAGCAAAAAGCTCGGCATACTCAGCGGTCCGAATTACCCTGATTCTGGGTAATTACAGAGTACCAACCCTATCCTGAACACTATGTCACGGTGACGTCATTAGGGTAAGCAGAATTGTTGCAAAAGGGCTGTGATTAAAAGGCTGTCTACAAAGGCTGAATCGGTAATTATCATTGCTTTAAAAAGACACTTAATTACCAAAAGCTGTGGTATATGCTAATTTTGTTTTGGCGTGCAAAGTTGTGGGTTTGTGAAGTTAAGCGGAGGCAAAGTTACGAGTTCGCATATCACTTTTGTGGCAACATTGTCGAGCCGTATGTGGGGAACCCTTTTCTTCATTGAACTTTGATGATTCGTGTTGAAGATAAACAGATGGTGCTTTTATTGAATATCTTTGGTAATTTATGGATAATTTCATCCAAATGTGACAATTTCTTTAAATTGGATTAGACTGTGAAATCCTATATTACGATATAGTTTCGTTTAATCATTATTTCAGGAAAGGCAAAATGTTATTCCACAAATAAATACTTTACACTACCAAATAAGAAATATTTTCTCTGTCGTATATTTTTCAAAACACACAAGGTTCCTAACATCTTACCAATCTTCCGTAATCCAAAAGCAAACATCCACAAATATGCACATGCATTTAATCAGCAGCCGGCCAGACGGCGTTATCTCTCCGGCATCGCGCCCAATTACTGGCTCCTGCCCGCCCCCTAGCGGCGAGGGATGAAGATACCAACGAGATAAACAGCGGGTGCGTTATGTGTCGGATTTATTATTTCTGCTAATTGACAATCTGCCAATGTATTGGAGTTTAAATCATAGTTTTTATTTATGGTTGTTAATTTTTTATGTTATTTTTGCGAATATTTTCAGTGCTGTAAAATCGATGATTCCCGATGTCCCCCCCCCTGCTTGTTTTTCACTGGTGGACAGTGACAAAACCTTTTCAAATTATTCCCCTTAGACACCGCTGGTGGACAGCGACACGACTTTTTTAATATTTCCTCCTGGCCACCACTGAAGGAGGTGTCTCTTTTTCTCTTTGCAGAAACTTTCAGCATTATTGCCAGCAAGACTGGTTGTCAGACTTTCGGGCCTCTGACTATACATAACAACTGTCAATGATCTACAGATAATAGCCGAAACCAACCATTTAAACAAGAATTGGTCTCGGTGTGTACAAGATCGTCACCCATCCCTGGGGCGGACCATTCCTCAGGAACCATGGCTTAAGTTTGAAGATCGACCTGTGCGACTGCTACTAAAACCTTCACACTAATACACATTTGGACACACTAATCTTAGCATGGCTAAATACATATTATTCTCCAAGCAAACATAAAAGTATGTGGCCTTTTCAGACATCAACAATCTTGTCCAAACACCTTTGGCAAAGTAGGAACTTCATTATTAATCTACTTAGTAACCTATACGAATAACGTATCTGAACCACTTGTCAACGTCAATCTCCTCCAATTACGTGTAACACTAACTCAAATATTGCCGGCGATAATCCGGACACGAGCCGTCCTAATGCCGTGAGTCTTTAAATAAGCCAGACAAATGAGGTTAAGCACGTAAAGAATTAGTGAAACCCCTAGATAATTGCCCTGTACCGACCCCTGGCAACAGGGGTGCGAAAGTGCATGCTTTCTGTCTATTACTGTAGTTTTTGCATTAAGTGCATGTAAGTGCGTCATTACTTAGGTGCGTGCATTTTTCTTTCAGATTTGGTTTCATTAGCACTTGCAACTTGTTTTGTTTTTAATCCCGAGGTTAACTTGCTGTCAAAAAAATGGTACCGAAGAAAGTTACTGCTCGCAGAAAACAGTTTAATATTTCTACAAGGTACTTTGAGCAGTGTTAACATTGTCTGGAAACCCCACCACAGCTATCTTTCCAAGAAAGACGTCGTAAGTAGTCGTATTAAAAAGAAGATAGAATGACATTAATTCACCCACCCTTCTTGGACCAAGTCTTGAAATATCTGCTGGGAAAAGCGAAAACCTGCTTTCTGAAACCTTCTGGCAAATTATCATTCGGTTAAAATTTAAAATAAGGCAAGTGATCCAATTAGCTGTTAATCTGATTTAGATAATTCGATCAATCAAGCACTATTTAAACGTAATTTGTTACTATTGTATTGTTTTTCAATCCAGTAACCTTATTTAGGTACTGGTTAATTATGATGAACGTGAATGACTATGCACGGATACCTATCTTGTGCAACGTACAACCACATTGATAAAGCGTATCGAAGTAGCGTATGAAGTTACGAATGTGTGTTCTAAAAATAGAATGTGTACCTAACATGATACGTCCAATATTCAGATAATAAACCTATACAATGTTATCTTAGTCGCCCCAATTCGCGAATACGTCGCGTCCACGCCATTAGACATTCTTACATACAGCCTATTGCACTAACTTTTCCCACCACCTTTTGCGCAACAAATCAGTCGATCTTCAACCTTAGTTCTGTAAACATAGAGATGTATGTGTAAAAATTGCAGGGCAAAGTTGTGTCGGTATTCTCTCGTATCGTATGACATTGACCGTTTTCGAGGGTAAAGATGAGTCACCGGTCGAAATAAGGGAAAAGTTGTGGACATTCAGGAGGTTTCTTCCAGACGAACATATAAATGTTAATAGGTGACGTAGTTTTATTGTTATAACCCTGTGATGACTGTCTGGAACGGCTTTTGTGCCTGTAGTTTATGAGGCGAATTGTGTAAGAGGAATATCGGAGGCAGATGCCGCTGTCGTAATTTTAGGATATTTGGCTGTATATTGATCTAGAATTATTTCTGATTCCACAATATTATCTGGTTGCCGACGTCAGGAGACGAAAAGGCGGCGTAGTAGACAATTGTATTTGTCGTGTTTGATGATGCAGACCAGGGGTGTTATACATGATTTTCCGTAGAGCATTCATCCAAAATTAGCAAGTTGACGTCTTAATATCTAGTTGCGAGCCGCGTGCGGACCCAAGGCCGTATCCTTGACACGACTAACGAGTACTAAGCTGAGTAAAAATATAGGTTAGTCACTTGAAGAATATAAAACATCTTACTCATGTAGTTACATCATCTGTCTAGCCTTTTCCTAACTATTTTGAGGTCGGCTTCCAGTCTAAGCCGATGCTGCTGAATACCAGTATTAATATTTATTTCGTCATTATTAATGAAGTGTCACCTCATAGTTTAATACGACGAGTAAATTACCAAAACACAAAATTGATAAACCCATACATAACGAATAAACAACATAATAAAATAACAAAATAATAGACTCATCCCCCCCAATACGGAGCAGTAAATGAGATATCGATTATAACAGAATTTGCGTTTCACCGCACTCCATAATAGAGGTCTCCTGCGTCGGAACTATCGACAAAAACCCACAAATGATTTGCAATTATGCAGTCTCAATGGACTTATTACATCAATAGAGGGGGACCGCCGGGGAGCTAGCAACAATTGAATTTTAACGACCACTATAATACTCGGGACATACGGACTAGAGAGCGCGCTGGTCTAGGATAATTTGTACGGCAACTTATTATTTTTAATTAAAAATGAAGTATGTTATGTATAAAACGATGTTTGTAGCAAAAGTCGAAGTGGAAAATATGAGGCATTTTTGGTCCGTCTTCAAGATCTCCAGATTTAGTGTCAAATGAGTTTTGAAGACTAAAAGTAAAACTTTGATTGTGTCAGTACCGTAAAGTGCCGTAATCATGGATTGCTGAAGGAAGCACCGACGGTGATAACATTAAGGGTGAAATTCACCGATTTTGTTACAGACCGCGTTTTCAGAAACTAGATTCTGCATAAACCCAGATCTCATGTCGATATTAATATCGGATTACTATTAACTGACTTCAAAAACTACACTTGGATCGCGTACGCGTTTTTGCATGGCATAGAACGTAATGTTGTGAAAAAAACGCAATGCGTTTAGATTTGTAACATCCAAAAGCGACCTACTGCGACTTTAATAACGAAATATGTCAGCATCTCAAAACGCAGCTAGTTGTCAAAACTGTCTTTACAGTTGTGTCAATTTGTATTTCGTTTCGCCGTATGTGTTGCGTGCTTATTTCTATTCGTTTTTGTAAATGGTATGTCTTGGAAATGAAAAAGGGACTCTAAATTCGCTTCCGGCGAAAATGAGACGCTTACTATTAAAGTTGGTGGATGAACATTTTGACGTGGTTGACTGGTTGAACGGGGAGGATTAAAAGAAGATTTCACATGAATCAATGTGATCTAATCAAACGATGTGATAGCGCTTGTGTTTTATTAGGAATTATTATATGTTTTAAAATAAAAAGTTTAAAATAAATAGCGTATTTTATTCAGACAACTATGTATATTATTTTCTAGTTTTCAGCCATCTAGTAGCACAACGTTGAACTAACTCCCAACTATCCCTGATTTTACAATTTTTGACAAAGGGGGCTTCAAAAAGTTTGTAAAATAGTTAATAGATGGAGTTGTTTTAAAATTTGGGGTGGATTTCACCAATTGAATGACAACGCGATTATGTCGAGTGGAATCCGAGTTTAATTTTTGAAAATTGATTTCACCAACACAACGTAAACCTGTTTTGAGATAAAACGAGGTTGTCATGCGAACGCCCGAATGTGGGCGTTTAGGAGCCAAAACCGACATTATGAGCTGTCAGTGTCATCATTATTGTATTGATTTTATTGGTTTTCAACAATATTTAGCTTATTTATATACAATGAAAGGACTTTTATATCTTTTTTGACGAAAGCTGTGACGACGATGAGTGAGAGGAACATTTTCAAACCCTGGATGGCCATGACTTTTTCAAAATATTTCGACTCAAGAAACCAACAGTTTTATCTGTGTTGGAGTCTATTGAGGACAACCTACTACCAAGAATGCTGAGCCTGCAAAGTGCGCTCCTCGTGCGTCCCGGTGCTCCGCTCCCGTCCCGCTGGCGCCTCCCATCGCCGCCGCAAGACCACACGACTTGCTGCCTGTTTCTGCAGCTTCTACAAAATATCGACATGTTCCTGGACATTTCGCTAGCGTAGTCGCGGGCATAACTGCTCCCGCTGGGAAGCCCGTGCCTGAAAAGGCACCGATTCGGGCTGATGATGGCTTCGTGACAGTTTTGAGGAGGAAGCGTGCTGCGAAGCCGAACTTTCCGGTGTATATCTCCCGCCTTCATTACACCACTACAGCGGAGGACATCGTGAAAAACGTGCGTCAGAAGGCTAAGTACGTGGTGAGAGTGCAGCTACTTGAGTCGCGCGGCAACGTCAACTTTAAGGCGTTTGTGGTGCTAATACCAACGTATTATCTGCACCTCGTCTTGGAAGAGGACTTTTGGCTGCAGGGAGTGGTGTTCCGTCGCTTCCACGGACAAGTGCCACATGAACACACAGTGACATACTGCACAAGTGAAGTGTTACTAACTTATGTAGTTTTGAGGTTCTATTTACCAACACAAGTTGTATATTTTTATATGTATGTTAGTCTGTAAGGTACGAGGGTGGATTGAAAAGTTCGCGGCCTCAGCAAAAAAACAATATAAAATATAAGCAAAAGTAATTTTATTTTTCCACGTAATCTCCACTTAACTCTATGCACTTCTTCCATCTGGTTTCCAACGCCTGTATGCCGGTCATAAAAAAAGTTTCTTCAAGGCCTTCAAAAAAGTCACCCACCGCAGCTTTGACCTCCTCATTTGATGAAAACTTTTGACCTCCAAGGTGTTTTTTTAGGTTTGGGAATAAATGAAAGTCTGAAGGTGCCAAATCAGGGGAATAGGCGGGATGGGGCAGTAATTCAAAGCCACAATCACGAATTTGAGCCATAGATTCAACAGACGTGTGAACGCGTGCATTATCCTGATGGAACAACACTTTCTTGCTGAGTAATCCTCTTTGATTGTTTCACGCAAGCGACGTAAGAGGGTGCAGTAATAAGCCGAGTTTATAGTTTCACCTTTTGCAAGGTAGACCCTTAGCATCCCAAAAAACTGACGCCATCACCTTGCCAGCTGACAAAATTGTTTTGGCTTTTTTTGGAGTCGGTTCATCAGGTTTTTTCCACTGCTTGGGTTGCTGTTTTGACTCTGGGGTGTAGTGGTGTACCCAAGTTTCATCCATTGTTACAAATCTGGCCAAAAAATCTTGTGGATCAGCCTCAAACATTTCCAAACAGTCGCGAGAAATCGTGAGGCGTATTCGTTTTTGTTCGACTGAAAGCAATCTGGGTACCCACCGCGCAGAAACCTTAGAAAATCCAAGTTCATTGACTATGATGTTTTGTGTTCGTTCATACGAGATGCCAATAGTGTCTGCAATCTCCCTGATGGTCAATCTCCGATCTGTTAATATCAGATCACAGATTTTCCCGATGTTTTCTTCAGTCGTAGACGTCATAGGCCAGCCAGAGCGAGGGTCATCTTCAATACTCTCTCGTCCGCGTTTAAATTCAGCAACTTTTTCACAGTCGTATACTACGGAGCAGATTCCCCCAATGTTGTTGACATATCTTCGTGAATCTCTTTTGGAGTTAGTTTTTTTTTAAACAGGTATTTGATGACCGCACGTAGCTCAATTTTCTCCATTCTTTAAAAACGCTGCACAAAGGCTCACAAAATTCAGTCTAATTTAAATACAGTTAATGCTATTGCGATAGAATTTTACTATTTGACAACCAGACAGTAAACTAATCGAATGAGGTCAGTTACATTAAAATAGTTTAAGTATTTATGTGTTAGGCCGCGAACTTTTCAATCCACCCTCGTATATATATACATCTATGGGCCAATTTTTCCTGAAAATAAATGAATGTTATGTTATGTTTAAAACAACTACTCAGGTCTAATTCATTATAATTTGTATTTAAGCAACAACAGCGCATCTCCAATAAATCAACTTCTATGTGCGCTACGTTTCTACGTGGGTGCTATCAGATGACTGCTGCAGATTTATGTGGATTTAGCACCTTTACTGCACATACAATTGTACACAAAGTCAATGCTGCTATTGCTTCACTCAGACCACGCCACATCTACTTTCATGAGTTACCACATGATATCCACCAAACTCAAATTGGATTCCGTAGGAGAGCTAAAGAAGATCGGTCTTTTGGGGCTCTCTTAATTTCAGAAGCGTTCACCAATGAAAGTATGTACATTATATGAATCTATTACGGGGTTTTTCTTTCCATGTAATATCTTGTTTTAATTAAGCTGCACAACTAAAAAAAGTAGAAACAAATATTTGGAATTTGGGAGAAAACAGATCTAGGCTAGGTGCCCTAGTTTTTGATATATAAATGTGGTCAAGCTGGGGAGATTCTCTACAGAACGGCCGCCTATAAACCCTTATAACTTTTGAGCCAATGACCGAAAAAATCTGATATTTGGCGACAAATTTCTACAAATTACCAACAATTTTTTTGTGTAATCAAAATTAAAATCCCTGATGGTGGCCATGCCAGTGTCAGTCACACTCCAGGACGGTCCATTAAGGTTGACAGGAGAGTGTGATCCTATTTTGCAATACATTTGTCAAATGTATTACAAAATAGGATGGCGGCGTTAGTTCTTATTTTGCCCACGCGACAAGTATTTTATAAATTATGTTATTCTAACCAAATCCAAAATTAGAAAAAAATATGCTGTGATTACCTTTCATCTTAATTTGACCGAGACCTATCTTTTGAGAGTATTTTTAAGAATGTACGCGAGCTCTAAATGTGGTCCCCAGATTGTGTGGCAAGCTGCCTTTCTTCATTCCGTATGTCATAGGTGCTATAGATTGCACTCATGTAAATTACACCAAATCACCAGGTAAAGTATTGATGTTATTACAGATCTTACAGTTTAATATAAAAGTGTATAAACCAGCTGGGGAGGGGTTCATACAAGATATTGTGGATACAGATTTAATACAATATTTTGGACACAATTTAACACAAACATATTTTAGGTCTGGAGGATCCTGAGATTTATCGTAATAGAAAATACTATTTTTCAATCAGTGTTCACACGATAAAGATGCTTATCTACTTATTTTGTGGTTTAGCGCAGTAGGTTGCTGTCGCATGTTATAATACTAAACGCAATGCGTTTTAGTGAAAACATTTACATTGTATGCTAGGATGAATGCTATGGGATCTTGGTTTTCGAAAACGCTGTCCAAATGTAGCTGGTGAAATCAGTTTGACGTGAATGGAGATTAATATGGATATGAAAACTGGGCTATGCAGAACCTCGGTCTTGAAAACGCTTTCTGTACCAATGTCGCACGGTGGTACCGCCTTAGTTCATAGATGCAATAATTTTATCATCAATCACCCCCAATTTAATTACCTAATAATGATATAATAATGATTTACCGATAAATAAGCTACCCAAAAGTATAAATATGTCACCATTTTACCTAATTATCAGGTCTTCTCCTGGGATCACTTCATCGACCGACTCACCAGCCATGGTTCACCTGATGTGGGTTTACCGGGTTGGCCTTGGATGTTAAATTTCTTCTCTAATTCTGCAGTTTCAGCTGAAATTACTGGCTTAAATAAAGATTTGATTGAACGTTGTTCCACAATTTGACAAGCCTTGTCCTCGGGTTTTAATATTGATTCGGATCAAATTAATGAATATGCTTTGGAAACCGCGCGACTTTTAATTCAAGAATATCCGTGGTATAATCTCCCAGCTGTGGCACAGTATGCTTTATTATCTATCGGGGAATTATCAACAAACATTATAAGGCCTTCAGACGGGATCACACGAGAAAAATGTCGGAAGTACTTACGAATACGGACTTACCTAACAGATTTTTACTCAGCTCAGGCCCATTCATTACTAGTCTTCGGAAAATTCCCCGTAAGAAAAAGAGCATTATGTCGATGCAGGTTTTAGATTTATTACGAATTTAGTTTAAATTGAAATTAGATTGGTGGTCAAGTACTATTTTAACTTAGTTGTGGTTGTGATGACATTTGTAAATAAATTGTAGAATTTTGCTTTTTGTTGTATATAATATGTTTAATATTTAAAAGAATACATATTTAATAATAACCCCTTCAGGAATAGCGTTAATATCATATTCAGGTGTATTTCCGAACGAGGGACAATAAATCTCAAATATTGACTATTTAAATTTGTATATAAACAGTACATATTGTACAGTTTATTGTATATTATGTATTGAATTATGTAAATAAAGCATTAATGTACATTTGTGAAGTATTTTTTATTATTTACCCTTCAGAAAAAAATCCTATTTAACAAATTTAATAAAGTAAGGTATTTATGACCGCACTTGTTGGGCGCTTGTACCACCGTGTGTCGGTGACATTTTATTTGAAATGACAATAACATACACACATACATTCACGCATTTTCCCATGGAGGTAGGCAGAAAACACAGAACGCCGAACGCTGAACGCCGTCTGCTTCGATCCTTACATACTTCTTCTGCGTCGTCCACGTTCATACATCTGGTTATAGACGCACAGGTTGCGAGTGCTACGCAGTGGCTACGCACCTGACCTGTCTGAAGAACCTCACCATTAAGGTCAGTGTATGTCCTTCTAGGGCGTTCCCTCTTGGCGTTGCCACTCACATCTGCCCTGTAAATACCTTTTGATAGTCGCCTTTCACTCATCCTCTCATCATGACCAAATCATCTAAGCATACTCTTTCAAATTGTTGCCACTACATCTTCTTTTAAACCGCACGTTCTCCTAAGACTAAACTAATAAACTCATATTTCGAAATAAAAATCACTGTTACAGAGAAAATCTTTAATAATACATGACATAGGTACACATAACATCACGCCGGTTGTTCCTGAAGAGTTGGGTAAACCTAAGTAAGTACATCCACATTTCGCCAGTTATATAATTTTAAATTAGCCGGTGACAAGAGACGAATCCAAGTACCTCGGTAGGTACCATTCTTACGTGGCCAAAATTCCTTCCATGCCACTCAAATCCAGTCTGTAGTTTGATGTAAATTATCTTGCTAATCTGAAAAGATACAATAATACAGTCTGTATTTATTGTTATATTACTAAAAATGATTCTTTGCTATTAAAATAATGGACTGTTACTGATTCATTGTTATCAATATTGCTCAGATCCTCGAGGGCAAAATACCATTAGTTGGAGTGATGCGATAGCAGCACTGACTCTGTACATAATACTATGTGCAAAAGAGGCACTTAATTTTACGCAAATCTGCAGCAGACATCTGATATCACTCAGTCGCGTAGAAACGGGGAGCACAAATAATAATGGTTTAGGCTGTCCTTTTGTGCACCAGGTAGGTACATATAATTAAAATAAATAATCGTTTGGTAGGTACTTACATATTTGTTGGAAACTATTTTGTCGTCAACAGACTCCAATACAGACAGAACTGTTGCTTTCGTGAGATGAAACCGTGTAATAAATTCCTGGTCATCAAGGGTAACAAAGTGTTCCTTTCTCTCGCGTATCGATCTTGGGCGACGAATGTTCTGATCCTAACATTCATGTAACATTAACAGTGTTCTTATTTTGCATAGCCAAATACCAACAAAATCAATATTTTTAGTTAAATACATAAAACAATATGATTCACAACAATGATGACACCTGTGGATGACACTGACAGCAAAAATCGGGCGTTTACATGACAAACTCCTTTACGGTTAAACGGGTTTACGTTGTGTTGGTGAAATCAAAATTATAAATTAATCCTCGATTAAGCGCAAAAACGCGATCTCATTCAATTGGTGAAATCCACCCTTTATGTGGCAAAAAAATAATCTACTTCTACTAACAGAAGCACATCCGCAAGGGCCGTGTGTCCACTCAAAGATTCGGTCACAGATGGCGGTCCAGATTTGTGCTGGCAGGACGATCCTATTTGTGACGAAAGAACCGATAAAATAGGCTTAACATAAACGTTAATACATAATTTATATGGCTTTAGACTCGTTACATGGACTTAGTTGCCTTTGATGTGGCCGCTATGCGAGTTTTTATCAAATGAAAATAGATGGATATCGATTTTTTTTGTGGTTAAGACTTGTAAGGGTTGTAATTGTTCATGTCATGTAAATAAGGGGCAAATAGGGTTTTTTTTTTAGTTGATAAGAATCTGTTTAATGCTGTGCTCTCTGGTGTGGTAAATTGATTCTTTTGTATGAGATTTGATATGAAATAGATTTAAAGAATATATTTTATGACAACCTCGGACCTATTGTCACAACAGGAGCCCTTCCATTCCTGTCAGCTTCAAATACAGAAATCAGCGCAGCGTCAGCGCGCGCGCGCGCGCGTCAGCGCTCTTTAGGCAGACCACATCATTTTGCAATATGCTAATAGAAACAATATAATTTAAAATAGAGTGAAAGCGGCGGATGGCTTTAAATCAAAACCATGGTAACGAATCGGGTTCAACCTATGGATACGATATGAATAAATGTATTTCAAATCGTTGTTATTAGCCAAATAACAAAACACACACGATTCAAAATTCTAGTCACACGCGGGGCATGTTCCAGAATAATTTCACACAAAAAACTATTCTCCAATTAGAGAGCAATTCAGTACAAAAAGGGGACAAATTAAGGGTCGTAATTATAATCAATTAGTTTAGGGCGCGCGTGCGCACGTGCGACACACGCGCCATCTAACGAGCAACTGCGAACTCGCGTCGATGATCATGTGTCAAAGTGACATGTCAAAGCTTAGGATTGTTACTGTTTGAGGATTATGAGGATGAGAAAGGGTAGCTAGTTCGCTTGTGGGTTTGAGACGGAAAAAGAGGGTAGTTACGATAATTGTCAGGTTCTTTTGATTTTTTGTAGTAAAAAAATATAAGCACCCGTTTAAGATCTCATGCAATGTGACTTGCGTCAACGTGTGTCATTTGTTTTCTTGGCGTGAGTACTGTTGCATTGCAAGTTCGCGGTGGCTCGTGTCTTGCTCTGAGCTATTTTTACAAGCTTTTATTTAACTTGCAATTTTTGTATGTTTGTTTGATGAGATCAAATCTTGCAACTGAATTATAAAACATAAATCCCCAACCGATAGAACTGAAATTTGGCATGCACGTTTAGTTAGGATGACAGTACATGGTTAATTAAGTGAAATTATTCTCAATTCAATATGGTTGACCAGTTTATTCTTATGCACATCTTGAAAAAGGGTTTGAAGAGAAGAATACGAAAAAAGAAATTACGTCACGTTTTCAAAATTGTTTTTTTTTTTATTTAAGGCTTTTTACTTTAAGTAAGCACATGTCACAAATGTTTGCAAATGCGCGCGTTGACGGTTTTCATGCTACAGTGCGTAAGAAAGTGGCGTCATTTCACAGATATAATAAATACAGGAGATATGATTTTTAAACAAATGTATTCGTGTTCAGATGTCGCCGTGTTCTCCCCACTTAATTCACTAACACAAAAGCAAAAACTATAAGAACGGCACACGAGCTCATTTTTCTCCCGCACACAAAGAAACTTACAGCAACACTAATAAACTCACTAATAGAACACAGGCATACATGGGGCGGGGCTTCTACCTGTAGCTACGGACTCAGAATAAACACACATCGCAACTAGTGATGTGAAGAGGTAATCGTAGAAAAAATAGTATCGATGAAATCCAGTTACCTTTAATCTGCTCTTTTTATATATTATAAAAATACAGTACTATTTTTGCTCCTGAATTCGAGGTGTTGGTATGAATTTTTATTCAATGGTTGAAAGCACTTAGGCTCAAAGTGAGACGAACATATCGTGTTATTTTTTGTGGGAAACCAGTTTGGACCTTTTCCTGTCACATTTATCTACTTTTCTTTTATTTTTGGATACTTCGGATAGCTAAAATGTTAAAATAAAACCAAGGTGTGAATTATGATGATGATATCAATGATACATGTGTAAGAGTACCGCAATAAATTAAAAACCCATACTTGATTCAATAAAAGATAAGTCGAGTAATCAAGAAATAGTAATGAATTGTATTTTTCAGTAATTAATTATATAATTTTTATCATTAAGTACCTCACATTAGTAAACAACAGCTATAAAGTTCCATGTAACAAAAAAAGTCTAATTTTTTACCCTTGTGTAATCATTCGTACTAAGTAGGATCGTATAAAATATCGACAACCACAAAAGTGACATCACATCTCTAATTATCTACCTAAAACACACCCGCTTCACGAAACTATCGTGTGAGTGAGAGTATCAGTTATACACTTATCCATTGCACTATTAGACCAGCCGATTCATTGATCGATGTGTAGTAAGCAAACAATGGTTGTTGTTCCTAATGAAAATAATTGCTTTTGGTACTTTATCGTGTTTCTAGTATCACGAAGTAATGTTTTAATGAATTTAATAAGAAAAACAATAATATTTTAGTACATACGTGTGAAATGAGATGCCATCTTTCGTATAATTCCCAATAGAGGTGTTATTTTCAAACAGCCATTGTACAACGCGGCATTTTGTAAAATATCACAAGCAATGAAGACGTCGCAAGTTGACATTCGACTAATGGCCGAAACTGGCAACAAGCCTCTTTGGGGCTAGATGCGTTCGCAAGCGCCACGCCTCCTTGCCATATCTCCTGTATTTATTATATCTGTGCGTCATTTGCAAATGATTGCATCTCGCCATGACGGTCCCATACAGGCTCACTGGGTGGGAATAGTTACGGGAAGATTGTAGCTGTTATAATTATTGTTGTGTTTTGATTTTTAATAGATTATGTAGGTACTTACTAACATAGATCTTAAGAAAACTGTTACTAACACTTACATATATAGATTCTGTCCGAAATAAATGGAAATAATAATAACAATAAGCTTGTTCCATAATTATGTTTTTATGTTTGGTCGCTGTCGCAGCACATGTGTCGTTTGAGCAAGTAGCATGTGGCCATGCAGTTGGCGGTTACTGTGTTTTACTTTCTGCTATACTTTTGATAGTGCGCTCAAATACAAAATTGTGTATCGATACATATAGATAAAGTGGTCACCCCTTCAAATACGTGGGACACTTAGAAAGTTTTGCGACACTAAAAAAAATTGTTCTACAGGTACATATATTTTTATTAAATCTTTTCAAAGTACTCTCCACCAGCCTCTATACAAAGATTCATGCGTCTGAACCAGTTTTCAAAACACTTTTTCCAGTCCGCCGCAGACACCTCGTTTACAACCTGCTCGAACGCAGCCAGCGGATTTTCCGGCGACAAAAATTGTATCCACTTGAGCTGATTTTTTATTTTTGGAAATAAAAAGAAGTCACACGGTGCTAGATCAGGGCTGTAAGGAGGGTGACCCAGGAGTTTGACTGGTGTACTGTCCAGGAAGTCCCTCGTTTTGAGCGCGGTGTGTGCAGGCGCATTGTCGTGGTGGAGCAGTAGTCCGTGGAGCCCTGTGTTTGGTCGCTTGTTGCTCACAACAGAAAAAACTTCTGGTAAACATTTGGTAGTATACCATTCGGCGTTGATGCTTCTTTGATCTCGTAAGGGAATTGAGGCCAAGTGGCCAGTCAAATTAAAAAAGCTGGCGATCAAAATCTTCCCCCCGCTTCGAGATCGCTTCACTTTGGTAGGCGTTGGTTCATTTTGAAACACCCAAACTGTCGACTGGCGCTTGGTTTCTGGATCGTATTGATAAATCCAGGACTCATCACCTGTTACGATGTCGTAAACACGCCGATACGAGCCTGCTTCAAATTTGTTCAGCATATCACGGCACCATTCCACCCGGGCCTGCTTCTGAGCGTCGGTGAGGTAGTGCGGCACCCAGCGCGATACTATCCTCCTCACGCGAAGATGCCCGTGTAGAATCTCGTGAACGCTTCCCGATCCAATCTTTAATATGTGCTGAATCTCCTGATATGTAATTCGCCTATTATCTTGGATAAAATTTTTCACTGCTAGCACGTTTTCTTCCGTAATAGCCGTCAAAGGGCGACCGCTTCTTTCTTCATCCCCCAAGGTTGGTCGACCGCGTCTAAATTCGTTATACCAACGATACACGGTTGCCTTGGAGGGGCCTTCATCCATAAATGCCATTTGAAGTCTATCGAACGATTCATCCGGTTTCAGGCGACACTTGAAATCGTAAAAAATCATAGCTCTAAAATGTTCCCGGCGCAGATCCATTTTTCAGTAAGACACGATACTTAGAATTGGCTCGCAAAAAATGTGGAGGGAAATTTTGAAAATGGAACACACATATTTTTACTTACAAGTAATCATATTTTCGAAAAAGATTCTAACTGGCCAGTCTCCCATATATAAAAACTATTTATCGCAATACTTTCTGAGTGGCCTGGTATGTACTTGCATGCAAAATTCACGCTCGATGAGTCAATTGTTGTTAATGAGTCAATCGTAAATTTAAGGGAAGTGGCGGCAGGAACATAGAACTAACAGACACAGATAGACAGATTTTCTCTTGAATATATTTTTCTTTAAATAACTAACGTATTAGGTTCATTTATACAAAAAAAAAAACGTTTTTGCACCGACTTCTGAAAGTAAAGTTATTATCCACTTTTTTTGGTCTTTTTTTTTTTGGATGTCGGTTATTTTTTGCAAAAACGTTTTTATTTTACCTTTTTTAGTTTTCGCATCACACACAAATCCTTGTCAAGTATCAATTTCGCAATTTCTTTTACTTGGATGACATATTTTTTCCAGCTATTTTGATTTCAATACCAAACTGCTGAACCGATTTTGATGAAATTTCTATAGAACCAATCGGGAAGTAGATTCATTCAAATAAAAGAAGATTTTTTTTAAATCAGTTCATAAATGACGAAGATATGAGGTAACAAACAACAAAAAATACAATTGAATTAAAAACCTCCTCCTTTTTTTGAAGTCGGTTAAAAAAGACATCTAAGAGAGGAATTATTCCTTCACACGTTGATATCCGGAAACGTGCCCAGAAGACCGGTACACTGCCACGTTTTCTTTTCAATTTGAATAGTCTCTTTTTAAAAAGTAAAAAATTGTACTCCAGAGTTCAAAACAATACAGCCCAACCCTCAACCCCGAAATATCCCAAACTGAGATTTTTTGGCACAATAGCTGTTCTTTAGAACAATCAAACACGACACGACTCGACACGTGTCCATCACACTCGCTCAGTCGTTCACTAATGAATGAGTGAACGGTGAACGATTGTGAATGGGAACGGTGACGTCACGCAGAGCCGGACACTTTTGAAGCGTGATTGTATTGTGCTTGCAGCGTTTTTGGGGACTGGCTATTGTAAAGATGTAAAATGTGGTCCACTCAATAGCTAATATCGAGTGGATCACACCACCACCACCTCTTGGAAGATTGAGCTACCAAAACCCCCAAAGCGATTTTTATAGGGTACTGGGTTTTCTGCACACTGCTTAGAGTAAAAAATCCAACAGTGCGTTTTTTGACTCGCTAGAATACGCTCTCTTGGATCCTCAATGCTCAGCACAACTTTGTTTATGAAGCATATAAATCCCTCCACATTTGGTTGAAAACAAAAAAAAAACTTACATTATACTCTGCCTCTTTGTAACATCAAAAACTGACTCTCGAATCTTACACACTTAACCCTACATTCATCTCATCCTTACAAGCTCATAATTACAAATGATACTCAGCAAGTACTCGTCAAGTTAATTCTCTAAGCTCTTTGAACTATCGCTGGCAAATTCATATTTTCCCGGCCAATGGGCTCGAAAATTACTGGAATTATACGTGCGAAGTGGTGGAGGCACCGCGCTCTATGCCGTGAGCCCTGTGACGTCTGCCGGAGTACGGAGTACCAATGTGAGTTGTGGTGAGAGATTTGTTTTAATTGAGTTTCTATTCTGTGAGACATCAAAAAAATTACATTAGCTGGTTTGAGGGTTGGTGACGGGGAACAATTAATTCTCGCAAGTCTCGTTCGTAAGTATCTTGGTGAGTACAAAAATGAATAGTTTCACTTTCGACACGTTGACACAATGTGTTGAAGCTAGCCCTCGGTTGCTTTATTTTATTCATTGTTCTTAATATTTCGCGTTTTGATTCTTCACATCCTCGTAATTATTACAGAAAATACAACCATTATTAAAAGGTTCAACTTTAATCTTCCAATTAAAACTCCAACGTTATTTAACTTCATCTTTAGTAAATCCGGTTCAGAAGTATTTAGTTACCCTCTAGTAATAGAGCTACAAGTTTTCCACTTCTGGTTTGCATCTACTTTGATAAGAGACTTGTACTGAAGGAGTACTTATTTGAAGACAGTAAAAGTATTTATCGCTTGACATGATGTTGTGAACTATTAAGTGAAGTTATCGTTCGAAAATATAGATTCAATCGGTTTCTTTTGTCGTCATTTTGATAAATATTTTCATCACTATGATATTCATCAACGAACACAACTGTATTATTTATTCCTAAGAAAGAGCATTTCACGGCATACAATTCAAAATTGCTTAGCATTTTGAAAGACCGACTCACACAAATATATTTATAGTTTCTACTACTACGACTTCTAAAATATTTTTCTCTATTTACGACTGTTTGAGAAGCCTTTCTTGTGAATAAGTTCTGCTAAAGTTAAATTTTTCTCGGTAAACTGTAAGCGAGCGAAGTGGCTTCTGGCAATATTTCTCAAGTGCCGGTAAAAGGTCGCTAGTACTGCATTTGGAAACGGAAACAATTTCACAGTAAGAGAAAATGTATTATGGCAACAATGGACAAAAAAAAAACAAAAAATGCATGATAAAAATGTAAAATAATAAAAAATGTAATGTATGATGATTGATGCATGGCATAATTATGGACATTGGAATTGTAAACTGGAAATAAAGATTTTTTTTTTTTTTTAATGGAGCCTTGAATAAATAATGTAAAAATGACAAAGAAACGGTGAATGATCGGGTGGAACTACAAATTGTTCACGACTAAATTGGAGCAATTTACTGTTAAACAGCACTTGTAATTAACTGTTATAGCGGGAATGGTTTAAAAAGGGTGAGCCGCGGACTGTCGAGTAGAATGTAGTGAGTTGGATTCCTTCGCCGCACTATTGACGTGACTATAACTTTTCATCGCACAAGACGCACTTGGGCCGTGCATATGCAACCACATTGCTCAATACACATTACGTAAGGTTTTTATAAAAAAAGAGACTGATGATATTTCTGATGAGCACGCTGCCTGTTGTCAGGTTTCTGTTTACATGTTGATGGCACGGATAACTGTATTCGCGGTGAAGATTTTACGTGACGCTCGCGTTTGTAGATCCTACATCACTTCCGTTATTCGGAAGATTTCATACAAAATCAGGCAAACGATCAGTCAACATTAAAACAGGTTCGCAATCTACTCATTATTACTAACGATTGCATTAAAGTGCAGTAATTACACACACGTTCAAAAAACAACTCCACAATGTCCAAAGATAAAAAGCATATAATTCCAAGATTTAAACGTTCGGTTACACGGGCTAGGTGCAACCGACCACACGGGCATAAATATGTAGCGGTGGACTCCCCGTGCATATAAATGAACGCTTTCAAACGCATGAATCCTTTATTACAGTCTATTTCACTGTGAAACATGGAAGAGTTTGAAAGTTTTCCCAAAGAGGACGTCTTTCATTGTTATTTTTGGAAGCCGATTGAATGTTAGATGGGTGGAGATGAAGTTTGTTGACATGTGTTTTTGACTTATATAAAAATAAAAATACATAAAAACATTCATATTATTTAACTACTATCTTCTTATTTATTTTCAGTTTAAAAAAAATTACCCACACTATCTGTGTCGCATGTACTACGTTTAAACACAAATCTCACACACTATTCCCAGAATCAATTATATTATCTGCGGGAGTACAGGACCAATTTTATTTTCATATCAAACCCGCAACAAACGCACAACCAACAAACCACTGCGCTAAACGCGATACCATAAACAACGCTTCTAAAGAGCGATACTGAGCGATGTGCAGTAGCCAGTAATCTCGATAGTAATTAGCAGAGATACAGATTTACATTTAGATTAGCGTGGTATTAGCATGCTGCCGCCATAACTCTTGCCGTGCGCCCGCGCCGCCGCGCGCCGCCGCTGCGGGTAGCCCAAACGAACGCCTGATGGCTGATTAGCAAAAAGCGTGCATACGATAGTTCTGTACTACCCATTGTGCAACGGTTCTCAATTTAACCCCTGGGGAGAGTGACTTGCAGTAAGAGGGTAGATACCGGGCATTTTTTGTCGGGGAAGGGTGAATGCAATTTATTATGAATTGGGTATTGTTTAGGCATAATTATAGATATTGTATTGAGTAAAATTGTACGGGGTTTAGGTAATTACTTAAAAGTCTTGGGTTTTTAGAGAGACTGTTACGAAATAACAGTAATAATGATTTTATAATTGCAGGCTGTTCGCCCTATCAAGAGGATGGTTGAACACAACCATATTAAAAACACGGTGGTGGTAACAACCTAGTGGTTGTATTGTAATTGTGTACTTACCAATGAGATAATTTATTGCATTATCACGGCCCTCAAAACTGTGCAGGAAAATATCGTGAGGTCTCCAATAATTCCAAGACGTGTGACATTTACCAACCGCACTGGACCCATGTGGTGGATTAGGGCCCACTCCCCTCCACTCACAGACAGCCTGTGTCTCAGCACTGAGAAAATTATGAGCTGAGTTTGCTTAAGCTATGCCATAACGTGAGTTTATGCATGTTAAAATATTATAAACTTTGACATCCACACTCTCGTATCATTCAGTTTACTCGCGCTGTTTGTCTGTTTGTTGCGTGTTCGGATCGATGCAGTCGGATTGCGATCGTGATGCGGGCAGCAATGGCGGCCGACAGCCCGAAACAACCATTGTATTGTCAATTATCACGGCAAACTAATCTAGTAGCCCTGTTCTGATCCAGTGAGTGAATGAAGCTGATTTGTATCGTGTAATTCATGTTATGAGAGCAAATATTCGAAGTGAATGGTTTGTAGATGAAGTAAATAAGTGCAGGGATTGGGAATTGTGTTGTGATTTCAATAGCGGGTTAGATGTGGATTTGGTGCTTATTGTCATAACTTATTGTCGTACCAGGCAATGTTTCAGTAGATTTTGTTGTGCAATATTTTGAATCCATATTTCGGTATTTACAATTTTTTTAAATACGAAAGAAGAAGTCTGTGTCCGACCTAAACGCGGGCGAAAGCTAGTAATCTAAATAAACGGACCAATTTGTTTGCAAGTCCTAATTCCTTTGTGTTTCACGTACAAATTGAGCTCTTTTATGCTTAAACGCAATTCCTTCCCTCACAATTTATACCCAGCTCGCAAAAGCGTGTCCCGTCAAAAATCTTATTTCCCAAATTGTCTCCTCAAAGATCGGCTGACGTCCAACAAGATCAGACGTCGTTTACTTCTGATACACTTCACTTAGTAAGCTTACACAATTTCTTTTCCCTAATAAGAGTTCCCTTTAAAGAATTACTTGCTTTTTATTGCCTTTAACTTGCTGTAAACGACTACGGAACCCGGGACGGACATCAAAGCCGGAGATAATCCAATAAGGTGCATTACTTGGCCTTATAGCCCGGATAATTTGAGGAGGAACCCGCCTTAATCAACGCTGATAGAAGAACGGACCTTTTTATATTCGTCAGGTGATAGAGATGTGACGGTTGATGAATTAGGAAGGCTGTGTGAGTTGGCTGTTTATGTAGATCTTGATTAAAAGGAATTAATTAGTTCATGTTTCTACATGACAAAGCCTTTATTTTGTGTTAATATTAACGTGTTTTGTATTTAGTAGCGATTTCCGGAAAACACAGTCGTAGTTTCTTGAATTTGGAACTTTTCTTTAAAACAATTTACATAAAGAAAGCTGAATACCTTACTAGTGTATCTGATTTTATATGCATAAGTTTGTATCATAGACGTTGAGAAGGTAACAAAAGCCTGATTGTTAATAACAGTCGTAGGTATCAACGAAACATTCTCCAACTTTCACGATATAATTCGTAAACAATAAGATTAAATCGTCATACTGCGTACGCCGTCGTTGGCTGTCGACACTGTCAGTTTGGCGCCACAGCTTGGCTCCAACAGTTCACTGACCTGGTATTTCCACAGTTTCCTATCGTTTTTCTTTTTTTACCGCCTTATCTCAGACGCCCATTGAATTATGTTGTCACTAAGATTAATGGGATTATGTCGATGTTGCCGAGACTGCGTTTTTTCCTTTTAATTCCAAGTTTTTCTGCCTCTATAGGAGTTCTTTTTGTGTAAATGTTGAATGAGTTTTATTAGAATTGAAACATATTAAATACATTTTTTTATTTCCTCGATAGTTGCTGCAGTTATGCCTTCTTGATTACCTACGTATTGCTGATGGATGGTTTTCAGGTTTTTTTTTTAAGTTTTATGTTCACTTGAAAATAAGCTCAAACTGGCAATGACTACCTACTAGTTTAAAGTCTTAGAAGCTTAAATTGAACCTTTCCAAGACCTTACTAACCTAACAATTATTGAATACCGTTTTCAGAGTATCTAAACACCAACTTATCAAAACACGATGGACCACAAGAACCACAGTAAACAGAAATTCATTGCGGATACTTTCTCATAAATAATTTGACGTCAGTAAACTGTCTGTCTGTCTATAAGCGGATTGTTTGTTATTCGGACCTCTCACAAGAGAAATAAATGGTGTGTCGGTTCACCGCAAAACTGTTCGGTTAGAATTTTAATATTGTTAGCACATTTTTAAGCAATATCTTGAGTTATTAATGACTAGTACTTCAAATATAGGATACTTTTAGAAATGAGTTTAAATTGTGGCTTAAACTATTTAGTTAAGGCTTGGTTTCGTAAATGGTATTAACATAACATAACATCACGCCTTGTAATTTTTTATATAGGTTAGTATATGCTTTATGTATTAATGTATATTATTATGTAAATAGTACACCTCAAACTCTTCCTCTAATATTCATCCAAAGGTTGTCTTGAAAAGATTGCTTTTAGCGATAAGACCGCCCATTGTGTCATCCGATGTGTAATGTTAATGTTAAGTAAATTTAAATTTGTATGGTGTACATAATAAAGAATATTCTATCTACCTATCTATCTTGTAATCACCGAAGGGTTAGGCAGAGGTGTACCTAAAATACACCCACAGTTCGCCAGTTATGTTTAAATCCTATGTAATAGGGCGTGAGCATATTGCCATCAACCGGGCACAATTCAGACACTGTGGCTGTTACTAAGTAATTCCTGATGTCAGCACCTTATGCTCAGCAGTCGCGCTGGGACCACTGGACCAACCAGTATAGCTTTGTGGTCGGCGCAGCATGTCTTCTTCTTGCATACTTCACTATTACTCGTCATCTCAGCAGTCACCTCCTTCCTAGCCATATCATCCTTCACACAGTCCATCCATACTTTCTTTGGTCTTCCTCTACTCTTATATTATTTTATTGTTATTGTTTAAAATTTTAAGGTGTCGAACATTTTGTTTAATTTATTTGTGGAAATGCTATTGAAGAAATGTGAATTTATTATTTTTAAATTGTTGATGTAATTTATAAAATTCAAATGTAATTATTTTATTGTACATACTGTAATTGTGTAATTTTATGTATAAAATTCAGATACAAATTACTTGTTTATGAATAAATGACTATGACTATATCCATCCATGTTGAAACTCAACATTTTCCTTACAGATTTAAATGTACCTAACATTTAAATCTATTATTTACCACAAAAACAAATAATATCCTAAAAATACCCACACACTCTTTCCGAAGAGTGTTGTTAGCAACAGGTGAGAATTAAAACGACAACAATTCTCCGTGAACGTGACCGCGGCGCGAGCGGCCGGCGGAACAACAGCTTAGCCGCAATGACGTAGTTATACTGCTGATTTGGGGGTCACTGTGACGGGGTTATTTGTTACTGAAATGTTATATTTAGCTGGTTTTTTTTTTATTTGTAGCGTTATGTTATAGCTATAATACCTGGGCGACTGAGCTCTGCTGGGGTGAAAATAGAAAAAACTAATTTTTGATTTTCCTAGATGGCTAGATCGACTTTTCGCCACATTGTGTTGCCATATGTTGCTAACTTTCATCGAAACCGTGATATAAACATTGCTCATTTAATAGAAGATATATACATAGTTACAGTTATTATAGTAACCACAGTGGATTCCAAACAGCAGTAAACCGCAACACAGCCGTCCAAAGTGGCTATCTCCACTTTGGGACGAACTCGACTATTATCTAAAAAATTAGCCACAAACTGCACTGGTTAGGGACAAAAGGAAGGAATTTGCTGTAAAGTCTCACAGGGAGACAGTTAATAAAAATAATTATTATAGTTATTGACATCGTATTAATGCCAATGCTAAAGCCAGGATCATACTCGATAGCTTGTAAGCTCTATCGTTTCATTCAAGTATACACGTATACGTGAAAGCCAGGATCATACTCGATAGCTTGTAAGGTCTATCGTTTCATTCAAGTATACACGTATATGGTACTGCTACTGAAACTCACAAGGAAATATATGGCGTCGAAGCAGTAACTACACAGACAGCAAAATGAAAAAAAGAACAACCTAAACAATTTAGCTCACCTGAATGGCGGCTTTCAGCTTTATCTCCGTAAATAATAATTAAAAAAGAACAAACAGCGCAAAGGTAGAAACAAAACAGTCTCCTCTCTTTGTTTTACAACTTTTTGCCGCGGTTTTGTCTGAGTTTCTGTGCGTTTTTTGTTAGCTAGCCACGAAAATGTTTTACGGCTAAAGTTGTGCTTTCGAAGCTATTTGAATATGCGGAGCTGTGACAAAAACTAGGTGGACGATGAGGATTATTCTTTATGCTTGGTTTTTGTTGTTAAAAGGCCCCCCCTTTTGTTAGATTGTGCTGGTGAACGCTGCGTTTGGTTTACCTGTGTATGTTTAAGGTTTGTGCTGCTAGTTTGATTTTGAAACTGTATAGCTTGGGTTACTTAAAGCTTGTGGTTGCAGAAGCAGCTAAATTTTGGTACGATCGTGTCGTTCCTACACCGTCGCGAATAAACACGTCTGAAGTATGTACTTATTGCTGTTTTGCAATATGTTCTAAGAACGTGAATCTAAAACTTGAAAAAAAACAGTAGGTAATAATCTAAATGTGTGTGTGTGTAATTGACTATCTATGCCAGGTAAACGAGTTATAGCCATATTATAGCCAGCTATACAATAACAAGGAATTACTGTTGTGATTAAAAAACCGACACATTTACAGACAATTTTAGTTGGTATTTAATTATTGCACCCATACTAGTAGAGGAAATACTTCTATTAAAAAAAATCTCTTCATGTTACCTAATTTTAGAAATAATTCGCAAAATTATTCATCAGGGAGCCACAGTCAAACACATTTTATTTCGCATCACTTACAATTTCCCTAACAATAATTATTCCTGTCTTCTGTTTACATTGATTCGTTCCATTTAAAACATCTTACGGGACCGCCATCTGTCACGTTGTACAGTCGTTGTTTTTAATTTTACTTTCGTTCCATTTTGTCTTAGACAGCGTTGATTTTATACGCATTTTAAAGATCGACCCAGTCTTTCAATTAGGTTGACTTATTTTCAGTATTTACTGACAAGTAAACGCGAGGTATTGGTTAGTTAAAGCTGGCAAAAAAGTAAAGTTACTTACATTCTTAAAATAGAAATTAACTACTTAACTTACAACTGACGTAGTAAATCATCGTACAGAATTCTATAGTACACAACTAAGGGTTTAATCATGGATTTGTAATGAGGAACCGTGAAGGCCATAGCTTGGTCACTCTGGCTTTGCAAGAACAGCGACGCTACGCGCCGTAGCGCTACGTCTGACATGCTACGGCGTAGAATCGCTACGCTTTCTTTTAGATAAATAATTATTGCTGTCTGTGGAACAGACATTACGATTTTCCTTTACAATAACCATTTGAAAACATATCCTAATATTTAGAAATTGCAATTCAATACGTTGCACCGTTGTTATTATTAAACCAGAAAATATTTGGGACACGTAACGGCAGTTTATAGCACAAAGCGATGTCGATGCGCCTCCTCTGAATACAATGTGTTACGATTAAAGCTGGAAATTGCTTACTGAGGCCGTTTTGACTGCAAGTTGAATTTTGAAGCATTTCGACCAATAGGTAAACCTAAAATGTATCGGATAGTAGTGTATCGGTTGTGTTTTTTGTTAACAAGCAAAAATAAGAAAGAAAAATTATAAAGGTTCCGATTTTTATTTTTGTTTCGGAACTTTTAAAGAAACACAAATCATTATTTCAGTTACGTTTTCAAACTGATTAGTTTTGTGTTTTTCGTCACTTGTAAATAAAATGTTTCTTTTGATTTTCATTGAATGTGGTAAACCATTCTTGTGTTTATTAATTTAATGTTTAAAATAATTAGCATCATAAGTTCTTGGGAAGTTATGACAATAACAATATTGTATCTGAAAAATGTTCCTAAAGAATACTGGCTTAGTGCTGCTAGTGAAGAAAAAAGCAATTTAAAGATTATGCAGTATCTGAAACCTTTACACAAAGTATATTATAGGGGCCAAAACGGGTTAAAAGTACATTATAGAGCTAGCCTCCAGAGTACCTCTTTTATACGATTCATTGTATTGTCTCTCATTTACCTAAAATCCCATTCAATTCTCAATTAACTGCATATCATTAAAGAATATTGTCGTTTAATAATCTTCTCTCCTCAAAGACACATAACCGCAATTAAACTGAACTATTAATTCTAACTGCCACGTTTTAATCACGTCATTCTCCGAGTCAAAGTACAGTCGGAAACAAACGACAAACGGAGAGGAAACAAAAAATAAGCTTAATACGAACAAATGGCGGGCGTTTGGGACAAAAAACGTGGGCTGGTCTTTAATTGATTTAATTTGTTCCGAGTCAAAACTCCGCGGCGGGGAGGTGTTGCCTTGTCATGTGGAAGTAAAGGTTACTTTACATTGGAATGTTAGGAAATTTTATTTGAATACTTTGCTGAAAATACAATGTAAACCTCACGCTGACTCGTGTCACGAGGAGACTCCTCTAAGTGAGATTATTCTCATGCAGCTTGCACCACCACAGATCTTTGTGAAACTTCGAAAAAAGAAAGATACCCACTCAAACGCAAAGCATTTATTTCAATTAGAACATAACAGGCACTTTTGAATGACAAAACCAAAGGATGAAGCTACCGTCCCAGGCACAAGGCATAATTACTTGTGAAAGTACTGAACTTGCATAATATTTCTTACTTATTCTTTTAAACCCAATGCGTTATTCTATCAGTCATATTTGATATCCTGGTACTTGGGCCTCATTCAGAATCATCACAAAATTGCAATATCGATTGACAACAATAAGGTATATACAAATTGAAGACAACAATGCTTGAAAGAATAACTTGTGTTATTATTTGAACAACTAGCTTGAAGTCACGTATTGTTGTTGAGTTGTTTATGTAGTACCAGTATGCACACTCCCCAACTCTTTTTCCCCGAGCTGCGCTTTTCCATTTGTTTTCATTAAAGCTTGTTGTCGCCTGTGACTCTGCGAGCCGACGCGTACATGTATTGACATGCGGTACAAATAACACTATACGATCTGATTTATTGGCTTGTATTATGTAAATATATTTTATTTTTGAATGTAGAAAATAGATTTAAAAAAAAAACGGTATTTTAGTAGATTATATACATTTTCCACTAGCACAAACTATTCAAAATTCGTCGGAATCGATCCGATTGACATTGGTTTTTGCGTCACAGTTTAAAACCGTTATACAATTTCAGGGATGCTTTATTCGACTAACACTTTTATGACGATATTCTTGTCTTAAATTAACATTGACACCTGAATTACACATATAATTTAGCAAGCGGTATCCTAATAATATAATTGAAGCCACAACAATGCAATGAAGTTATTGTAAGTTTTCTACATTGAATTCTTTTAAATGGTTCAATTAGAATACTGCACCTGATTACATTGATACATTTCCATTGAATTTCACCTACAATGATCGGTACTTTTCCATTGTAAATTGATTCCCGTTCAGTGCGAATAAAGCGCCATCTAGTGTCGCGTCGCAGTTTTATTGCAAGCCTGGGGGAGCCGCTTTGTGATGCAAAAGATTGATGCCCATCTCTTGCACTTCAGAATTTGCCATCCAATAATAAAGTTTGGATGCGTGTTTGTAAAAATAAATAAGTTTAGTTTTTTGGAAGCTATTTGCTTAGAGGAGTAGAGATTTGAGAAAAATAGCTCGATATAATACATTTCTGGGTTTAAAAGCAATAAATTACCCACGATATTAATATTAAATAGCGCATTAAGCCATTGTTAATTAAAAGATGGAACCAAATGAGATTCCTTCTATATTGGCGACACGATTCTTAACCAGGTTTCTGGTGAATTTGTGACTCTAAAATAATTTGAAAAAGTTACTATTCTCTCAAATAAAGTATATTATTTTATTTTAGCAAGTAAAGTCGAGTGAATACCACGTAGTACATAAAAGATACGGGTGAATACGTAATGCTGTATGCAATGTGACGTTGCATTGTACGGAATCCGGTGAGGATTTTATATCGCTATAGAATAGTGAATACTTTATTCTTCTTCACTCATAGTGAGATATTGGAAGAAGAGAGGTATATTGCTTTTATGATATTTAGTTGAATATGTTACTTTGTATGTGGGTACAAGGAAAATAAATAGTAATAAGAAATGGCTTTCACGGAACTATTGTTTCTTTTAAATAAATAATTTAACTTTTAAATAAAATTTAATTTATAAAAAGGTTAGGCAGGAGATGTAACTAAAAGTACGAACATTTTGCCAGTTATGTTTAAGTCCAATGTAGTAGGGGGCATACCTATTGCTATCAACCGGGCACAAGTCCTAACTCCGTGACTGCTACTGAGAAATTCCTGATGGAAAACCCAATAACACTTTACACTTGCCACTAAGTCACGTTTTCCGACCACTAGGCCAACGAGCATTCCCACGGTGGCTTATTTGATTGCGCCTGAAAAATTAAGACTTTCAGGTGTGCTTATTTTTTTTTTGTGAAACCATATTTTTGTACGATAATCGACTCGTGGCTAAATAATAATAGCCGCTCGCATCAATCTTAGGTTGGTGTGTGGATGGGTGCCTTGGAAAGCACGTTATAGGTATCGGCTGTCATTTGTTGATCTTTGGCAGTCGTTATAGGTAGTCAGTGGCCCGAAAGTCTGACAACCAGTCTTACCATGGGGTATCTTATTACCCAGTACTAACTGGGTTGTGGAGGTCAGATAGGCAGTCGCTCCATGTTAAATACTGGTATTCAGCCGCATCCGGTTAGACTGGAAGCTACATAGTTGGCGCGTTGAGCGTGTCTATTTCCTTTAAAAAAGTTAAAATTTTGATGCCATACGAATTGATAACTTTTTTAAAGTGGTTAAAATCACGACAGCAACCTATCCTACACCATACGTAGGTAACATTGAAAACCAAACAAACGATGGCACATTTTTCATTGCTATTACATCATTTGAAGCCGCAGTGGTCTCCAGCTCACACAAAATGCGGCGTAAAAAACGCCGAGCAGACTGGAAGCACAAAGCATAGAATTTATCGTCCACCTCACGTGCCCGAAACACGCGCACATGGATACAGAAACAATTACTGGATACGCCAGCTTTTAGCAGCTGGTCGAGCGTATACGATCGAATATGCTCGAACTCATGGGGCACTCCCCATAGAAACCTACCCTCCTCATGGGGAGCCCATGAGTTCGAGCTGTATTTTGATATTTAATTTGAATAAAAATACCGAATTGTCTGATTTGTGAAAACTTTTGATAACATTACAAATTTTTTTTTGAATGGATCAGCTGACCTGGAAAACGCGACTATGTTGATATAACTTGATTAGAATCCAGTCCAGACCTTAATCTCTGTAAACATCTTGCAAGGGATCACCATGATAAATTTTTTTACTCCTGACCAAACAGTATTTCACAGGGTTATCTTTAATTATTTTTTAAATTTCTGTTTCTTGAAGTGACTGCATCACTGACGTTCTTCACATCTGTTTATATATCGACGTTATAATAACACAGCGTCCGCACGAGACATTATTTCTATTGGAACCATGCTTGCAGCTTGTATTTACACAGTATATAAAAACAGCAACTCTTCTAGCTAAGCTACACCCATGTAGGTAGCGCTCCGTCGTCCACGTAAACAATGCTTGCTACAGGACAACTTTCCCTTTGCGGTTTATATGGAATGCTTTTTCAGAAGTACACAGTATGTGGTCGCGAGGCTTCACTAAAGCTTGCTTGTTTAAATATTTCTCAGATTTTACTATTGTACGCCCGATTTAATGGACTATTTGGATTAAATGTATGGAACTCGACCTATTGTTTGCAATTTTCGGCTTTATTATTTTGAATGCGGGCCAAAGTTGTGCAGATGTGCGATTATCAGTGTAGGCTAATGAATTTTAAATTGATGTTTTATTTACCTCATTCACTTAAAAAACTTATTTTTGTTGCGATGATTGAACGTGGAAACTTGAATTCTTCTTTTTATATAAAACTTGCATATGCTTCTGACCATGATCTAAATACAAAATACTGATAATTGGACCACAAGTAACGTACATGATTGAAAGAAATGGGACGTCATAACAGGTTAATGACGGATAATGATGTACAGCATTTGCGAAAAATATTTGTAAAAAGAATATCTGCTAACGATATACATACATCTAATCGAGTATGTACATATATAAACTTGTACAAGATAATGAAGGTAATTTTCTTTACTCTTATAAACGCAGACAAGCGTATTTACTAACTTAATCAAGATAATTGGTACCTATATATTTTTCAGTTCAGCAAAATACAAACAAGTTTCAGATTTTCCTCCGATCTAAATAATCCAATCCAATCACGAAGCGATACCAACATTTCGAGGATAGCCCGGTTGTCAGTATTCCGAACTTCCGACGGCACATAACAACATAACGTATTTTGTATGACAGCCGGAATCAACTGCCTATCATTTTTGATCGAGGCAAGAGAGTAACAAGATTAATAGGCAAAACAAATCTAAGAGGATAGAATAAACCACTAGAGTTCCTAGAAATATTTATGTTCCCACTTCTTTTTATTTTACTCTGACACCACCAGGTCACTCAGGTTAGGCACTAACCACACGATAAAGAAGAAGATCATTTTAAAATTCTTCGAGAAAATCAAAAATCCTTAAAACCAAAACTTTAAGACTGCTTATTAAAAACTTTTCACTCCAAACCCATCTATTCTGAACAAATAAGACTTCAGAACCGATTAACATCTTGCTCTTTAAAAAATCAACGGTAATTCTAAGAGGAAAGTTGTTGGCAGGTGCAGTCCTAGGCGCATCTTCACGCTTTGCCCGACGGGACCGACGCAGCTCTTGTAATCCCTTAAAGTGCTCAAAGTGAGAAAATAAGGGTTAAGTTTTAAAGCACTCTGTCTGGCTAGGATTGTGGTGTAAGTGGTCTAGTTAGAGCGATTTCGCTGTAACAAGATAAATAAGATACACATACATTTTTTTTATTCCTCCACTTTCCGAAACTTCAAACGGAGAGATTTTCCAGTTTGGAAGATCTTCAAAATGAATCAATTTGTAAATGAACATTGGACATTGCTTTGAATGAGTTTTCATAGCAGATAATATAGCTTTTTTTCTGAAACAATATGTTATAGGTAGTAAGTACTACAAATTATTACAAAAAAAAAACTATTTAAGTATGATTCTGAGCTGGTATTCTCACGATATTCTTGCCTATACCTTCTATCTCTAATACAAGGCTGCCACAAGCTTCCTGCTAAACGCTTTTGACTTAAACTACATACTGAGAACGTACATACGACAATCGGATCGGGTTTTAAATAAATAATGAGGGAACGCTAGCAGCCGGCACGTCACGACACTTTGACGCTTTCTTTTAATAATGCCGCCTAATAAACGCTTGGACACACCGGCGTTCTTTGTAGTTCTTATTGATTGCAGCTCTTGATAGCCGTTGTTATTTTAAGAAGTTACGATGACTTTTTAAATAGCTGTAACTTGTTGTAAGTGGGTGAAAGTTTTTATTTAACTGTTACAAAACTTTGTGTAGTTGTTGATTTCTTTGTCATAGTTTTTTGTATTATTTAATGGGGTGTTTCTATCGATTCCATGGTCAGGTCCACTTTGACGATTTTTTTTTGATGGTAATAAACGTTTTGACACGCCTTTCTTTGTAATAGTCGATTGTGGTTTTAAAAAGTTTCGTAATGTGGTTGACTTTTTAAACAGTTGGTAACTGGGTTCGTAAGTTTTGGTAAGAGTTTTCTGTTAAACTGTTACAAAATTACTTAAGTATTTAACTTCTTTGTCATACTTTGTTTGTTCTTGTATTATTTAGGTCTGGTTATCCACTTTAGCTACATTAATCTTTGTAGGTTATTATGTAACTGATAACTAGGGCAGAATATGTTTGAGTTTTCAAAAATAATATTTGTTACACACTCAAGCAGAACCCTTCCAATATTCCCGTCGACGATATCGAAATGTTATAATTACACCCTCTAATAAAATTCCCTAACCCGATTTCTCCTCCACAATCAGACATGATTACATGCTTCATAAACCAACAGTATGAAATACGTCTCCGATATAAAGGAACACTATAATTTCCGAGACATATTAGGAAATACCTGACAAGGGACAAAGCAGTCGGTATGACAGCGACGTTTCACGCTAAGTATACCTTTGTGGTGTCCGACCGTTCTTTGTAATGCTATTCCTGTAGGTGATTGTCGGTAATTATGGATGCGAAAGGCAAACTGTTGGAATATCCGACAGCTATCGAGTAATTGTCGCAATTAAATGTCGCCTTTGAAGACGATTTAAAATTCTTTGTCTATTCGAAAATAGATTTTATGTGCCTTTGATGTGCTAGATTTAAAATAGCTGCAATCCTTTGACTATAGAAAACTTAAAATCAATCGAACTACCTAATATATTATGCGAATATTCCTGCTTGTTGCTTGAAAGGCAAACAATAAGCGACGTAGCATTTCGGTAGCGACTTCGTAGCAGCTGCTACGAATGTGATCTTTAACGTTTGCTTGCCTGTTTGTTTAGAGCATATTAAAAATTGTATTTTGTAGTGTGCAAGTTTTTGTAAAGTTCTTTCTAGAAGTGGAATTTTAACTGTTTTTAAACAGAATTATGTCAAACTTAACCAGATTTACAATTCAATTTAAAAAAAAACCTAGAAATCGAACTTTTGAACAAATTTAATTTAATCTGACTTACTGTCATGCATGCGGAATTTTATAACCAATTTTGGATCCGGTGGCACTAATTTGACAAATACGCATTCCTCATGTCTTGGTTAGCACTAATTACTATCCAGTCAGCAAGATTGGAAGCGAGGGGACAGCCAAGAGAGGATCCAGACACGTGATTACTTCAGTTTCGAAGGCTCCTTAAATGCTCACATGCCGTTTATTTCATGTGAAGAACAAACTAACTAGCAACAGCTATCTTGGAACTTAACTAAAGCATCCCAACTACCACCATCATTCCGTTCGTCTCGTACTCCATTACCCCTACCGCGGCCGTCAAAACGTTCTCACCATTCGGTTATCTGGTTAAATGTAGTGTGGCGGCCATATTTCACGTTCCTTCCGCCCGAGTGGTCGCCGCCGGGTTGCCGCCGGGTTGTCTGCTGTTACTTGACTCGCGAGTTGCTGGCTGGTTGCTGGCGGGTGGCGGGTCATCGAGCTTGTAAGTATAGCGATGAAGTTATCTAGGGAGGTTGGAATTTATAGTGGTGAGACGGTTTTTAAATAGTGAAGTATGTTTTTACGTCTGAGGACAAAGTAAGGAGGCGATTATAATTTATGATTTTTAATCTGTATATAATAAACAAAATGGATTTTTGATTTTAAGCTGATCCTGATTCAGTTATGCTCCAATCAAACCAGTACGGAAATATTGTGGATCGGACATTGACAGATACTTCAGTACATTATCTGCCAGAGTTCGGTGCTCGAAGTAACGTCTACAATTTGTCCGTACAGGTTTGACCGAACCCTAATTTGGTAACAATGGAATATTTAATTCGTCAAAGTTTTAATAGGTTGGTAGCCTATCTGTAGTGCATGGTCGGGCAGATCGTATTGATTTTCGTCCAGTTACGATTACCAAAATGTACTGTTTGGGTGTCCACGTCCAGTTCTATTAGAAGTAAATCTATAAATACTACAAAGATTAAAAATGTTATAAATATCACTCGAAAATCACAAAACTAAGCAGACACACAAAAACTACAAACCAAACCAAACGATACTATCATCATTTCTGTCAGCAAAAACTAAATGATTCACCGACCACACCTTCGACAGGTCCTCGATATATCAGCGAACAAAGGAGACTGGTGTTGAAGTGTGAGCCGCGGGTCACATACGGGATATAAATAGCCCCGTGTTGTCCCGGGAAATTTGCGGGAAATTGATAGCGGTCCCAACCCTATTTGCATTTTTTTTTCTATTTACAAGTGTACCTTTTGTCGTGGAATAAATGTTGGTGAGCCACGTTTGTTATATTTTAAAATATGCGCAAAGGTTGGTCGGTAGATATTTGTTTTTTGCTGTTGAATGTGGCTGAGAGAATTATGTGGGCTATTTTGTGGGTGATTGAGAAATGTGTGGTTTTCGCCGGTTTACGATTTGGTGTGGGAACTATATGGCTGCTTTGATATGCAAATGATATCTGTCACAAAATTCTTAATCTCAACACTCAATTAAAAGATTGGGACTCCGTCACCACACACATACTGACTGGCTAATGTATTGGCGATTATGCGATCTTATTCAACTGATCAAAAAATTAAGTATCCGAAGAAAAAAAACAGAAACACTAAGTTTTCAGTTTTTCGGACCCGTAAACAAAAGAATATTAATGAACTCCAAACTGCAAATTGTCATCTTCACACCTACTTAAGACCTAAAAAATCCGTCACCATAATACTGCGTCTTACCACTAATTCCCATGTATATTAATGAGAGTGCAAACAAAAGAGGTTCCCTTGGGGCCCCGAAACAGGCGACATCGGCGAAATCTCTTAGTATTTGCGAACAGGGGATTACCGCCTGCCCTCCGCCCTAGAGTACTGCCGACAAATATTGACATTTCGCTGTTTTAATGCCGACGTCAAACAATCGACGATTTAGGAGGCACTCCCGTTGCCGGTGGTGCATTTGATTGTTAATTGTTGTGAGTGTGAACTTGGTCAAAAACTAAAATAGTTAGGTACATTAATTTATTTGTTTGCGTGGTGACAGTGTTATGGCATACTTGCTTTGAACAAAAGCTTTCATCATGACTGTACAGGCAACAAAAAATTGGATAGTTTTAAGTTGGCGACTACCAAATTGTGTGCGTGTGCCTTGATGTTTTTCAGTTTTACTGTTGATAAAATTACCGGAAGTCACAATAAAACTGCCTACAACTTTGAAATAATTAGCAAATTCACACATTATATCTAAATTCCAAAAATAACTGTACAATTGAACTTCTTCTTATACACATTTCAAACATTTATTCAGTATCAACCCTCGCCACATTTCCGCGAGCCCAGCCTCTCGATGGAACGATAGCGCACACCACAAATAAGGGGCTCTCATTGTTCCACCCAGCCAGCCAGCCAGCCAGCCCGGCCCCAATGGCGGCGCAGCCTTTTTTACTTTTCATTTATTTCGCGCTTCTTAATTCCTCACACAGTTCGAGATAATACCCGGAGCGTGTTTGCTGTACATCAAAGTGGCAGATGTATACTTTTGTGTATGTATAGTTTGTATTTTGAATGGAATCTTTGAGGTGTGGTAAGATTAAAAGGAAAAGTAGGTATGAGTGTGAGCTTAGGACGCGAGGTGGAGATGGTTTAAACAATAGAGATAATTAAAAATACACAGTGATCTTTATCTGACTGGGGCTGCAATATGACATAGTGTACATAATGTGTACTTTGAAGTGATCCTTGTGAAAAAAGATATCGATTATGTTGATGAAGATTTGGTTGATGTTGAGTCACATTTATTTTGAAGTTGAGTTAAACGACAAAAAATCGTTATTGGCTGTTTCAATCTTAGAAACCAAAAAACATGTTCTATTAGCTCTGTCATAATAGGCATACAAGAAATATTACTCTCGAAACAAGACCAATCCCCTTATGTACGTAGTTTACATACTAGTTGTAAGTTTAGGGCTACTGTGAAGCCCTTACATAAACTATTTCTATTTTGCACCATCTCGAATTTGTAATTAACGACATTGGAAACTAGCATCCCTTAGTAGCAAGGGTAGGTACCTAACTATTATAAGAAAAAATATTTATGTTTCTATGAACTAAAAACCTGAAGTTCGACAAACAGTACTGCGACAAGATTTTATTCTGACATTGTAGGACTCCGACACGTGTTCATTTCGACAATAATTTATATACAAAAATATTTTTACGCACTTATATATCTGTCAGATAACTACACTATCTGTAGCCTGTGAATCCTATGATGCAGAAGAATTATAGTAATACTCGTATCATGAATTTAGTGAGTTGTGGTGCAAGACGACGGTAAAAAGTTTTTTCAAACAAAACATTGAGTGATTCTTTAAAATTGTGATGAAATGCATATCGAAGGTGGCAATGGACAAAAGTAAAACATAACTATAAGATATTTTAAATTTAAACCTAATGATTCGGCTGTAATAATGTGCAAATTCGGGTTCATTTACATGGCTTCAATTTTCGTTATAGAACCTTATTTATTACTGCCAAGGGTTGGTCGTGCTACCTCCAAATCCGATACATTTGAATGTTCACAATTTCTTCATTTATTTTTTTCCCTTTTATTCATCCGACTTTCCCTCATAAATAAAAGTTATAAAACTCGTTTCTATTAATTCCGTCTTTGTAATATACTGTCATAAATATCTAATTCACATTAATTTTATAACGGCAACCTGTTGTGTGATTGCATGGTATGACAATACCAAGGTTTGTTCTACTTTGTACCGAATGTCTTTTATTATTTCTCCATGAAAAAAGCTGAGGTTTCAACCATGAAATCTTGAAATTAAGCAGTCTCATAATTTTTGTTGACGTTAGTGAACACAATTGAACTGAGAAAGTGTTTTTTTTTTTTTTGCTAGTAAGAGTTGCTTTCATAGTAAAAAGTTGTCATGTGCTTATGTATCGGTTCTTAATTACCAGTCACCCTATATATCTTTTTATATTCAAATTGTTCAGTTTTTTATATGTGATGTTCGAAGTTTACAAAAGTAGCTAAGTGGCAAACTTTGATTGCTGAAAAACACACAACTCCATCGTTTTCCTTTTGAAACTATTAAAAATTGTAACGTTTATAGAAATTATGTTAAATTTCCTTCGGACTAGGAAAGCATGGTGACTAGGGAGTCACGCCACAGCATTTCTCATAGCGATTTATGTTTTTATAGTTTTATTGTGCTATTCGCCAGCGGGCCGCGCTCAGCGGGGCTCCGCAATTTACAGTGCTTTTTTCGTGTATTGTTAATATAAAGCAGCTGAATGTAAATATTTGGGTCAAAGCGGAATTTTCTGCGTGTTTTAATAGAAACGTGACTAAGGAAAAATCAATGTTTCCCATGTTCTTTTTTATATTTATCTCTGCATTACTAATGGCAAGCAAAAAAAAATTAAAAGATAAGGTTGACAGGTAGGTAAACAAAAGCAGGTAAACATTCGCTATGATGCTTAATATATTTTTCTTCATCCCTAATAGCGATCATTTCATCAAAACTTGAATTCAACCTCACATTCAAATTCAAACAGACCAAAAATCTAATTCAAGACGAACCATTCAGTCGCGGATGTTAAATATTTACAAACAAAATTTTCTTTTTCATTCATCCCTGATATTCAAATTTGGGAGCCTGCGGTGAGGGGAGTCCTCAAAGGCTATAATTACGAGTGCCCATTTGGGGTCGTGACGTCATAACCCGCTGAGTAATTTCACGCTACTGAATGATACCAAACATGTGCTGAGTATTAATATTTGGGTTGCGGAGGCTGGCTACCACCGGAACTTGCGGGATAGGAAATTAAAATTGTGAGCGCTTATGCACAGTTTGTACCCAAAACACAGTATCTGATAATTAATATATTGTTCAAAATAGTCTAAAATATTAAAGAGGGTGAATTTAAAGCAATAAATAAACAATGTAAGCAACGTCAAACCCTTATCGCAATTCAACAAATTGTTCACACGACAACAAAATAACACGAACATAAATTGCGAAAAAGTAAATCTAGTTAGCGAAAACCGAAAGTTCGGAATTAAATTGCATTCAAATATTTCAAAAGTTCGTTTAGAATTCACAAAAAGCAGCAAAATGAAATATTTTAAATTCTAAATAAACGGTTGAATGCATCGTTAACAATACCTCTAGAGAGAAGCGAAATAAAATTTGCGACTACAGAATTGAATTTCACTCGATAATCGCTTCTAATTGTGCGGCGCTTAAGGGCTAGATTTGCATAATTTTTGCTCGGGCCGATCCCACGGGAACGTTTTATGAATTTTGCATAAATAAATATAAATTGCGACGCCTTTGATACGGAACACTATCGAGTTTGGAAGTTATCTCGTACTCCGCGAGAATGTTGCGGCAGATTCTCAGTTGGACAACTTTGTATGTTGTTTGAAAAGTGCGAAATAGTTAGATACTCGCAAACATGTCTAAATTTTCAGTTTGTTTCCAGTTTGCAGCATGTTGTGCACGCATTTTCACGTTTGGGATAAAGGAAAGCGTTGGAACTTCATTTTAAACTTTGCCTTGCCTAGTGGAATCATTTTTGAAGCCTTTTAATAAGAGAAAATTCATATTATAATGATTCATATTAATATGTTTTAAAATCTGGTTTTAAATAACGCTTATGAAGTTGGTGTTCTCCAGCTGACGGCACCGAGAAGAAACATTAAAAACTTCAGCTGCAAGGTTTTTTTAAGTCTAAAACAACCTGAGTTCACCTTCTAAGGAATACACACTTACACATGCTTGTTTTACTTCAACATTTGCTGCAATAATCCCATCTAACGGTGCCTTAGAAGTTTATGAAACCTTATAAATAACGTCTTACTATAACCCCTACCTATATATTTCCACTCATGAAACCGCAGAAATTAAACGAGAAAAAAAAGAACCAACTCTCGATAAATTCCATTTATCAGCTTTCAAAATCCCATTAAAAACTGTCGCTAGAACCGAAGTATTTTTCACACATTCCCAATAACAAGTTCTTTGAAAGAACTTTGAAAGTTCTTTCACGGCCAATACGTGCGGCGTGTGGGAGCATTTCGTTTGGAGTAGAGTCAGCTCAATAAGTTATGAAGCCTTTTAATTCAGTTTTTGTATTATTTTCGTTCGCACTGCGGCCCGAAGGAGTTGTAATTGAATTACACGGCTTACCCGAGCACGGGCACAGGGAAAGGGATTGTGTTTGTTTTTTATTTGTTTTCCTTTTTCAATTTCAAAGTTGAAATAGTACTGCCACGCGTACTGTTTTGAATTAGATTTAGGGCGAGTTTCACACATTTAAACTGTGTTTAAGAGCGATCAGTTTCATTGCTGTGGAATATTGTCACTGACCGCTCTTTAACGCGGTTTTAGATGTGCTATTCACGTGAATATTTTTATTTTTGTGATTTAAGTTTGAATGCGGTACAGCAAGATCATATTAATCAACACGAAGGTCAAAATATTATCTTATATTTACTTGCACTTTAAAGTACCTAAATAAATAACTAGACTAATCAATGAAAGTACACTGACTTTTTCTTTATTTTCAAACCATTTTTGGATAATATTTACAGTATACAGAAATACTGAAGACACAATAACGTATTTCACTGTCGTCTCCACGATCGCTGTTCCTATACAAACTCATATTGGCAAGGCGGGCAGTCCTCCGAAGACTATTCCTATGGATTCCTCCAGGAGTGCTTATATAACGACAACTCATGTTACTAATATTTTAAGCTTTACTGTTATATTTTCTTTTATTATTTACTTTTGCTTTTGGGGTTATTGAACCGTAGTGCGTTTTATGTATGTGTGTAGTTTATCAGTTTTAATAAATCAAAAGTAAGAAAAGTATTTAGAGTATTTACAGTATTTAATATGCTTCACCTACGTAACTGCCTTCAAATCACGCTACGTTGTGCTACGAACTTCTACGCTCGTAGCAAATGCCTACGCCTCGTAGTCGCTATGATTCATTCTTTTCACGTTTCTGTTGCATTTATGCTACGTATTTCTCTCCAATACAAATTACTTAAAACTTTCGACTTTCATCTAATGTGTTCTCCATGTTCAGGGCATTGGAGGCGGCATTTCAATAAAATAACACTTGTCACAATCAATCTATTCTACTCTCTCTAGGTACTCTTGATAATTCAATCAAACGTTTCACAAAATAATGATAGATCACTTAGATCAAAAAAGTATAACGTCCACCGAGCATGTGGCTGCGTGCGCTTCCCCGTGATCCAAAGCTAACTGACTGTTCGCATAAGATGGCCGCCTCACCGTTGCCCGGTGTTCATTTTGACGTTGACAAGATGTCAAATGACAGTCTAGAAAAGAGATTGCGCCGACGTACATAAAACAGCATACATAACATTACGCGTCAAAGGGTTGGGCAGAGGTATACCTATTTCGCATGTTATGATAAATAAAACAAAATGCCTTAACAAAAACATTCCCAAAGCCAACGTTCTCATATTTACGAGTGTACATTCCACAATAGGCTTATTCGCATGCTTTACACTACGCTTTACACGATTACATTGAAAACGCACGAGTTCGGATTAAAATGACTTAACGAAATATTTTCGCACAGTAATCCCGTATTATACTGGAATTATTGTGTTTTACGTAACATGTTTATATTTTGTTATAAATGAGTTGGTAATTAGGTTAGTGTAACGTTAAATACTTCGTGGTGTTGGATTACGATACAATGGCGGTTTGTTGATTCATATCTCGTCCATGGAAGTGTAGATGTATTGTCGCTATTAGGACAAAGAGAAAGTGTTTGATTTGCTTGTAATTTTGTACATCTTTCCTTTGACTTACATATCCTTCGAAATTGCAATGCAGAAACGCTGGTTGGTGGAAAAAATGTACACCCCTGGCTACCCTTCAGGGACAAGCAGGCGTAACGTTATATTTTATGTTATTTTTTTAACTACTTATTTCAAAAAATTGCTATTGTAAACCTGTAACTTAAAATGGAAGGAAAAATATTAAAATAACAATAAATAAATCACACATTACGTTAGTATCTCGTTACATACTTTCTAAGCCTTACAAACACACACCCTCCACTCAAAATGCACATATTCGCACAGCAAGCAATCTTATGAAATGCACACTAATTCCCCTCCCTAGCTCCTAAGGCTTCCTTCTTTCCTTACCCCAACTATGAATACCATCATCAGAGACCATGCGATTATCATATTTCACGTTTATTATACTTACTATCAATTCGTTACACCACAACCTTACTATCTCCAGTTTAAGGTTCAATTTTGATTGCGCTAACTGCAGCAGAATTTGGTTTTCGAAGTGCATCTGCAAAGTTATATGCTGTTAATATGAACCTTATAATTACAGACTTAAGGTCGTGTTTAATGTTCGGCAAGTGAATGACTTTGTTCTTAAGCTGCTAGTAACAAAGGGTGTTCGCAACAAGTATCAAGTCGCTGCGGACTCCCCTCAAGTTTGTATGAGGTTGGTCTCATACACGTCAAAGTATTTGCTGAAAGTATTAGCGCGTTTATGTTCCATTGAATAAAATGATTTTCTTTCACGATATTAAATATTAATATTCTAGTAGAAACAAAAAAAACATCTTGCGGTGTGACAAACGAAATGAATAGTGTTAGTCAAAAGAATTATAAGTTCTTAAAATGTTGCAGGAAAAAAATCTAGACTTGCAGGCCGAAAATGCAAATATTACTTTAGTTAGGTACTGAAGGACAGGATGCTATGGTACATTTTTGCTGTAATTTATAAATGTAGATCAGAAGGCAGGTGTATCTGAAATCAAACTAAAATATCTAATTATATGATCAACTTTTTTTCATAATCTCCTCTTCTCATGTTCTCTAAATGACATCGAAGTCCTTTTAAGTGATCTGTAAAACTAATCTATTCACAACGAATCCTACAATTCATGGTACAATGGATACGTGCAGATTGCGAGTGACTTCCAATGTTTTCCGAGGGCCGGCTGTTGGCACCGACTAAGTGGGGCCAGATTTAACGTTCGACACAGCTGATTTATGTGTCTACCCTACACGGGAACGTGATGTATAGAATGTGCTAGAATTTTGCAGAGTGGGGGAAATAGGCCATGTATAGTGTGCTTTTTCTGATTGGCCTTATCAAAAACCAAATGTTTATCGGTGTGAACGTCTTGATCTTTGTTATCCTCCGATTACATCAATTACACTTACACAAGTTGTAACATGTCTTGTTACAAAAAACTAATATAAAACATGTATGGACCTAATTTCAGACGTGTATTTTTGACTATTTACACTTTCTCATTTCAGGTGTAAGCGGTAAATGAAGACACAACATGCAGATTACATGCTATACACTTTGTTGTAAACGCGTCGCAAGAAACACGATCTACTACCTCAATGTCGAAACCTGCTAAGCCGATTATCAAAACATAATGTTGGACATAATTTATACCAAACACTGTTTGCAACAATTTAAGTAACAATTAGGTAATTATGTCACGTTAGTCCGGGGGTCCTAAAATGGCCACTTTAGCATAACACAACATCAAGCCTGTAATTCCCGAGGGGTTAGGCAGATTTGTGCCTAATAGAAACACCAACATTTCGCCAATTTTGTTTAAGTCCTATGTAATAGGGGGCCAGCCTATTGCCATCAACCAAACACGAATTAAGACTCCGTGGTTGCTACTGAGAAATTCCTAATAGAAAAACCCAAACTTTTAGTTTATTTTAATAGAATTATATTATGAATATTTTACAATTCGTAAAATGGTCACAAAGTGATATTAACGATATTAACTGCGTCTGTGATCATTTTAAGACACACAAATTTTCGTAGACCGGAATACAATCGAAGTTCCAGTAGGTATGACATATTTATTCACAAAATTAGACAAGTACCTAAAGGAGAACACACTGTAGCCAAAATATTAGTGTTGTTTTTGTTTGATTGGTAGTTGAGAAGTTAGTCCAACAGGCGGCGTGATGAATATACTGAGCTAGGCCTGTGTGGAGAACAGGAAATAGGCCATGTAGTTTGAGTTATGAGTGTTTTCGGCCTGATATTTTGTTGAGAGTTTGGTGAAAGTAGGCTGAGTTGTTTATAGAGTTGGACCGCGTATGGTTTTAACGAATTCGATTTTTTGGTAACACTGCCGAACATTTACCACACCCTGGTTGGTATTTATTGTAAAGTTTCATATGAACGATTAATTATATTATTATTGTGACTTATAGCATCGTATTGGACTAGTCTGCTCCACAAGGACAGGGGCGCAAAAATTGATAGCATTAAATAGTATTGTTGGGGCTGCTGAAGATTGTTCAACTGTCTTTGCATTGTATAAATTCAATCTTTTTAGTATTATATAGCAGCATAGCCTATATTGTGTGAGTGCTATGTACTAGAAAGCTATCAGTCACAGGAAACCTACTTTTTTTACTTTTTCTCGACTTGAATGTGCCCTGGCGGTTAAGAGTATGTCATGCTCACTCAAATGTCTCGCTGATGGTGGCGTGTGTGTCGGGTCATTTAGTTCCCTTCAAAATGGTTGAGTTGAATGATGGCTGATCCATGCGTCATGTTCGTGAACGGGCGCTGTCAGTTGTGACTGGTCATCTCTTGGTTGCCACGGTTTATTTGAACTAATTATTTTGTTTTTTAATTGCCTTTTTTTGTACTGTGGACACTTTTAACGTGCACGTCTTGCTACATCGCTCTCACATAATGTACCATCTCTACAAGAATGATGTATCCAAGATTTTTTGTTTATCAGCGATATAATAATGCTTGGCTCAATGCTGGTCCTGCTCCACAAGGACAGGGGCGCATAAATTGATAGCATTAAATAGTATTGTTGGGGCTGCTGAAGATTGTTCAACTGTCTTTGCATTGTATAAATTCAATCTTTTTAGTATTATATAGCAGCATAGCCTATATTGTGTGAGTACTATGTACTAGAAAGCTATCAGTCACAGGAAACCTACTTTTTTTATTTTTTCTCGACTTGAATGTGCCCTGGCGGTTAAGAGTATGTCATGCTCACTCAAATGTCTCGCTGATGGTGGCGTGTGTGTCGGGTCATTTAGTTCCCTTCAAAATGGTTGAGTTGAATGATGGCTGATCCATGCGTCATGTTCGTGAACGGGCGCTGTCAGTTGTGACTGGTCATCTCTTGGTTGCCACGGTTTATTTGAACTAATTATTTTGTTTTTTAATTGCCTTTTTTTGTACTGTGGACACTTTTAACGTGCACGTCTTGCTACATCGTTCTCACATAATGTACCATCTCTACAAGAATGATGTATCCAAGATTTTTTGTAAAAACATTATGATTTAAAAGAGTGTCCATGGAGTTTCTTGCCCATTCTTCTCCATAGAGATCTACGCTTTGGAATGGGCAACTACAGTACTTTCACAGTTATTATGTCTTGTGACTGGGACTGTAGCTTCATTTTTTATTGCTGTCTTTGTTTCGACAATTCAAAAGTGCCTGTAATTGGCCTACTTGAAATAAATGCTTTGATTTTGATTTTGATTTTGATTCTGTAATATTGCTGTAATTGGTGGTAAATAAATTATTTAATTCACATTATTAGTGCATACTACTTTTGAACAGAATATCTAGAATATTAATCATATTTAAAGCTGTAAAGAATAATACATTTTATTTGCAGCACACATTTTTATCTTTCTTTCTAGTCGTCAAACCTATAAGGAACCCACAAAAATTAAGCCATTTGTAATTCTTCAAGTTTGAGCTAAAAAGCTTGATATTTTCGAAAACTTCTGATACAATTGTCCCTTATTTCATTATTTCTAAGACCCACCACGACATTTTATAAGTACATTAGATTCGCATTAGCCCAACAAGGTGAGATGAGCTCTAAAGAAGATTTTCTTTGCCGTCGAAGGGGAAAATTATCTTGATCGGATAACTACCCCTGTTTACCCCACTTTAATTAACTTGAGGATATTTTTGTACATTGGTTGGTTTGAAATAATTTGTTTACAAGGTGATTTTATGGTTAGAACGACATTAACATTGACCCCACGACACAGGGTATCCTGCTGTGGAGTCCAGGGAATATGTAAAAATCTAGCAATTAAGAATCATTGTTTTTTGTTACTAGCTTTTTAATATTGTACCATGTTATGCGAACTGAATAAAATTTTATTTCTTCTTCATTTATAGATTGAGATAAGGGCAAGAGAATGCTGATGATAAAATTGATATTAATAAGGAAATATGTACTTCATTTTCATTATTTCGCTGAATTCGATAGGGTCGCAATTAATTCATCATGCACTTGTCCTTTAATTTTGCATAATGTGGATGACTTGTCGCTGTCCATGTTTCAATTAACGTTACCGGCTTAAAAGATAACATAAACACAAGTGCAGGAAAAACCTTCCAATGAAACAAGCAAAAGAAAGTTCATAAAATAGTAAAAAGTAAACTACTAACTGTAGCAGTAAAACTCTTTTACTTGACTGTTACCACAGCCGTTTAGTTGAACTTTAGCTTGTTATAAAAGTAGTTCATATTTAACTAACTGCCAGTTGTTATCCACAGAGAGTTTTAAATTAAAACTATAGTAAACATTTTGAGGAAGGAAAGCCTGTTAGTAAAAGCCTGCAGTTTTATGATGAAGTTTATGTACAAATATTTGGCCATGTGTCAATTTTATAGGCATCACCAAACTAAATGTTACTATTTAAAATCTTTCTATGGGAACATAGTTGTCACAGCATTTATATTTAAAAAAAAAACCAAAACATTTACAGAAATTAGGAAATCGAGTGCTTGAGTTCCCATTACATTTAAAATACAGGTTTACCCCGTAGTGACGTAGTCCTATCATTGGATTAACCGAAGTATTGTGAATAAGATGTGGTTTTCAAATAAAGGTAAAAAATGCCGAGTAAAGAAACTAGTATCTATATTTAAATAAATATAAATCTGGAACACCTGTGGTATACCGTTTACGTTTTTTTACAAACAATTAGCATAAAAGCGCAGACGTGATGTAGTGTTGCGCTTTTTTCCAACCTACGGACACAGAGTAAGCAAATAAAACAGATATGATTACTCCAATTGTCTCAGGTTTTGCTACAGTAACTCAGCATAAAAAGAAAGCCTCAATTCTGAAGCCGAAAATTACTGCAAAGACACCCAGACTCTATCAGAGACTGTAGCGACAAGACTGCTTTCTATGTAACTCTATGAAAATAGTAACAGGCTTATCTTAGGGTTTCATAAAAACCAGATGTGTATTTGCAAATCCTTTTCGAATAGACGGTACCCAAAAAACAAATTTAAAAAAATGAGTTTGAGATCTTCAGAAGAGCAGAAGTTGCGGTCTATTGTGGGATTGGGCGGCTCCGCCACTGCGGTTTGTGGCGTGCCTTCGGTATTGTTCTATAATAAAAACATTTTCTCATCATGAATGATTGATTTAACCTTCGTACCACAAACAATAACAAAATAAATACGATCGAAATTTCATTACACCTAACATAATTACTTATGTCTAAGTGTTTAGTTCGGTCTAATAAATACATCATGTCTGTGCTGTTTATTATTTTAGTCTTGTGTTGTCCTAAATACCTCAATGTTGACACAATATTTTACACACGCCTTGTTTAATACAAGTAAAACAATGAATTACCTACTAAACCTATTTACCTAGGTTAGTTATATACTTACTTATTTATTTTTGCAAAATGTATGTAGTAGGTATCTAAATGATGTTCCGTTTTTATATAAGGATTTTCACTCATTAGTTGTCTGAATAAACTGTACTGTTTTAAGAACGTTGATTTGAGTACTTTTTTGATAAATATTTTTCAATACACTTCCTCGAAAACTGGCTCTTATCGCACTACGATTAGGTTCAACATACAGTGAATTTCGCACTCGTGGATTTTTTTCATTTATCACACATTTCTTTTTTTAGGTTTCATGGCCTGGTTCCTTAGACCTTTTAGCCATGTCTTAGGTTTTATCACACATTTTCCTGATTTTGCCACAGATAACATTAAATAACTGTTCAATTCCATATAGTCGGCGGTGATTGCTTTATTTTTTCACAGCAATGAGGCGCATGTTTTTACGGCCTTCATATTTGATGATTAAACGGTGTTTATGAACAGAATATCACTTGGAATAAACATTTTTATGCATAAAACAAAATTTGCATAGATCTACAAATTAACATTTATTTATGTTTTAAATTGTTAATGTACTATATGTATTTAAATTGTAAAATGTACTTTATAGGGTACACTTACTTTATTAAAAAAAGATGTAAATTGTCTGATATTAGAATTTAGTTAGGTACAGTGGCCAAAACGGGAATATAATTATCTTCAGGTAAGTCAAATCTGAGTTCACAGTTCAGTTCTGAGTTCATCTGAGTGCATAGTAGTCAATGTCTGTTAAATGCGCAGCATAAGGTGGATGGGGATTTTAATATCTACACGAAGTATGGAAGAAGAAACATGTTGTGCCGACCCCAAATAAATTGGCATAAGGGCGATGGGCTAAGGAGAACGATGATGATAATGATTACTTACCGACAGTACATATACGTTAGTTATTTGCTAGATCTCCATATTTACTTTCAGCTTTACCACTTATAAACAATGCAAGGATTTCTAGGTTACCCCACCACGACGTAACAGAGTGCAGTAAAATTAAAGGCGTAGGTACACCCAGTGTGTTAGTGAGGGCGACAGCACTTGTAGCTAAAAGCTCAAAACTCAGCCCTCTGCATCAAGTATTCAAGTGGCGCCGACGACAATGCCACACACCTGCCGATGATGGGATGTCGCAAGGTATGAGAGAATTTCGTTTTTGTGTTGCCTTGAATATTTTACTAAATAGTACCCAGTTTTCTACAGTGGGTTTTGATCTCATCATTTTAGAATTATGTACGTTAAACATTGCTTTATAATCACTATACCCTTGTTTGAGTATCGACTTCTTTGTTCGCCTACCAATCTAAATCTCAAAAGAAAAATGACATACCTCAACTCCCAAAGAAGGTAGTTTTTTTCCCTGGCAGTCGAATATTTTAATTTTATTTATTTATGTACTTACATCTACCATGACAGAATAACCCAGTGCGATAAATGCGCCTTAATTAATCTTAACTTAATTGATAATAATTTGGGTGTGATGTGTGACATTGTGATATTAGCTACACAACATAACACAATTTGCTTTCGTTTTAAAATAACGCTCATTCTTTCCTAAACATCCGCTTTTCTCTTACTTTTTATGCCACAAAAAACCCTTTGTTTGGGGTCCGCAGTAACACAGGGCGCCAGGTGCGTTCCCGGCCCAATCAAGGGACGACAAATTGTTACAACCAGCCCTTTGATGATGTTTGTCTCGGCCCTACATCGGAATGCCATACTGAGCGAAAAATTTTTCGCATTTTTTTGGGTTGTTCCACCAACGAGCTCGATGAATGCGAATGAAAATGCGGTTTGTCCTTGGGCTGTAAATAAATTTGACATTTTTGTGGTTGTGTTGTTTGTGGTAGAGGTTTTTTTCATTCTTTGGTACCATCTCGTTTCAGATGCCCGCGACCGAGGATGATTTGAAATTGTACCGGATCTGATGCTCTATTTTTTTAACTTTTGACTGCCGTTCAAGAAGGCAGCAGGAACATTTCAGCATTGTTTTATAAACAGGCGCCTGCATAAGCCTTCAGCTTGACGAGTTTTTGGTTCAGTTACAGCCATGCTTCTTGTGCCCTTGTACCCAGTATCTGGATTGTGGAGATCTGACCTCCAGAAGGCAGTCGCTTCAAATAAGATACTGGTATTCTACTGCATCTAGTGAGACTGGAAGCCGATGCCAACGTAGCTAGGCAGATGATGAATGATGAAACTTCCAAACGTAAAGTAAAAACCCAATCTTTTAGTTTATACTTTAACGTTTGACCTCAAAATCAAGTCAACGTCACCATTATAAAACTATTAAAGTCGCCAACGACGTAATGCTAATGCATTTTACTGACCATTATTTCAATTCACGTCGTCCAAAGGCTATCACGGCTAGGTCTACGCTATAAAGAGTTTAGTTTATCACTAAAGGCAACCAGCGAGAGACCTAATTCATGAGTGGATATTCAGAGATGTGCTTTGAGTGTGAATAATGACGTAGAGCGCTTTTATATATCAGGGGTATGTTTTAAAACGTTGGAGTTATATGAGAGATTTAATTATTGTTGTTTGTTTTTAAATGAGAAAATTATATTAGTCACAAAGTATTCGAAATTAAATATAGGAACGGCAGTTACACTGGAAGCCAACTCTCAACTTCTGGAAAAGATTACGTGGTGGACTACGGCTTACTCACTCTCACGGAAAGGAGGTTGATATTCCACCTGTGGGAACATTGAAGGATGATGATGCATGAAAATTAACCGAATTGCCGGAACTACATTTTAAGTACAATCAGATATACCCCATTAATTTGTAAGAATTGCGACAGGTCGTCTTATTCATACCCAAAACGTAGTGCGAGAGAGGATATTACATGCAAGCAAGTACCGAAACATTGTAAGTTGCTTGTTTTTGAAGTGTGTGAGTGTGTGTGTTTGAAGAGTGTTCTACTTATGTCAATGTCTACCTTAAGTATTATGTTTTCAATATCCTTTAGTTTCAATTCTAAATACTTACTACTACAAAGGATTTATTCGACGCAAGATCGTAATAAAAAAACACCGATGATTTAATTGACGGGTTATCTAAGCTACATACATGCCAGAAGAAGCGGGATACTGGCGTAAAATAATGCCTTTCATTTGGACTGTTCTTACAATATTCAATGCGCTGGTTTCGTTATCGAGCATATGAATTTTGCAAACCTATGAAGCAATGAATTAGGAATTTTCTTCAAAATCCTGCGGATTATTATTGAGGTTTGTAAGTGTTACGGACAACATCCTAATTGTGAAACTCATGAACATTACACAATAATGTATAATAACGCAATGAATGGCATCTCGCAGGCCAACCTAGGGCTGGCTTCTGCTGTACGGGACAATCCTGTGGGTGCCTTGAAATTAATTAAGGCCTTCAGCCAGGGAAGCCCCCCCAGGTGTCTGCTTGATATAGTCATAGTTAGTTCGGGCAGATGTAAACCTTAATTGAGATAGTATTTGGGTGAGTGAGCACTGCGACAGTAACCTGTATACTCGGAACATCAAACTGCGATCACACATCAGTCTCCCAGGCGTGGAATTACGCCATGGTATCGTTTACGGTCAGTGAAGGCCTATATTCGTGAATGTAATGTTAGATTAAGGTGTTACGTTTCGAAAGGGTAGGTAGAGACAATGTGGCGGTATCGAAATACGCTGTTGAGGAACTTGTTTCGCCACTTCCTCTTAGCTATACTAGGAACTGGCAAAGGACAGGCGCTTTGGGGGGGACTGTCTCATGTAATATTATTTACGTTCAAAAAAGTGCTGAATATCAGCCTAGTTTGAATAAATTACCTTACGACACATAAAATCCTACAGAGCGCAACAGCACGATAACAACTGTAAACGCAGTAGCCCACCAGAAAACACCTGGCTGATCAAAAGATACTCCCTTGTCGATGGAGAATGAGGAACTTTCCATCCTGTTCCTCATACCTTATACTAATATTTCGGGGAATACAGGCATGTTTTAATATTTGTACTTTACAAAAACGAAAAAAATATTTGTAAGTAAATAGTTAACTATGGTTTTTTTTCCGTGTAGTTTTTTTCTAGTCATTCAGACTGTCTTGACGTAAGAATTAGTGCAGCAATAGATACATATTGTTTTCCAAGTGTATTTCCTACGACTTCCATCAAACTACGTTCGTCTACATAATATTAACAAACTAATTACTCATTTATATAATAGCATGTAAATTAACGTAGTAATTGTACATGTAATAACGTTCTATTAATGTTGACGTTCAAAGAGCTAGGCTCGACAATTAAACTAACCTTTGATTAATATTCACCCAATTTGGCAAGAGATGTTCACGGAATAACATCAATTTAGGGAGATCAGCCAAACCGGTACGGACCAATGACAGACTGGCTCCGGACACTGATAGATACTTTAGTATATAATATTATAAATTTGTAAGACACAGTCCAGTACATGGAGCAGCGTGAATTGTCCTTGCCGGTTTAATCGGACTTCTAATCCTATCCTATTAAATAAGCAATATTTATTCATATATATTGTACTTATATGTAATCATGTTCTCGAAAACGGCTCTAACGATTTCGATGAAAGTTGCAATATAAGGGTTTATGGGGGCGAAAACTTGATCTAGCTAGGTCTCATTTCTGGAAAAAATCGTTTTCTCTATTTTCATCCGAGCAGAGCTCAATCGCCCAAGTACTGAATCTAATATGGCTAAAATTTTATGTCATGTTTAATAAGTAAATAATAAAACCCAAAAACAGACAGAACATAATAATACATTCTCATGCACGCCAAAGGATTTAAATTCCATTCATTCATATACATTTCATCAAATAAATCACTTCAGCTTTGTATTGAGAATCCTTTGCGTTTACGGGTTAAATATTCTTAAATCTTTTCCAATTTACCAAACACTGTGCCCCATAAGATTTTTCTGTCTCTCATAGCTGATCAAGTTGCTGACCGTCCGGAGCTAGATTTTATTCATAATTTAGACTAACCAAGCGATTTTAAGCAGCTAGGTATCCTAGATTTTGAGAGTATCCTGTCTTCATAATGTGTGCCGAAATATAAGCTAACCTCATCATCTGCCTAGCCTTTTCCCAACTATGAAGCGAAATATAAGGTAACCTAATGGCAATAAAACACTATTCAACCAAATTGATCCTCACTGATTGAAAGGCGCAGATATGAAAGGTATAGCCGACCTGGACGTTATTTTTTATGTGTACACGTTTCAATTTTGTTGCTTCATCCGAATCGAAAAAAATAAGTGAACCGTGTATGTACTACCACGCTTACTGACGGTCGACCACTTTTCATCCTTATTACACATGGGATAAGGGTGAAAAATGGTCGACCGTTAGTGAGCTCGGTAGTACATACATGTATGTATGTACTGTTCTACCAAGCCTACCTACCATAGCTTGACATGATCATGATTAGCCCACAGAATTGCCACTGCTGGACACTGGCCTCCTCTGTATGAGAATGAGTGGGCTGTAACCCACCACGTGGGCCGGCTGCGAGATGGTAGATGTCGCATGTCTTCGACAATGCCTACCTACCAGTTTCATTATTTTGTTTATAACAAAACATCACGCCTGTAATCCCCAGAGGGTCAGACATAGATGCACCTAATAGTACACCGACATTTCGCCAGTTATGTTTAAGTCCCTTGTAATAGGGGGCGAGCTTATTGCCATCAACCGGGGACAAATTCAGACTCCGTGGCTGAAATGTGCGTAAAACCCAATAACATTTTGCCCGACCTGGGAATCGAATCCGGGACCTCATGCTCAGCAGTTGCGCTTACGACCACAAGACCTACGAGGTAGTCACTTCGTTTTTTGTCTTAGCATAAATATTAAGACATACTCCTTATATAGCGTCCAAATATTGTGGTTTAGACTACAATACAGTACAAGAGATCCTAAAATTATTAAATCTAAAAGGCGACTCGGCGACGTCCCATATCCGAGACGAGATTTCCTAGATTCCCCGCGGGAGAGTGGCAAACTGAGTTTGATCGATAACACATACAACATGCAGGATACATGATTTAATAAACTAAACTGTTTTCAGAATATGTTACAAGTATAAGTTAATGCTAAAGTGAAAAAGGTGTAAGTTAGTGCTAAAGATAATGGTAGTGACCATGTTGGTTTAAAAACTTATTAGTATAAGTTTATTAGGAAATCCTTCCTCGTACCTGTACACAAACTTCCTTCTTAATCCTTAAACAGCAATGTCTAACATCATGTTTAATGTAGCAGAATGTGATAAGCTGTATCATTGTTTTAAAGTGTGTTAGAAAAGTAAACTACTCTGCTTTAGCGAAAGCATTTACATGCAATATTGACAAGAATGGCTTGGGTGTGAAGTGTGTACCAATTTTTGCTTAACTAACCCAGAAATAGGTAGGCATGTATCCCAGCCGTGGTAGTAGTATAATAGGCTAAATATAATATGCTTTTGAAATGACTAACTTGCCATGCTCTGCCTATTCAGTGTTAATATATTACGAAATTATTTTTGTTTTCAAGCTTTTTAGGTATTACTCTGAATATTCCAATAGAATATTTGTATCTAAAATTCCATTAGACCCTCCCAATAGACTCAGACCTTTTAAATTTATGTACCTATCCTATCATTCCTTTCGCTCAGTGCCCTTACGTAGGTACGTTATATTGATACCTTATGTACGTACTATGGTACTTGTATACCTGGTACATGACTTGGGCGGGCCCCTCGCTCAGTTTGATCGCGATATATTGCGATTTAAACTTCCTACGACACTATTGAAGACTCTTTGGACGTAAACAGCTCGACAGTTTGCTCGAATGTCAAGTTATCGGGGGGTGATTTTTGAATTTGGAAGCGGTAATATGTAGTTGACAATCTCTGTTGAGTTTTCGACCAGTAAGCTTTTTATAATGTTCAACTTTCGAATCAGGAAAAACAAAATCGCGTCTATTATATATTTTTCTTTTGTTTTTATTGTATTCCTCTTAGAAAAGAGAGCCAAAGAAACGGTTATAGTGTCGCGCAAGTTGTAAGGAAGTGCGATTAAAAACATTCGCTGTTTGCTCGTAAAAAGACGAGACGGCAAAACAAGAGAAAAGTCGCATGCATTTGGAAACTTCTTCTCAATATCACCATAACAGTTATTTTGGTAGCTATATTTACTTATACTTGAGTTATTCTAAAGAATTCCCAAGTCGCCCTCTAGCTGACATTACGTCTTCCAAATGGCATTGCCGACAAACAGAGGGGCGACGACAACGGAGGGAAATATCAATCGCTTCAAATTGTGCCCTCCGAGGGAGGACCTTGAATGCCAAACTCACAGCTTGCCTAATGATGCATTACTCAGATTCACCAAGCTCTTACCTATAGACGGCATTATCTATTCTCTTATCAACTCAACGAAGATTGAACTCTATCTTCAGAGCCTAAAGTTGGTTTTTGAATGGATGTAGAGAGGGTGTTACGTCGTTATTAATAGGAAGACTTGTCATAAGCAGGTTATCGAATGTTCCAACTATTCATTCTTATCGGAACGTCAAATGCAATACAATATTTCATCGCATTGATGTCGGGAAAGATAATTTTTCTCTCAAGATGTACAATGCTTCTCGATGTTAGATGTTAAGTACAAATTGTTGTATTCTGACTGTTATAAATACTTTAAGAGGGGGAATCATAAAAGTAATGGGAGACTTTGAGTTGAGCCTTTCAGTTTGGATCATCAAGACTTGTTTGTAAATCAAACCAATGAGTATCTAATATTTTGGCATAGGTAGTAGTAGTTTTATTTCAAAACTTTGATTCAGAAATTCCTTCTAGAAGCAGTGTTGCTTTCCGAATTCAAATTTACGTGTCTGTGTTTCCTTTATAAAGTAAAATAAATTGATAATTAAAGCTGTGCTGTGCAGCATCGTTCCATTTAAAAATCAAGGAAGAACTTATCCGTCTTTTCTATGGAAAAAACAGACCAAAAAAAATTAAGTCACAGTTTATATCCATCCTTCTACACACAAAAAGGACATACGTACAGACCACAAAACAGTTCCTATCACGCACAGACACTTCCCAACTGCCTGCAGCTAAGCCGCGTCTAATGACCGCCTCTTTAGAACAAGACGTGTTTTTTCGTCCCCACACGAGGCTTCCCATCCTCCCCGGTGCCTGGCCTCAGACGAGGACGCGGACGTAAAGAACACTTGCAAGACGTTTTAAAGTGTTTGAGAAAGGATGGTGTACTTATAAGGCATGTAATGTGTGTATGTAGATGGAGTTATACTTCTATGTACGAGTGTAGCTGAAAAAATGAGGGAGGAAGGACTAAGACTACTTCCATTTGTGTAATTTTTGTTGGAAATATCTTTAAGTATTGTTTAATTCAAACATACTGTTGGAAAACAACAGCTTCTGATGCATGACTTGAATTGTGGGGTTGTCTCAGTTAAATAATATCAGCTGCACATGTCGATTTATCAAGTAACTGGGTTGTAAACGTCATCTAGACACTCGCTCTATACAGGATTCTATTCGCTAACCGATTCGTCAAAAAAAAAAAACAAATTCCTATATAACCGTACATAGACTCTTTCGATGCATGTACGAAAAGCTTCATTTTTTTCCGGAATCGAAATTAAGTTTCTTTTTAAAAGTGGTTTAATATCACGGGTAGACTCACCTCCTTGACGGATGCAGGTAACTATATCGCCACGCTGTATGTCGCCTGTTCGTAAAAACCTCTACGTTTTCGGCTAAATCTAGTAAGTACCTATACCGATTCTTCAATGAAACTACCAATACACTTCTCAAGCAACAATCACACAAGTCAAAACACCAAAGAAGATAACAATAAAATAAAAATAAAACTACGTAAACATCAAGGTATACTCCCACATAATGGCACTTATAAGCTTCTATATAAGGACCAACTAAATTGACGTAATGTTACATGAAACCATGAAAACATAGTTATTATTTGAGCGGCTCCAATATCTAAGCGGCTTATGTGGAAAAATCAATTTCGTTTGTCGTTGTCACTAGGGACACCATCAATTTAATATCAAACATATGATTGTATGTCTGGAGTCCATTTTTAACAATGTTATCAAATATTATTTTTTGTCTACAGAAACAGAATGTTCTTAAACCTCATTGTAGTATTTAATATTGGGTTTGGGAGCATTAACTGAAAGAAATAGGAATACAGTCCGAATGAAAATGTTGTGTAAAATTGCACGCTACCTCCTGAAAAGGACATCACACAACCAGCATTGCACATTTACCGTTTTGTATGATACACATAACAAAGAGTATTCACTACCTACCTCACATCACACTTAAGTCAGAGTTCTTTGAATCTTTTGCTTATGAACCTATATCAAAGATTAAGCTTAAGAAAGCACCGGACTTGGAAACCACCATTTTTATGGAAAAAAGCCTTCAAATACTAACTATTTTATCGATCAATCCTAGCAAACCATCCGAGCTGTTACACAAATATTGCCACCACATAGGCGCTGCTTGTGTCGAGTGTCGACAGAATTCATTTACAAAATAAATCACATTTTTAAGAAAAAAGTTTTATTTACTTTCCGTTAACCAGATGGGTAAAATTTCCATTACCTGGCTGTTGGTAGGTAGGTGTTGAATAAAATTATTTTAACTGGTTTACCCATGCCTTTAAATTATCCAAAGTATCCACCACATATTGTCACCATACATGCCCTACCTGTGTCGCCATTTCCATTTTAAAATCGGTTAATAAGCCAAGCTATGACAGTCATTGGTAAAAACCCCCATCAACTGAGATTGTGACTGGGTTGGGTTAAAAACCAGTTGAACCAATTTACCCAGTAGCAATCCCAGCAAACTATCCGAACTATCCACCGCACATTGCCACCACACAACGCGTAACCCTACTTGCGTCGACAGAATTAATTTCCTGGCCTATAACTCTCGTATATTGGACGCGGCCGACAGTCGCGAGTGTTCGCGATTTATAGTCGCAGTGTCGCCTACAGGTAGTGGCTATAGAATTATTGCTAAGCCTTTGTTGGGGTCTGCTGGTATTTCTTTGATTTCGGATCTCGTTGAGGGGTTATGGGATGTGTGGTACGGATGTAAAATATTTGAGAGGGGTCAAGGTTTGCTTGTACTCGTAAATGTTTTATTGAGCCATTATTGTTTTTGTTCAGAATCATGTTATAGCGTGGGAAGTTAGATGGAAACAAACACATTTGAATTTAGATACTTACGATAGGGGAGAGCACTTTGATTTTTGTTTGGTACAAGAGCCTGCTGGTTGCTTTTGGTAGGTACGAAGGTAACGTCAAAATTTTCAATTATGTAATTTGTCTTTCAATTGAAAATTTTTATCATTTTTCTACTAATGTACAATAAGGGTATTCTTATGGGTTACATTCTATATTACCTCAAATCTCTTTTGGTGAAAGTAATTATGTATTAATTTGATTGGACAAATAGATTATAATATTACTAACTAAATAATAACACGAATATCCTCCATGCCTCGGAAAGCACGTTAACCCGTTGGTCCCGGCTGTCATTTGGAGATCTTTGACAGTCGTTACAGGTAGTGAAAAGGTGGTGAAGTGGTGGCCCGAAAGTCTGACAACCAGTCTTACCAAGGATATATGTATTAATCCAGTAATAACTGGGTTGTGGGATAGGCAGTCGCTTCATCTAAAATACTGGTATTTAGTCTAATTCTGATTAGACTAGAAGCCGACCCTAATGTAGTAGTTGGGAAAAGGCTAGACAGATGATGATTAATTAGTTATACCTATGTTCTTGATCGCCCCCTCGGGAGTCACGAGCGCGAGCGTGACGCTATATTATGTGTTACATTGGCAATCGACGACAGCTATGAGTGTTCGGGATTTACAGCTCAGTGTCGCCCGCAGGTAGCATTGTAGGGTTATAGCAGAGCCCCTGTTATGTTCAGATGCGTTGATAAGCATCGAGTCAAGTGGTCCGTATTTCTTAAATGGGGCTTTTGTGTGAGAGATTGAGGAATGTGGGGATACGGCCGTTTGAATTGGTACTTGAATAGTTGTGGCAGAAGGTTTAGATAAATGGTAGGAAGTATTCTTACTTCTGCAATAATCTGTTAAATTGTAAAGGGAACTGGCCATAGTGAGAATTCTGAAGGGAAATTGTGATTTGTACTTAAAAATGTCACAACACACAATACACAATACAAAGTCTTATTTAAAGATTTGTGTTGCTACATAATACAAGATCGAATATCGTATGCGAAAGTGTATCTATACATTTAGACAAATAACAAAAAAAAATTCAGTACATATAACAAAAAAAAAAAAATCTCCGTATGTCTGTTTTTTTCCGGCTAATCTTCGAAACGGCTCGATCGATTAAGACAGGACTTTCATTGGCAGATGATGGCAGATTGATTATGTTATAAGGAGTAACTTAGGATACTTTTATAGAAAAGCGATAAGGTTTCCGGGCAAAAAAAAACTGATTGAAATTGTTTACAAAACCCGATTCAAATAGGTAAGTAGTATTTTTTAATAATTTCACGCGGTCGAAGGTTGCGGGCAACAGCTAGTTATAAATACATAAATTGCCTCCCGAAATCTTCTTATTCTGTTGTCGGTTTTGTGGCACATTCAAACTCGTGACAAAGTCGGAGTGTTTTCCTTAGGCCTATGACTATAATATAACTTTGTTAGTATACTATACAGTATTGTGAATAGAGACAAATTCGATACCCAACAAATTAACAACACGGTAGTTAACACCTCAAGGTGATTTTAGTTAGTTTCATTGCTGAAATTCGTCCTTACAAATTTAACAAATCAACCAAAATATGTTATTGTGGGGCCCACCATTATTCAGCACCACAAACTAATAACAAGCCCACAATGTACCAGTTAGTAATGACGTCACAATTACCTACTGCTAGCCAGAACAACGGGCGCGGTGACAAAGGGACCGCCTGTCTTTGTGGAGTCGGAATGTTGATCAAGTAATTAGCAACTTACATAGACACCCGCGTCCTTGAGGACGGGAGTGTGTCATGTGTGGATGTGGTAGATTCATGTGCACAGATAGAAACTCTCTGTAAAGACTGAAGAACTTGACCAGCTGTTGCTTGTGTTCTGCTTGTCAAATGACGAACAGTTTAGTCCCTTTTCCCTGACGTAATTACACACTACTACTTACTTCGAATTTCATTAGCCTCATCCGCTCCTCTCCTCATCGGTAGCAGGTGGCGTTCTGAGTTTTGGTCCATACAGTGTGGCGCTGACAATACGACAATAAATTAAACTGCGTATGCCTCATGACGTTCCCAATCTGTGCACAAAAATTCCTTCGAATATATGCAGTAGTTTAGTCACAGGACATTATTTTTCATATTCGGAATTTTCTACATGATGTAGATTAATAGGCTAGCACTGACAAGTCAACGAGCCCCGCATCGGTATAAACACTAAACACATGTTGCCAACTCGCTATTTCAAAAACCTTTGCCAAATTCGTTCCTTAAATGTTATTTCCAGACGCGAATTAGTGCAAATTATACCTTAGGTTAGTAAACCAATATTTATAAATGGTGTTGTATTTCGTTAACAGTTTTATGCTATTTAGTTTGTTTGGAAATTTTGTTTTTTCTCATTTCGATGCTACGATTTTTTAATAGTTTAAATATATTCCTAAGAACTAGTATTACCAGTATTCTCATTTATTGTCGTATTGTCGACGCCACCCTGTATAACCCATGAGAAAAAAAAACGTCCAGAAATTGTCCCTTTTTTCATACTATTAGTAATCTCTAGCAGCATTAGATTGAAGCAGGTTCTTTGACGTCAGCTTAGGCACCTCCATACCATACTTAAATGATCATCGATGATAAAAAGAAGTCTTGATGCCCCGGGAATGCCGGACGTATATTTTAGATACTATCTCGGAGGATCCTACATAATCATCTGCCTAGCCTTTTCCCAAATATGTTGGGGTCGGCTTGCAGTCTAACCGCAAGCAACTGAATCAAAATTTTACATAGAGCGACAGGACTCGGAGGATCCTTTAAAAAAAATATCCAGAAGGCCATTAGATCATATGGCCTGCATGAATAAAATAAACTAAAAGAAAACCCAATAAAAAAGTACCATCTCCACTTCCCTACTTAAACAGTTCAGAAGTAAGGCGCGAACGCAAGTTATCGCAATAAATCTGAACAGAGCCAAGTTTTCATTGAAAGCGAGTAACGCAACTTTGCCTAATGGCAACCGGAGCGATGGAAACGTCTCGAATGATGTATGTGAAGAGAATGTTCTCAAAGCGTTGTTCGAATTCAAGTTTAATTTGAGTAGGTGTTGTAATTGTTTTGACGTTTGAGTGATGATGTGTACCTGAACATCACGGTATCTTTAGTTGTGATTGCAGGAAGATTAGACACGTGTTTTTAACGTCATCCACAGCCTGCTTTTTTCCACTGCTGAGTTTCTACTCAGCAGTGGAAAAAAGCAGGAAATTTACAAGCAACGGGAAGCTTCTGCCTCCCGTTGCTTGTAAATTTCCCCCAATCTCTTCCCTCAATTCTATCTCAATCTCCCCTCTTTACCATGACCTCTGTTAGGATCGGTCAAAATTAAGAACATACGTTGTACAAAGACCAAAGAAACGATGGATGATCTGTGTGAAGGATGATATGGCTAGAAAAGAGGTGACTGCCGATATGACGAGTAATAGAGAAGTATGAAAGAAGAAGACATGCTGCGCCGACCCTCAATAAATTGGAATAAGGGCAGGAGAATGACGATGATGTTGTACACTACTCTATAAATGTAGTAATCCAAATTCAGATTAAGCCACGCTACATTCTTTAGGTGCTCAAAAGATATGCAACAATTTTGAGTTAAAAACTCTTTCGAAGATTTCTTCTCTTTCGTTTTACAGCATCTAATACGCGACGTTGTCCATATTCAGCCAGCATTAAAACCGCACTATCATGTAGGTTCAGTAGGTCAGCCTATTCACCGTGTTTTGCAAGCCTTTTAAAGGTGAATCCTCTACACAAAACTGCGAATCTAAACATCCATATTACAACGTTTGTTGTCCCACCCAATACTAAAGCATAACGTAACATTATGCCTGTTTTCCCCGAAGGGTAATGCAGATGTGTACATAATTATACTCGTAGTACACTCACATTTTGCACGCTATGTTTAAGTCCAACATTAAAACTGCTTTCATAATAACCTACAATATAATTACAAAATGGTAACCCTCCAAATCGCCACTATTTTCCGATCCCTGCATTAAAAACTGCTGATGACGAAACTGCGGCCCGATGGACCGAACGTCGGCACATCGGCTGAGGGAGGGTTGTTTACTCTCAGGGAAGGCTCAGGTGGCCGCGCACCGGCAACACTTATACTAATCTACGCTGAGACAAATAGGGCCCTACACGAGGACGACGTCGCATAGAATAAAGAAAGTGTAGAGAGAGCAGCTCTTAATTTCAATCTGCTTCTTTGATTTGTTTGCCCAAAACTTCTAACAGCCTTGTCGGTGGCAGCACAGCACTTTGTTTGCATGTTAGGTAGCATGTGAGGTACAGAGTTCAGCTCCATATCTACACCCTGCTGCCGTTCCGCCGAGGTAGCCCCACTTTACTTTAAATTTTCAATTTTCATTTACATTAAATGTATACTTGTATGAACTTGACTAAGATAACTTGGAACAGTTCGTAATTAAAGCAGAACTTATGTATGACTTTATCAGACGCTTTCTGAATAACATGATGGTTTAAATGCATTCTTAAATTATTGTTCCTAAAACTGGCAAATTTAATGATATAATAAAGTACCTCTGGAATGTCCAAACTAGGTTTGATTTGTGTATAATCAGAAACACACTTTTGAGAAAACACATTATGCTAACAAACATTAAAGTGACTGGCTTTCCTTTGCATCTACTCAGATTTGGCTCCACTTGTAAGCAAAGAAATTACATAAAGATTTCCACCTTTCCCTATCTACTCCATACCCAGGTCTACCCGTCATCCGTGGACGAACCCTTGAGTTAACGAGTTGCGCGCTATACCTGCAGGTGCGCGGCCTCTGCTGCTCCCAGTTTAATAGCGGGTTATTTTTACCACGACATGTGACACACGATGCGGGTAGGATGAGGTTATTCGAAGGATCCTGATTTTGGTTGAAAGTATGTATTTGCTGTTAGTCATTGTACTTCTATAGGTTTAGATGGGAAACTAAGGTGTGTCCCCGAGTGTCCCATGTTTGTCAAATTTACACCGTACGACATGACGTCTCGACGACGACATGTTAGTTTAATATAAATTTACATTATAATATATATCACTATTAAGATAGAACTTTGTTCTTAATAACATTATATACATCGCACAGGAGTGAAATAAAGATTTAATGTTGTAGAATACCCTTGTATTATGGTATGCTACGAGGCCTTACAGCAACTTTTTCAGTCAGTCATACACAGGTAAGAAAATTACACGAAAACTAACCAGAGAATCGAATCCTTGACCGCCTTACTCATAGTACTAGCAACCTCCAACGAATGATTCATCATGAAATAATTGAATAAGAACTTTCTGTAACCTTTTGAAAACAGTTTCAAACTACCGAACATTTCAAATATCGTTTGAAACGTTAAACAGCTTGAAAAGTGAAAACTTCAGGAGTCAACATTGAACAAAGTTACGAAGGATCATAATTCTTTGTACCTACTAGAATGTAACTTGGAGAAAATAACCCCATCATTTGATCTGTTCAAATTTCTTGAAACTTCCTTTTAAATAATAACGATAAGTGCTTTCGAAGTATTATTAAACATAAAGCTATTTAGAACAAGACCGAGACGACTTTGTTGTACAAAAGTAAATAAGCTCACGCCTTTTCCCGTGGAGGTAGGCAAAAGCTACAGTGGGCCTAGCACGAACGTGTGGAGTAAACGTAACATATACTACTTTATTTTAATTCTTATTTGAACCAAAGGGCTAAAGAATTGCTGTATTTAATTTACATAATGGGGCCTCTGAACGCCATGTGCAAAGCTACCAACTACATAGTTCTAATAATGCATGATTCACACTTGGATTTGCCCGTTATCATATAAGCGCGTCAACAATACCACGTACCCAAAGCAACAAACTATCTGTAGGTCATGTAATTATTTGTTCATGGGAAGGGAACCTGCGACCCGAGCAAACCCCGTGCAACAATCTTGGTAATTATAGCAGAAGCCATACGAAGCAATTTTATATCACATCATGGATATATTAAATTCATTTACTGACTGACAGTCAACAACATAACAGGTCAACTACGGGAAAACCACTGGCTGTAGAAGCATACAATTTTGCACAAGAATTCGTTATGTGATGAAGGTGAGAACACTATGGAAGGTTTTTTGAAAATGTATCCCGTACGCTGTTTTATAATATATTTTTTTGCACGGAACCCTTTTTTTTTAAATAGAAGTAGCATAACTAAGGAGTTATGCTACTTTTATTTTAAAAAAAGGGTTCTTATTTTAATTAAAATTTCTTTCTTTTTCATTTTTTTTGTTATAAGGATAACATCAATTCAGCTATCCGTAAGTAAAAGTCCCGTCAGAAATCGGTCCAGCCGTTTCGTAGATAAGCCGGAAGAAATTTTAATTAAAATAAGAACCGTATATAATTTCATATAAATTTATTTGGAAAGCTGTTATTTTGAAATTACAAACAAACACTTCAATTATATTTATTTGTATAGATAACAAATTCGAGCGCACGCCTTGTATTAAGTATAATAAATATCCGAAATATTTATAAGGAACAAGAAAAACACATGTAGAACCCTGGCCTAGTTTGCATTCAACTGAAGTTATTTCATAAAATACAAAGTACATTCCAGAGCGAAAGCATTTCTTTCATAATACAATGCTGACCCAAAGAAAAGTCATAAAACTTCATTGCATCTCCAGTATGAGATATTTCTATAGCTGTACAACCAATCATACGTAGATATATGACAAATAACTCAATATTACATACGTGTATTGAGTTCAGCGGTTATAAGCATGATGTTACGTAATGCTATAGTAGCAAAACTGCCGAGTTAATCTCAGTTAGGCCACGAGCATATTAATATAGTTCTAGTTACGTTTGACAGAGGAAAAATGCAAGAAACCAGCCAGGTCATACCTTCTCACTTTGACTGACCCGATGTTACTTAACGGGTCTCTTTCTGGTATACATCCATGTATATCTATTAAATTCGTTAGTAATAATGCATGAAAGAAGTCTTCTAAACTATAATCAAACGTTCAGCAGCTTCGCAATAAATCCCTACAGGTTCTTCCCTTTCTAAAAAGAAACGATTTATCTTATACAATCAAAATAGTAAATAATTAAAACAAATAGTGTGAAAAAGCCAGTGATAGAAGACGCAACGGGGATCGCCTTACCGTCCGATGTAACGCATTTAATTAAATTTATGACTTGTACACTCGGTTGACTGTACAAGTCCTTGGTAACATTATATCACATTTATATCGCCTTTACGTCGAAGCAATACGGGCGGTTTTCTTACTTCAAGTGTTACATGCGCCGAACTATACCAGGAGGCTTCTAAACTTCAAATAATTAACAATATTACTGTATGATATTATTATTTAATATCGTGTTAATGGAAAAATATGGTAATGTGGAAATATGTTAACAAAAATGAGCTTTACTTTTAAAGGGTAAAGTAAACAATAAGTAAATGAAGAAAAAACTGCCAGGGATGACAAATAACCTAACTTCTTCCCGTGAACTCTCAAGTATAACAAAGAATTAAAGAACACATAATACGACAAAGGTCCAAAAAATTAAAAAGAAAATCCGTCCCCGAGTTCGTTTAAGCATTTCCCAGCAATTATTTATTATCGCGTTCAAAGCCGTAATCACAGGGACCCACAAAATGGAGACCAGAATTTACATGAAAAATTCTCAGCGTGCAAAAGGCGGAATCTAAATAATAAATTGTCCATTGTTAGGTGTGGTTTTTTATACAAATGTATATTTATTTATGCAGACAACATAATGAATTCTCCAGGGATTCCCGATTATGCAGATTTTTTTAGCCTGTGCCCTCTGAAGCGGGCGTATTATGAATTGTTAAAGTTAATCGTCGGCCGGTGCTGTAACGAGAATGTATGAGCTCAACTCATGCGTGTTTAAGAGTGTTCTGACAGAATTGTACAGTAGATTTTACATACTTTATTTACCCTTGACTCAATTTTCTTCATGAAACGTATGTATACCTATATACATACCTACCTACAGTGTTACGTTTACTTCGTAGTTCATTTAATTTTTCACCGTGAGTACAGATACTGAATAAACAAATAGTAACTTTTGATCAAATAAGCAATATCTAAGTGTTTTATGGAAACATTAATTATAAACTGAAAGTATAATTTACGTTTTACAATCAATAGCAATTTAACTTTCACTATCACTTACGGGATATCTTCCGCGATTAATGTTTATACTGAGCTCCCGATATTTCGACGTTGTGTGTTGTGTGCTCAATATAAACATTAATCGCGGAAGATATCCCGTAAGTGATAGTGAAAGTTCAATTATAATCCGTGAAAGCTTAAAACAGTGTTTGAATAGCACAGTTTTTATACGAAAAACCTGAAAACTTATTTATAACCGTTAGTTTATAACGATATAACTTATTTTGTTCAATGGAGGATCCTTATCAGAATAACACCATTACTCATAATTCAATGAAATCTAGTCGAGCGACTGTTAATGAGCTCCAAGGAGAGATTAAACATAAAATTAGCAGTTTTCGAGTCGTTTGCGACGATTCGAACTCGTTAGGAAATTAATGTAAACGGGAAGTAAATTAATTAGCTCAGTTTTTGTTGTTCATTCGTTTTTACTTTTAAACAATTTCTGGCGGTTGTTAGCCAATGATTTGAACTACGTTTTCAAAGCAACGTTTTTATTTTTTATAGCTGTATAGACAAAAAAAAAACAATATTGTTTTTCATAATAACTTTACATTAATGTCCATTTTATAGACGCCAGCACATCAAGCTACCCGAAACTGTCAAGTTTTCTCAATAAACCTTGAACCTAATTCTTTAACAATAAAGTTAAAAATCTATTATAGAAATTTTACAGATTGTAAAATATTATTATTATTGTATTTTGTTGTAGCTTGATGTGCTGGCGTCTGTACATAAATGCGAGAGAACTTAAGTATATTAAAGTTAACACAGCGATTTTCAATACAAACGTCAACACAATTATTATTAATATAATCCTAAAATATTATGTTAGTGCTACATTCCAGCAGCGCCAACTAGTGACAATCACAGGAACTAAAACAGCCATCAAGTGTTCATTTTCTCTGCGGACTTTCCCGAACTTTCGTTCCACTTTCATTTCAGTCGTTCCGAATATTTGACATAGATGGCAGTAAAAGCGTTGGTTAGGAAAACAAAAACAATTTGTTTGTAGATGTGTATTGTAAAAGTTGCTCTCAAAGTAATCTGTGTATGTCATATTGATGAAATAATATAATTTCGGTATTTAGGTCCTGAAGTAATACGGATGATGATATATTCAGTCATTTTTCTGTGACAATTCGGTTGACTCATTGTACAGCTGATTACTTTAATTTTCCTCTTCCCGACACTCAAAAGCAGAAAATATTAAGTTCCTAGAAGTCTTATAAAACTTAGTGTGATGGTCTAATTTAAATAAATTGGGGCAATGTGATTCTCTGAAACATTTTTATTACTTTTAAATACTACAGTGATGTTAGATACCTACTTGTAGCATAATTCCCGAAATGAATGCCAGTTCTTCTAGGTTCTTAATTAATGCTTGGATTAAAGCGCTCTTTTTGGAATTTCAACAATCAGCTCAGCACTAAAACCCGAGAGACCCTCAGTGTTTGTGAAAACGGGCATTACAAACCTTCCCTATAGCTTGAATGTTAAGCTACATTATTATAGTTTATTAACAGTCAAGCTGATAAAAGTTCAAATTATAAATAGTCAGAAACGATCTCGAAATCCATCTAATTTCTACTTGAAAAAATATTTGATTTTAAATAATGCACTGTGCTTCGATAATGGCAAAGACTATATAACCACTTGACTGCGCATACAGTGCCCCGATGCTCGAAAACTATTAGTGTTTTGTCGCCTACATATAGGCTACGGTACTAGTAACTATTTTAGTTGTGACCAAGTATTAGACCTGTGTGCACGCTAAATTATTCCAATTTTTTAAACATTTTATGCAATTATAACGCATCAAAATGCCTTCATGCGCGGTGAAGTGTGGGAAACATTCCAAAACATCTAGTTACAAAAAGGATGGCATGACTTTTCACCGGTAAGTAAACAGTAAGAAAATTATTTTTGATTTAATCAGATCATGAGCGACCATAGATGTCTCGTTAAAATGGTGGTTGGGTGAAAGAGCACACGTTTTGATTTCCGCGTTGATGTCTTTTGGAAATGTCTCGTTCTTTCATTAGAAAATTCTAATTCTTTTATCCCTTTCTTTCCCTTTGTGTGTTTATAGTAGAAACCCGTGCTGTTGCCTTTACTATCCGAAATTGATATCGATAATAATACATTTTTAATTAATAAAAATGTTATTCAATTCAAATACTACAATAAAATACCTATCTACTGTTAACCGACTTAAAAATAAGGTGCAATTTATACGTTCAGGACCTTAAAACTTGAATTCGAAAAACATTTACCAAATTAATACATTTTAAAAATCAATAATAACAGGATACATGTTTTTTGTAATCGATTGTTTTTGATCAAATATTATTATTTTTATACGATTTTAATTGAGTATTTTTCATAATGTTAAAATCCATTTTATCGATATCGACTGTTTTCCCCTAATGAAATAGATCAGCCCTAACTATATGCATACCTATGCAAGTTGACCTTGAACTGACCAATTGCAGGCGCGCGTTCTTCCTCGTCCCCCGGCCCGCGGTAGTGAGTCGTGTACTTAGAAGAAATCGGCCTATAGGCGCTCTAGTGGTTATATACTCTATGGATAATGGTAACGTTGCTAAGTGCAGATAAAATAAAGCTGTATAAATACATATCGAGCTTAAACGGTTACTCATCGCAAGTATTAATAAATATTATATGCTGTTGTGCACTGCTTAGCGTAACTATTAGTCAGCAATGATGTAAACGTTGTTTTCATTCAACTTTATACAGCGTGTTTGCAAGATTGCGAAAATAAAAAGTGAACGTCAGAGCTCAATGTGACGGGTGGAGTTACCGTGCGCGTTGTTGCACACGACACGATATATCTTCTGAATAGCATGTCATGTCCCTTATCGTAGTTTTTTTTGTGTTATAGATTGTAGCAGCTTTGACCCATTTAGATTACAACAATTATCAATTAAGTACTGAAGACCAGTCAGTTTATAGCTCCTACCTAAATGATAACAATCATTTAGGTAGCTAGTCCGTTCGCATTTTCTCCTTGCTCAATTTCACTATGACTACGTAAAAAATTGTTGGTACATGGAAAACTAAGGACGACTTTCCCTTATGATAACGTTAACAATGGACATGACCCGCCTACGCATACAAAAACAAGCACACGCGAGCACCAGTTTTCGCAGCAAAACGCTGTTTCAAAAATAGAATTATGTTTGGTTAGAGGAACACATGCGCGAATATTCCCGCCAATTTGTGTGCGAGAGACCACGTGACAAGGTTAGTGCGACTACACACTCTCGTATGAATGGAGATACGTTATTTATTATTTGAATATTATTTGTAGCGTGGGTAGTCGGGCATTAGTGGTAAACAATACTGGAGACGCTGACACGAAGGGAACACCTGTATGGAACATTATTTACATTTATATTTCTTGGTTTTCAAATTATTTATGAGTTTTGGTTGTTTATTTTCTTAGTTCCTACTATTCCACGTATGTGTATTTACATAGATACGTTCGTAATAATTTGATTTGGAAACGTATGGGCTTTGTTTGCATTCTAGCAAAATCTTTGAAATGAGCGGAAGTTAAATTCAAACATATACAACATTAGTTTTATAGGTATGCGAAACCCGGAACACGTGTCTAGTATTTTATGTAAAGAATCTATGTACAAAATTTCGAAACTGTATCATGAAAAATCACAAAGTTATAAGCTTGTTATGTTACCTAGTTGTCCGTATAAAAATATATTCACCACGCGGCGCCCCGCAGTGCGACCGCGCCTTATGCCTGTGTTGTGCGCGTATGATTGCGGATAGGTACTAAGTGTCGCTCGAAATATTTTTGGGAAAAAATATAACATGGTATAAAAATTATTAGAATCGATTCAGTTACTTATTCTGAACAAACTATATTCTGGTTTCACATAAACTAAAAATAAACGACGAACGATAGATACGAGTACTACAATAAGCGGTGGGAAATCAGTGTAAATTTTTCTATACTCAAAATCGTCACGTTCATGAACAATATCTAAGTATTTCTGCACAATACACTAAAGTTCACTTGACGTTGTCGGAGAGTACGGGAAAAACAACAGCTCGGTGTTTCAAAAGCGATACAAAAAAATGTGAAGACCTTCAAAACACACATAAACAAACCGACTAATATTTGTTTGAAATCTTAATCACTATAAATTGAATCGTAGCCAACACCGCGCCTACAGCCAGTGTAAGACGAATGTGTAACCTTCTTTACATCGCTCGTCATGTGACGAAGTGGGTGGTCCACTATTTATGTTGTGACGTATGCCAACGTCACGTCCCGTCGTATAGTGGACACGATAGCTCACGATTCGATTTTAGGCGTCATTGTTTTCCCCTCGGGATATAATAAACTTGTGTTGATGTTTTAATCGGTAATAAATGTATTTTATTATTAAGTTTTTGTGAGTCAGTGTCCGGACGAGGTCCTTTATTTAGAAGGGACAACACATCGTTCTAAAATTGAATTTTCTTGAGTCATTGACAGTCTTTAACGTTATTTTTATGAGCTGCTAATTTTGCCGTTGTTCATATAGTACGCATTTTTTTCTTTTTCTATAAATTATTATATGCGGTAGGCATATTATTATTATTTAGTTTAAATACCATATTATTACCAATATGTAAATAATGGCATCAGTTTAATCAAAAAACAGGTGTTAAGATTACTGATACAATTTTACCTGCACATACCTAACAGTTTAAATTCCAGATGATTATTTTTACAGCTGAAATAAACATCTACCTTTGGCGCCGTAACTAAACATAACATGAATCTATCCATTCATTGCCAGCATTCTTAGCTAATTTTAAATGTAAGAAATAAAAATTTAACTTATAATCTAATCTCTTAAATTTTACGATTCTAACTGTAACTAATTCTACTAAGGGTCGTACTATAATAATGATGGTATTATAAACTAGCTGACACTTTATTGCTTCTTTGTCCTCGCCAGCACATTTTAGCGGTTCCCAGGATTAACGCAGCAATAAAAAGCAACGAATTCGCACATTAACAAACAATCAGTTTACCGTAGTTTTGTCCAAAGTTTAAATAAAACAGACGTTAAGTGCCACTAAACTCAAGAATTCACTAACAATTAAATTTTCGCCAAAATAAATCTTTCGTGTTTTACGTAAGCCAGATACTCTGTTATCGAAATGTCTGCGGATTGTTAGTGCGGTTTATATTCATTTAAAAATAGTAACGCGAATCAAAATAAGTTTTCAAGGAATTTTGTCCAGGCTAAAAATAATAGAGAGGTACGGCCGAGTCATGTTTGTTTTAGTAGTGCGGGGGCTAGAGGGCGCCACGGCCGAATGTGAATGAGTATTTAACTGACTGAATGAAAGCCTGCTTTTCTTTATTATGTTTTTTTTTATGCTGCTGTGGAAAGCAGCTAACTGCTTTCCCATTTTCGAAAATAATGTCTTTTTTTTAAGAACCTCGCCTTGTGGAAAAATCTCGTTGGTGTCAAGTTTTATGTTTATGGGGACTAAACTGTTTTTTTAATATGTTTATTTTCTTCAAGAATTTAAGTATTTTGGTATCTTTAGGTCACACTAGTGTCAATGACTTCTCCTACGTTCAAACAGCTGAATACCTACTATATCAAATTAAAATGTTCACGGTTCGCCGAAAAACTTCCTACAACACTTAATCCGTGCCTTTTCGATTTTTCCTTCAGTAGGTAGGTTTTAACCGATTTTCTCCTAAGTAAAATGCATTAATTGTTAAAATTTTAAAATAATATGTTTTCATTGCATAGATGTAAACAGTTTTTACTGCGTCCTGCGTCCACTTTTATTCACCAGTGTGTGTCTACTCCTATGTACGTAGAGTAGATATTAACATTACACAACTTTGTGCCACGTGTAAGCGATCCAGCAGCTCGGTGACAAAAATAACCTTGAAAAAAAAAACAACAAGAATGTAATTTTTACCTTTACAATTGAAAAAACAAAATGTTTATTACATAATTTGCGTCCTTGCAACCTTGCCAAGTTCTTCACGAATGCGTTGTCCCGGCTCAAATAGAAAAGCATTTTATTATTTAGTACCTACGCATCTTTAAGATATTATATTTAAAATGCAAATGGCGTGAGAGATTATCACGCTTGTTGAGTTGAGGAATGCGATGGCGATGTGTTCTGTTTGTATTAATGTCTGCTACATCTGCTAAATATTTATAAAGGCAGGGTTAAGGGCCTAATAATGAGGAGTTGTTTTGATTCACGCATCTTTCATTTTCAAGATTATTTATGTTTTCTGTACGTGTTTCCCTGGGACTCAAATAAGCAGCAGATTGTTTTAATCACGTGACTCACTGATTTTCTTTATTGTTTGTTGGTGTCACTAAAAGTAACAACGAGCTCACCGTGTTGACTTTTTGAGAAGTTGAAGGCGTAGAGCTACAATTTATTTTACAACTGCGTAGTTACCATAAAGTCTATAATATTTGAACATGGACTTTCTAAAAAACAATGTCATAAATAAAAATAATAAAGAAGTGTCCTAGTACAGTATATTTCTCATCGATTATTTTGTGCCATTATATTTCTAAGACACAATCATTCGTTTGTCTACAGACAAATAAATGTCCCTGACTCTATATAATAAAAGAGAGATCTTGAAGTGACCTAGTTATATTAAAGAGGTAAATATTAATAATCATAATTTATTGAAACCTTCACGTTCTTCGGTATTAATCATCAAACGTGCTGAAAATTCGTCAATGCTGATCTTATTTTATCGTATCGTAAGGGCTGAGGCATAATATCAACACTTGGAACATTGAAATCTGACTATGACATACTGAATGGTGCCCAATGCTTTCGCATATAATTATACCTTTGACAGTAGCAATCATAATAAGACCAAAACAAAGATCACTGGAATTTTGACAGACTAAACATACATCTTTGTGATTTTGTCAGTGACGCAAAGTCAAAAGTTAAAAAACTAAAAAGGATTGTACCATGAGTCAACTGTTAAACCGGAGTTTTATAGAACGAAGTTTTTTAGGTGTAATTAAACTTAATAAATACAAAATGTCTTTTAAGTCGAACAAAAGCTGATTTAAAAGTCGTGTCTGTCTGAGTCCTAACTTCACAAGTAATTTGGCATCTCACGAACGTTTGTACATAAACAAGTCTTTAAAATAAACATAACAGTGTGTTTAGATACTCAGATGAGAGTGAAATCACTGGAGATAAAAATAATATCGCAGGGAATGCCTTACAGGAGTGGTTTCGCCGCAGTTCAACTCACAATACAAAAGTAGTTAACAAACCACACTTTTGTGCCTATCTATAGTTTATTATTACACTTAACATATAGTTTTATTGACAGCTGTCAGCCAACCATGAATCCGCCTTTTTACCCGACTGCGTAAAAGCCCAAAAGATGAGGGTTATGTGTTTGATTTATATTAGAAGTACAAGCTAACGACTCAATTTTGAAGGAATAACTTTTATGCTTAGTGGAAATACACAAGGCATGAAGTACGAGTCAATGCCTTAGATAAGATCGCAAAAAAGGGACATGAGTATCTCAAAATAAAAAAGGCTTTTCAACGTTAGCTACGAATAACATATTTTATTGTTTTCCACATTATTTATAAAATCAGAGACCAATTTATCAGTCTGGCGCCCCTGTTGTGTACGTTTTATAACTTTTTTGACTACAGAATGAAATGGTAGGTGTATGTCAGCTGATTGTTTTGGCACGTTAGCTATAATAGTCAGGATAGTCATATGACGGTTATTCCTGGATGAAGTAAACAATGTTCATTGATGATTTAAATGTTATTTGAAAACGGTAAACATGTTATTTGACTTCCTGTAGGTGTTGAAAGAAGTGTTGTGAGATTTTTCTACAGTAAAAACACCTCATTAGCTGTTTACATGATGCCCATGTAGAAATATTGACCATAACACATGTAACTGGCGACCAGTGCGATGCAACTTGCGTGAAGAATCGCATATGAAATTCGCGAAAAAAAATCTGCTATCCCTTACATCTGGGTCGAGTAGGTATTGAAGTTTTGTACAGGACAGCTGATATTATTTTTCGCGATTTCTGTGGTGGCCCCTAAAGGAAGTTGTTCGAGGGTCCGAATCACACCCTGTAATATGACCACAGCTTTCTGGTACACGCTGTATATTCAGTGGCTGGCAACTATTACAATATTGACCTCTCAGAAACTTTAAATTGCAGTGCATAATAAATTGTAGAGTTTATTTTCAAAAAGCTCGATTACAAATTAATTTTGTTTTAACCTTCAAATCTACCAATTGTTTACATTTTTCTATGCACACTCTTATCGTTTGATTCTGAACTCTATGTCTTGAAGATAAGGTTAGTATTTATTTGACGCGTGGTGGCGCTTTTCATGAAGATGAGTGCATTCCTGCACTTTATTTTCAATGTGACTTTTCTCAATGTCATGACCACAAGTTTGATATTCTACATTACTTTATTATTTTAAACTTACCTACGCCATAGAAACGAAGATCACGGTTTTTCATCATCCTCTAATCAGTTACAGGTGTAAAAAATATTGGAGTTATTTAGATACTCTGCGTAATTTAAAATCTAGGCAATCATCACGCACCTACATAACTTTAAAAAAAAACTGGATCTTGGTACATTTGGGTATTGGCTATTGCATAAGACTTGTCAACTACTTATTACATCATTCATCTCGTCTTTTGCCAAAATCTTCCTCATTCTCTTGTCATAATTCATGAAGATTACCGACCGTCCATGGGTAATTAAACGTTTAAAAACTAATCATCAAAATGAATTACGCCGTGACTACAAGACGACAAGATATTACACAAAGCTATTACACAAGTTTATTTTATCATTTACCCAGCGGATACAATAAATTGTAACGCAAGAGAGTTATTTAATTTAATTGCAGTTTCGTTGCACATTAATACAGAGGTTTTTCGACGAACCTGTGTTGATGCCAAACGGGACATAATTATGTTGTTTTCACTGATATTTATCAAGTTCATTGGCAAGGTCTTCTATTTCTTCAATTCCACTATTTGCCTTTTATTCAGGTGACTGGGTTGCCTAGGTCAGCTAGGCATGCTTTGATGCTCACAGCTTATGGAGGTATGAGCATGAATAGGTACTGGTTTACAGCTGTATCCGATTAGGCTGGAAGCCAACCTCAACATACTTCAAAAAAAGCTATGGATGGATGCTTTTTTCAGTTTTTTGGTTTTTTGCATAATATTTCTTGGTTAGTTTTAAATTTTATTTTATATTTGCTTTTTTATATTGTGTATTTGTGGCGTGTGCCAATAAAAGTTTTTCTTTCTTTTCTGTGGGTACTAACTGTAATTAATCCTTTTCTTAACTCTTCATATTCAGTACTATTGGGAAACGCAAGAAGAAGTCGGTAGAACACAATATCTGCATGATAACCAAATTATTCCAAGTCGTGTCAAGTTTCAAAAAAAAAGTTTAAAGGACTGTAAAGAACTGTATACATACTATCACCTCCACCATCTAGGTCCGTCGTCGGAAGCTCATTTCCTCTCCGTCCTTATCTTGGATCTTACCCTGAAAAAGATGTTTTTCATATTTTCCAGGTCAGCATAACAAATGTGATACATGGTAATTTACCATGACCACACGTTATATTATATTTCTGACGAGGGTCTACCTAGCCAGAAGTGGTCGTGATGATGAAGGTTACTTGGTTCGACGTTTTGTCAACTCAAGCTGTAGCAGTCCACAGCTAGACATGAGCGCCATTTTAAAGGTCGTCGCTACATCCTGCTGAGGGGCGTTCCACACATGCCTATACTGGGTCTTCTCCCCAAGACTCGTTTGCTCCATCGACAACAGTCCTTCGACAAACGTGGCCGGCTTGCTTATTTAACTTCTATTCTAGCAGTGATGCCTGATGATGAAGCCTAGTGGTGCGACCGTCGGACTGCTAAGACATAGGTCTCGAGTTAAGACACACGTGCCTTTGATTTTTCGGATCCATGTGCATATTGTATAATTATCACTTGTTTCGGTGAAGAAAAACATCGTGAGGAAGCCAAACCAGCATGCCTGAAAAATATTTCTTGACGGCATGTAAAGCCAAGTCAGACACCCATGGGCGGCATAAAAACTCTGAAACAGGTTAGGCACTAACCACACGAAAAAGAAAAGACTCCAACTCTTTTCCGAATTATTTCGTTGACGTTTGTTACACAGTGGTAACTAATATGACACGGCCTCTAGTCATTTAGGGCCTACATCAGAAGCATACGCTGCGTGTCACGCACAGCTATTCCGGGAACATTGTTTTAGAAACAGATACAACGCATGACGCCTCGTTTGTTACGTGTTAATGTATTCGGATTGAAGTAGATTGTATTACTAAGGGCTAAGGGCGCGTTTAGAATGAAAGCGTAGGATTAAAGTTATCTAATAGAACTAAGTGGAGGCCTTGACAAATGACAGTCGATTTCAAAGCGTTTCGTATTTCTACAAAGACTTGAGGTTATACATACACACACACGATGCGTCATCGTATCGTTTGTATGCAACAGAATCTACACAAAGTTTTTTGGTATTTTGGTTTTTTACCATTTTTGACTTTCCTAGTCAAAAATGGTAAAATGGCGACGTTATCCTTGTGATCCTTGTTCATTCTAATCGAATATCACTTTGTCTAAGCCTTCTTAAGTTCTGACTCAGATTAAAACCGAACAACAGAATTTCGGTATCTTGATATTTCTCACATTTGTACAAATTTTGTTGTGATTGTTCCAGCAACTAGGTTACCAGCGCATAGCCCAGAAATATTAAATCCGCAAATCTTTACAATTTGTTAAGCGTGAACTAACATTCCATCTACATACATTATTCTTTCTTGGATTAACCCAAAGACAGAAAGCAAACATTTTTTTCTTGCATCTTTAATTTTATGTTCTTTAAATAGATCTTTTTAAAATTGTCTTCGTTCTTCTTCGTACTTTTGACCACCAGTGAGGTTATTGACTTGAACTTTTTTTTAATAATAAAGACAGGTTTTAAAGTTTAAATATAATCCTGACGCCAGGTTTGAAAAACGTCAACATGTTAATTTCAGAAATAGTGGTAACAGACAGACTGACAGAGCGTGAGTGATCCTACAAGAGTTGTTTTTCGTACCTACCAGAGAAGAGCGGTTAATGTACGTAGGTTAAATACTGACAGAAATACTATTACAAAGACTTTCCATGGGAACATTGAACCGTCGCGCGTCGTAACAAGTCTATTATTAAGAGAGACTGTGACTAAGTGATAAAAATACGAAACGCTTCGAAAGCGATAACCATTCCTAGATAGCCAAGAAAGTTCTGCAGTTTCTGTAGTTTCTCCTTACTTGCTTCTGGTTTATCATACGTTATTTTACCTAAAAGTCACGAACACAAGACGAAGGAACCTGAGACTTCGTTTAGATCACCGTTCTACTTCAATCTGAGAATCAATATTTTAGAAATGGTAAGTTCTGTGCACCGTACCAAAGAAAATCATTCAGTTGTAACCGTGTGAAAATACCTTTACATAGATCAAGTCAGCCGGAACTCGATTTGCTTTGTTCTAATTGAAATGATTCGAAGGTCGTGAATTATTTAGAGCAGTTCCTAATTGATAGGGAAGGTTTTGCAAGCCATGTGCCTGTCAAAACCTATTGTTACACTATTTATACTCCAACAAAAAATAATTGGTACAAAAACTGTTTGAAAATCAAAATTGGATAAAATTATTTTTCCCATAGGGGTAGGCAGAAACTACAGAACGCTACCTACGATCCTTGCAAACACCTTTCGCCTCATCCACGTTCATACATCTAGTCATACACATCTGACCTTTCCATATTGTTGTCAGAGAATAAAAACACATTTTTATAAAGTAGGTTAGTTTGGTAGTGTTGTGGTTGCATATCTTTGCCACTGTAACCGTTATTGCTTGAAGATGCTAGAAGATTGTGTAATTAACTGAGGTGTGGCTTCGGCTAAAGTTAGAAACTCCCTCTTGCCTCGTAGGTAACACGATAAACACAACTTTAATATTAAGACAGCATGATTCACAACCTGGAAACTCCCAAAATAAAACTGCAGCAACAGTTCCTTTGTTCCCGAAATGTCAGAAAACATACTCCTGGCGCAACTGCACATTAACTACACACATTTCTGGCAACCCTTCCCAGATATTTGCATCAGAAAATATGGTAACAAAAAGGTGTGTGCTAAATATAATCGGATGTAACGTGCTGTTATTTCGAGAAACGCATCAGCACTCAACATCGATGCAGCATGACTCAAGCGGTCGGAATAGATCGCTCTGAAGTTCAAACGGTTTAAGAGATGCATTCTCGGGTATTTTTGTCCGTGTGTACTGATTGAGTTATTGATTTGGAAATGGGACAGCTGACTGACTGATAAAGGGTGACTTAGGAATGGATTCATTTCATCATCATCATCTTCATCAGTTCCATTGTCACGAGTGCCGACACTTAGGAACATCTTGTACACTAAGCTGTCAACAGCACTGTCAACCTTACGGCACCAAATAAGCTGTTCTAGTTTAGTTTATGCTGACTAGTGGCACACGAGAAAGAAAACATGCTCGGAGGTACCTCAAATTATCATTTTCATCATTCACAGCCCGACTGCTGGGTATTGGCCTCATTGCCTGTCCCATGTTTCCTGAGTCCACTTCATGTTTCAATTGTTAGTTTTTGTTGTTATATATTATTTATATGTACTTTAGTTTTTACTATCATGCCTTGATAGTCCGCTCTACCCATATTTCATGACGGATTACTTTAATTTGCACCTGTTGGGCTTGGGTAGTCCTTGGGAATGTCACAAAATACATTTTACTGCTCATAAAAAGTAACAAGCAATTTCAGAAATAGCTCGTTGTTGCTTTTATAATCATTGAAACGTGACTAATGGAAAATTAAGCGGACAACAAGGAAGAGCTTTCTGACAATCACATTATGCGCCTAGCCTTTTTCCAACTATGTTGGGGCCGGCTTCCAGTCTAACCGGATGCAGCTCAATACCAGTATTTTACATGGAGCGACTGCCTATCTGACCTGCACAAGCCAGTTAGTACTGGGTAATACGATACCCCTTGGTAAGACTGGTTATCAGACTTTCGGGCCACTGACTACCTGTAACGGCTGTCAAAGATCTACAAATGACAGCCGGGGCCAACGGCTTAACGTGCTTTCCGAGACACGGAGGAAACTCGGTATGTAATGGGTGGTCACCCATCCACAGACCAACCTAGGCAAGCGCGGCTTGACCTGAAGATTTATCCGAGCGGCTGTTATTTAGCTACGAGCTTCTCGAAGAGGTTTCTGAAAAAAAACGTTCAATATTATAAATTATATTTTAAGACTTTCTTTATGTGTTTTCTGTCTGCAAACACTAAACTCAGTGATTTATTTAGATTAATAAAGTAATATTTAAATAGTTTTCCAAAAGCACTTTGGATCGTCAGAGAGAACTCGGTCAACTGTGAAAGCAAACTACGCTTCAAGTAGTAAGACATAAATTAACGCTAATATTAGTTACAAGCGTTAATTAATTACAGTCAATGTTTAATATATGAAATACGTGTCATTAATATTATTTTAAATAGTCTAGTAATTTACACGCGTCCTGTTTTAATTATATTGCCAATCAGACTGTTGTTGTTGGCAGTTTATTTGGGTTTGAACGTATGCAAAAGTACTGAGTCCCATAAAATAATAAATTATTGTCAATGGTTAAGAAATCAGAATTTGTATACTTTATATACATATCTATTCTAATGACTGCCTCTTTGCTCTAAAGGTCGCAAGCACAGATTCGATTGCCGGGTCGGGCAAAGTGTTGGGTTTTTCATCAGGTATTTCTCAGAAGCAGCCACGGAGCCTTGACTTGTGCCCGGTTGATGTCAATAGGCCCGCCCCCTATTACATGGGACTTAAAACATAACTAGCAAATTGTAGGTGTAGTATTAGGTACACCCCTGCCCAACCCTTCGGGGATTACAGGCGTGATTATATGTTATGCTACTCTAATGTAGGTCTTGTAGTTTAGTTATCTAACAATGAATAAAAACTCGGACATGTATGAGCAGTACATCACAGTGACGATGGTGATAAAGTATCAAAATAAAATGATCTCATCATTTAGACTGGCCAATTTACTGCGGTCATTGTATCTCATTGCCTGCAATGAATGATGTAATCCTCTTTAGTCGAATATTAAATAATACCTATCTACGTACGTATAAAGATTATAAAATTTCCGTTCCGTTCTCTTCGGATCTTCCATGATAAACCTAGTCACATAAGCAAGGTCGACGAAGTCATCATCAGTTGATCCTTTTCCCAACTATGGTGTGGTCGGCTTCTTCCAATCTGAATGATCTGAATCTAGATGCAGCTGAATCTCAGTATTTTACAAAGAACGGCTCCTTAACTGACAATCTCCACAATTTGTTCACACTTCAATGACGGAGAACAAATGACTACCAAAATGTTTGCGACACCGATTTTTGCGAAAATTGGGCCGGATTAAGCCAGATTAATTGTTAAGGTCTGTCCTCTCTGGCACATATCTATACGACGATTGACAAATAAAAGACAACAGGAGAAACCAAACAGTTTGTTCTTAGCAAAAAATCTTGTAACAATTAGTATTATAGAAAAAGTAGTTCATTACAATTCACGAAGAACAATATAATTAATGAAAGCTATACATTTTCTAAGAATGAGTAATATGGTGGCTCTGAGTGTTCTCACATTAAATCCGAAGAATCGGAAAGATTTAATACGACACATGACAAATGAATGAGATTTACTTGAGAAGTTAACACGCTTTATTTCAACTGCTAATGTTCCTGAAATTCAGCTGGCGTTTAACTTTTAGTGGGGAAACTGTGGATCGCTAAACTGTTTGCTTGGAAAATGTTCACGAAACGATTTTTCCTATGTCTTACTGTTAAGAAGGTGCAGTGATTAGTTTGAACGTAAAAAATAGTACTTCACGTATCTCAAAGGTATTTCAAAATCATTAATTTATTCATTTTCGGCTTCGTTTTTCTACTTCTTGTCAAAGCGTACACAGTACATAGGGTCTAGATAAAGTGAACGTGTGTGTACTTTTTCTGAAAAAGTAAAAAAAAAAATTAATTGATGCCATTACTACTGAAAAGCTTCATTATGTCAATTCTGTTAGAAGTCTTTGTTAATTTATGAAATGTTTTGATGGCGAATGTCACTGGTCGTCGTCGTAAGAATACTTACTTTACCCTCAAAACCGATAAGAATACAAATCATTAATCAAAAGGAATACAGAAATTAGATACACGATTACAGTTCTCGCGATAGAGCAAATTAAAATTATAGTTTTGTTTTGACCAAACACGGGAAGTTAGCAGTATATTTAGAGATTGGGAACAGGACGAAATGAAGCACTCACTACTTTTGCAAAAACTAACGCACTTCTCAGAAAATGATGAAAAAATTATTCGTAATATACATAAGTTATTTATACCCGTTCATATTAAATTTATAAGCTGTGCTGTCCTAGATTCAGGGAATTCCTGAGACCACGTCAAGATCTAAATTCTTTAACTACGAATATCTAAATTATTTGCCTATCATTAATTATAAACGAACGCTTATGTTTTTATTAACGTCCAAGGGAGACAGGGAAAAATTAAGTGAGAATGAGAACACCATCTAATAACTAATATAAAATGTTAGTGAAGATTACTCTATAAATTCTTGAGTAGTGTTAAGGGGTCATTTGACTCCTGAACTATTCAATATTCCTTTCTACACAGAGCAAGATAGTTTCGGAGTTATACTGACAATTGCAGTCCTATGTTTTTTTTTAAATTATATATAGATTGGGAGTTAGAATGTTATTATAACAGTGTTAGGAATATGCAACAGGAATAATATATTCAGAATTTTCAAATACGTATTTTCCGGGTCTCTTGCCCGAACTGCTCCATAAAGATCTACGATTTGGAAGGAGCTAGCTTAAGCTAGCAGTTAGTATGAAAGTTGAAGCTAGTGCTTAAGCACTACTACTGACGGTTTCCTCTACAATTCAAAAGTGCCTGTAAATGGTTTAATTAAACAACTAATCAACAAAAGTCGCTACCTTGCCACCTTTTCGCCATTACAATCAAACATGGCATTCAACAAGATCGTAACTACAGCTAAACAACAAGCCCTAAGTCTTCTCCGTTCCAAAATCAACAGTTTATCTAAGCGCATTACCACTTGGACGTCTTTATCTCGCAAACGTTCGAAGCCAAATGCCAAATAGCACTTAAACACCTGATCGGCCCTAACAGGCTGGCAACACGCCAAACTAAAGTTGCCAGAAGTGAAAATAGGGAGTGTTTCTGTGATGACTAATAGTTGCTCTATGGAGTCTTTGTATGGTGATTTGTTTCTATATGGTATGCTCTTAAAATAGATCACACGACTGGTATCAATGAACTATTATTCATTTCATAGACTGTTCAGAAACCCTTATAAGGGCAAGCCAAACTTTTAGGCTTGTATGTAAGTACCGCCACTATTACGTTCCTACATAAAATCACGCCTTTTCTCATGGGAGTAAGCAGGGATTACAGAACACCACCTGCTACGATCAAATACTCCTTTTGATTCGTACATTAAAGCCCTGACCTTTGTCAAGATCATCACCAATAATGTCAGTATAAATCGTTCTAGTACGTCCTCTCTCTCCGTTTTCTCTCACACCTGCCAAGGAATTAGACTGCAGGTCATAAACTAGTGAGACTGACTGCTCAGGATGATTCTGATGGGCTGTGACAAGTGATGCTGTCATGTCTGTCCCCAATAAACCGAGCTACTGGAATCACGTAGTTTTCTTCATATACTTACCTTAACTTTCAAGAACGGTGTTACCACCAATGGCCGTGGTGGCAATGTTCAGCAAGACAGCTGACATAAAAAAATGTAAATGATTTTTGTCACGAAAATAGGTAAATTGAAAATAAATCAGGCACTCCAACGTTTTTAATTCCTTACAAAAAAACTGCAGGCGCCATCACTATCGCTTCACGCGTTTCCTCTATTAATCAAACGTAGAAAAATAAGATAAAGAAGAACTAAGTATGATGACCTGTCAAGAAACAAGTCTTTTAATCTCAAAGAACACAATTTATGACGATATCATTATAAATAAAAACGAGAATGGCATTATAAATAATACTAGAATTTATAATGGCATTACTTCATTGTGCTGATTTTCTTTGTATTTTAGTAAATTTGGCATGCATGCTCGTATTATTAGATATTTGTCACTGAAGCGAAACGAAATTAGGTCATTTGTATCTGAGTAACAATGTTTATAACGGCCTTTATTCATCTTGGTCTAGATTCAGGTTTTGCATATGTTTTTGCTGCGGTTTCGGCCTTGAAATTGTTGTGAACTCTGCTTGAAAATCTCTCTCGTAATGACTGAAGAAACAAACTTTTGCAACAACAAACAAACTAATGGAACGTAGAAATATTTAAAAAAAACAGGTGACAAGAGAAGGCCCTTTTTAAGTGTTAAAATAATATCTTGTGTCTTCTAACAACTCATATTTTAAAGCATGAAAGAATTTTTCGAAAAAAGTTACATTTTATCAACTTCAGTCTGTCAAAAAATTCAGAAACAAACAGTTTTACGAACAGTTTTTTGTTTTTTTACTACAATAAATATTACAACCGTCGCTATGAGAAAGTTTCGCATTCTAGGTCAAACTGAGGTTTAATAAATTACCCTGTAACTCTTGCACGACACTATTATGTTATTTTTAGAGAACACATCACTATCTGTGTTTCAATACACAGATAGTGATGTCAGAAATTATGGAGTAAATATGAAGATTCTTACAAGTTGTGGACATCGATTGGATAGTTATAATTTACACATAAATATCATGTTCAGTGATTTCTGCCTACCCAAATGTATGTTAATGTACCAAAATTTATGCGGCATACCCAAATGTCCTTTCTTTGGTATTGTTAGTAGTTATGCTTGCACTGACTGGACAGGTCCACTCAAATTTGTGTGATTCTTTTATCAAAAGCGAACGATTAGTGTCTGAGGTGACTCAGACACTAATCTGCATGGTCCTCATATGATTTGACCAATGTCTGGACTTTAAAAGAGACAGTGACCTCTCAGTTTGTTTCGGCTGTTTCTTCTCAGAGTAGTCAGATACGAAACACCGGCCCCATCTAGCTTTAAAACATAACATGATGTGACGTGTAAAAGTGTTTTTTAAAAACCAATTTGCAGAAACAAATATGATTTATGATTCATTAATATTTTTGAGTGGTATTTCGGTCGAATTCTTTTTGAAAGGCAAAGTAACGTCAGTAACATAATTAAATAATACCTAATTTACTTCGTGGCCATGGATAAATTATTAATTATAAATAAAATAAACATTTATTCATTCTGACTGTACAAAATTTGCTTAAAAAAAATATAGTCCGAAACACCACTCAAAAATATGAATAATATTGAAAATTCCTGTTTCGACCGGATCGGACGAAACTCAGCGACTGAAACGCCTACTAAGCCTCTTTTTGGTGACCACTATTGATAACCTGAATATCGACTGGTTCAAAGTCCTACACTGAGATCTATTTCATAATGTTTATAATATTTGAATCCCTCGTTGGTCGAGTGGCCGCAATCGCGACTGCTGAACATGAGGTTCTGGGTTCGATTCCCGGGTCGGGGAAATAGTTATTGGATTTTTTTATCAGAAATTTCTCAGTAGCAGCCACGGAGTCTAGATTTGTGCCCGGTTGATGGCAATAAGCTTGACCCTATTAAGTGGGACTTAAAGATAACTGACGAACTGACGAAATGTGGGGTACTATTACATACACTTCTGCCTAACCCTTCGGGAATGACAGAATTGTATGTAGTCTTCAATTACAAATTACAAATTGTTTCTACCCAACTCGATTTCGAAACCGTCAATAATCGATTTGATCATAAAAATCTATAAAATCTGTGTTTATGTCGCCAGAGCCTAGTTAACTCGGCGTCGTAAAATACTGGGTTAATTGTTCATTGTTCTCTTTGTAGTACAATGTTCAGCATTTCATGTCAAGGACTTATGCATATTATGAGTAGATGATGGTCTGGTCTGGTTTGCAAAATTTATGCGACAGTGTCGCAGAATTTGTGGATGCTTGGGCGAAAACAAAACTTTTAGTAGCTAGTCATTTTCACGGGCAGATGTACATAATTACATGTAATGGGTTACCTACTGCGACAACAATAGCTACCCTCTTCATTCTTTACTTCTTCTGCTAGCTTATCCTCCTAAAATCATCACTTTCAAAGGACAATCTTCACTTTTTATTTTTGTAGATTTTTGAAGTAACCACGAAAGAAGAAGAAAAATTTTAGTAAATTATGCTGACTTTGAAAAACTTTATATAGAAGTACCCTTCTAGCTAATAGCTGCTACTGCGCATTTCTCGCACCTCATCTTTTGCATCTCACACGAGGATAGATGACATATCTATTTCCACCGGAGACAAACAGCCAAATACTCCACGGTCCAAATAAGTGGCGAATCTCGGCCAAATTCCAGCAGTAACGGCGACTCACACCAATTACCCGCGGAGTACAATTTATTACCAGCAGAATCAAACACTCCGTCGCACGCACATCGCAGTTTACAAATCGAAAGATTTATCTCACAAACACATTTTGTTTACGTCGTGGCGCCGGCGGAGGTGTACCGAGTTTTTAATGACAGCAGTAATAACAGTCAAGGAGTTCATAATTTTTGAATGATAAATAATTATGTGGGTTATTGGGGCGTGTATTGCATGTGTTTCTAAATGCCCATATGGTACAAAGTACGTATAGTTACATGATTTCTTTACATTGAAAGGAAATCAAATACTTACTTCTATGTATGTATAGAAGCAAAAAATCAATTGAGAAGAAAGCCGTTCCTTGTCAATTGAGTCAAATTACAATTGTTGTTGTTTTTTCGTAGAAAACCAACGCTAAAATTAAGTTACTCTGAAAACTGTTAATTAAATGAGGACAAAACGCAATGATAACAAAAACAAGGGTTGCATCATCAACACTCTTCCGCCACATGTCGCAACATATTAAGCCTTTCGTAGCATCGTCATCGTTGACAACGCCAACGGCGCCATAGCGACCACAAACCAAAAGATTTATTTCACAAACATTCTTGTTTACAACGCAGCGCCCGTGGCGCCGGCGCATCCGATGTCGCCATCGTCCAATAAATCTTGGTTTAAAGTAATTTTTTATTTAGGACTTCAACATGGTTTTATTTTATTGGATAGATGTTTATCATAAATCTTTCATGAAAGAATGGCCCTTAAATGTGGCTGATGCTTCCAGAAGTTTAGGAAACCTCGAGCACGACTTGTCGCATGACCAGCCGCTATCTTGAACAAAACTGTTCGGACGCCCGGTTTTGCGACCAAACGTTCTTCCTGGTCGAAGCTTCTGCGGCCAAAAGTCGTGGTCGTGGCTGCGTAGTCCATGAGGTCCCTTAGACTGTTTTAGACTGGATTTACCAATATTGTTGCTCCAACTGAAACAGTCTAAAGTCCTCCTTTCTTCTTCCTTATTCTAAGTTCATGTATAAATTGTTAAATCTAAGATTCAAAAATAATCTGCTTTGAACGATATTATAGTCATTCTAGGAAACGCTTTATTCGGAACCAAAGCTAAAAAAAAATCTATTAAGGCATTCATAACTGATTATTTATCCACACTAATTTACTACCTTGATCTGACGGTTAGGACATAGAATAGTTACTATTTATGATAGTTTGTCCTTGTGACTTAATTAACGACTACCGAGCGGGTGTAGCCGTGAGCAAAAGCACGACCATACCTGCTACCATACTTGTCTATCTTTCCTACTTTCCCGGCAACATCACATTGCTATATTGCGCATCATCTTTGCACTACAGTCAACAAAATAAATCATGACTCCATGAGACGAATCTCCCAAAACGTCCGCGAGTGGCGCCAACCGAACTATACGGTGCCGCTAAATCGAGACAGACGCATTCCGGACCACGGTGTGTTTACAAACGCATGTTTGTCATACTAGACGCGCTGTTTATTTGTATCTGCGTTTTTGGGAAGCCACGGGATTTATTTAGCTGTGGATACCCTTCTTTTTCAAAATAGGTTAATATCGTTGATGAAGTCAGGCCTTTGCCACTAGGCATCATCAGTCTTTCACAGTCCAGTTCTAGTTATAGGCTTGCCAATTATACGACGCTGAGCTTAACCCTCGGCCACTTTCATCAATCTATTATCTTACCTGCCACTATTGTAAAGTACATGTTACTGGCACCTATTTACTCGACTATTTACTAGATTCTACCTCCAGACTACCCAAGGTATCTACTGAAGAAGCACCTAGCTGGGGTTTCACGCTGCCTTTTCCAGTTCGTAATCTGCACAGCAGTTTTAAATGGGTGTGTAATGTATGATATAATAACAAATGCTCTAATTTCACTTGAAATAACGTTCATATAATATAATTTTCATATGCTATAAAATCATATAACCTAATTTCATATGACCTAATGTTTCATATGATATAATTTTCATTTAATATAAAACATTTAGTATAACGTTCATTTTATATAATTTTCAATATGTATAATATTTTTTTAATTAACATTCATTTGACCTAATGTTCTTTTGACCTAATTTTCATGTTTAATGGTCACAGTTCTAACCTAACTCAAATGGCACCTAACCAAATCTTAAAATATTCAATGCATAGTTAAGGGTGGCCTTGGTCGACGGAGCCCCGCTGCGCGGGGCTCCTACTTCTGGATGGTTTATAAAAAAAAAACCACGAAGGGGATGGCGGGGTCTATTCGCTCGCTTCGCTCGCTCACACGACCCCGCCATCCCCTTCTAACCTAACCTGTCCAAGTCGGGGTGCCCTAAAGTCCAGATTGCATCCAATTTCTACTGGTTACAATAGTTGAGGGTGGTAGGTGTATAGGGTATAAAGCGAAGAAAAAAAAAACAGTACAATATTTTTAGCACCATACTAGCAGGCGTTTAAAATCGTATCAGATTTCCTAAATTATATTAAAAATTATTAGAGATTATGAATATTATAGTAAATGAATAATATACTACATGAATATTATGTCAAATGTGCATTATAGGAAATGTTTATTATATCATAAGAAATTAGATAAAATGAAATTATATCAACAATTCATTATCTCAACTGATCGTTATATTAAACAAAAGTATATTAACTGAAATTAGGTCAAGTGAACGTTAGATTTTTTGTTATTATATCAACCGTTACACACCCGTTTTAAATACACCATCAAAATGAAATTCTTCGTGCCATTAACAAACAGTTCTGTGAATAATATTATTTTTCTCAAGGGCTTTCCTATTGTTTTTAAAAACACTACACTGAATTACAATAACACAATAAAATAAGACACGTTCAAACACAAAGAACAACAGTTCCTTTATAGCTAACCATTAAAACAAGTTTAATTATTTTTGACGAAAATTGTAGCATTCCTCAGTCGTCCCAAAAAGAGCGGAAAACTACCATGGAACATTAAAAATACCGTCAAACATAATGTATGGAGCACAGAGTACGGAATCGCTGAGTCGGCAACGTTTAAAAAGGCGTTCTAATAAAATTTGTGGCACCGAAAGTACTTTGAAGGCACATCTTCTTCATTCTATTCATCCTCCATCAAAGCCCGTTCAAAGCGGTCAGTTGCTTTATGTCATTGTGGATAAACGGTGACACTCTTCATTCTAATGGAAAATTTTGACAATGTTCGTGTAGCTGTAGCTGCATCCGGTTAGACTAAATGCACAAAATTGTTAGGAAAAGGACAGATGATGATAATGAAGTCGACAATGCCGCTTCTAGCAGCGCCCGACGCCTCTCCGTGCTATGTATCCTCCGTGTGGTATGGATTAATTTCCCGTATCACATGCTATTTACTAAACATTGCTTTTTTTCAGACGTGAACGTTAGTCATCAGTTTATATTGTACATTCAATACGGCACATTGACCTTCCTTAGGTCTACAGAGTTATTATTAAATGATGTGCTAAGTACTTGGATGGTAACCATAATGTAGTTTGCCTGAATACTACTCTGACAGATATTTTACACACTCAGATAAATTACACAAAAGTTTTTTATGCCGTTGTAAGTAATAAATAACAGTAATTCGATAATAGATTTAGATTATCGCTTGTCTATTTTGTCCAGTTTGTCAAGCTGTATGATACAAACTAAGATGAAATAAAAAGAAGGAACCTATAAAATTGCCAGACCTTCAAATTCAGTAAAACGTGTATCTAGTTAATTTTCCAACTGAACCTAGAATACAAATCATTTACGCAAATAACACTCCTTACCACTTTTTACTACAATAAATAATCTCATAAAAACAGTCGAATCCACGGAATAGTTCCGACGTGCTCATAAATCTATTCCACGAGTCGTTTAGATCGACCTTCTGGTACTTTACAATCGGCAGATGCAGATAAAAGTATTTTTACTTTACTTTTCAAGGGCATAATAAGTATGGTACAGCTGAATACGTCACATGCCTAAAATCAACCTTGTCGGGAAGAGTTTAAGATACTTTCCAGGATGACACCGAGAAACTAGCTTGTGTAGCAGGCTTGCAGTCCCTTGATTATATTGAATGATGTGTGCCGTTTAACTCCTATTTCATACATTAAATTGAAGGTGACAACAAGAACATCTTTGTTATTATAACGCAATGAAAACTTTTGAAAACAATAAATCATCTTAGTTGAACTTAACCAAGGCCATATATTTTGACAACGTCAATTAGTTCAAATAAGAAAATTCTATTGATAATACAAGACCGAACTTATTGTGTCTACGTTCTCCAAGCTACGTCGCAGTAGACGCACGCGCGAATTCCTTGGACGTTAAAGCGAATAGGGCAACCTGGGCAACTCATCGGCTTCTAAATGCGTCTCGGAGAATCTCCGGTATGCCAGGTATGTGAGTCAAAATAAACAGCCAGGGCCTTTGAAAGAATGTGGCGAGGAATGTATCAATGAAATCTTGAAGTTCTATTTTCTACCCACTCTCTTCACTCTTGGATATCTTAAACATCATGTACACAAATTAAACATTATGTATCTAATATATGGGGAATGTATTAATTAGTACAGTATAGAGCCTGTCCGTTAGTCAAATTATATCCCAATCTGTTCAGCTGTTAGAAGGAGTTACAAACATTTGCACAGGCTTTCACAATTACAATGATTTCTTAATAAACAACTACAAATTGCACGTAAAGTAAAATGATGATGTAAGTTCTTAATAAACTACAAGATGTTATATTCAAGAATAATAGCTTGTTTAATTAAATGCGGTGCTGTTTGAATATGAAGCGAAAAATAAACAAATAGAGTTTAATTGTATACACGTTTGCTTCAATGAAATAAAAATAAGAAAGTTATGTATGGTTGTGTTGGCTACGTCAATATCTTAGTAAGCTTTTTAGAAATAGCAGAATCGCTTTTGTTTATTACTCAAAATATAAACAGAGTTTACCTTCTCTCATAGTTTTGTTATCAAGTAAAACTGTACAATTTAAACTTCATAAATTATATTTTCATTACCAGACTAAGAATTACAACAACATTAAAAAGATGAATGAGTGCTGAAAACTTCTTTATTTGTTATTTGCCTGGAACCAAACTTAAAGTCATTTTTCCTTGTTTTCTTCCGGACTATTTCGCAATCTTAAATCAAACTTATCATAGTCTGCCTACAAAAATCATTCCCCCTTATAATGCTTTTTCCTCTCGATACGTTACGAAGAAGATAACTCCATAACTACTAGACTAAATCAAGATAAAAACAGTCTTCTAGCGTCGCACCCAAGCATCCAGCCAGCGCTGGTATGCAAGGCATCCGCATGCCGGAGTGGGACATCCAGTAAGTGGGTCGACGGTATCTGCTCCGGAGGTATGCAGCCCAATAAACTGTTTATATTTACACTATGCGACCACTTACGGGGAAATTGTGACCTTATGGTTCTGAGGTGGTGAGAGAAGTAGGGTCGAAGTACTTTTTTTTTCTAATGAGCTGTAGGAAGAGGTTAAAGTGGGAGGAGTTAATATGATGAGAAGTTTACAATAAACGATATCAGCTCAATATAAGAAGAAATGTGAAGTTGAAAACACTAACTATTTAAATACTGTGTGCCTCTATCTCAAAAATGAAGTATTGACGAACTGAAAGGAGAATAATCTAACACTACGCGTGTCTAACGCGTGTCTTCTGACGGAAGAACTCAAGGGCCCACAAACTTGAGCTTTCTAGATAACATAATTTCTTATTAAATACACGTGTAAGCACTAACAAGAACTAACAACTGTTATTTATTACCATTATTCTCGCAAACAGCCAGTAGAACACATTCAAAATTCTGTTGACATAAAAATGGTCGACATTTGCAAGACAAAGAACATTTAAATCTAATTCTGGAATCGTGACAAAACATTTTTTATATTAAACATTGTACGTTAAATAAAATCTGTCTTGTACGAGTACACTCGTCTTCAAAAAGTAACATTTAGTCCAAGGACAGAAACAGTATTAGGGTTATAATTATGGCGAACGCAATAAATTCTGCAGAAATGGCAACTGAGATTCGACTTAAGAAGGTGACCACGAAAGTATGTCGTCGACATAAATAGGGACACGTAATATATGGATGTTATTTATTGATTATTTATGTAAGTGTCAAAAAATATACGTTGTTATGAAAAGTCTGAGAATACGAGTTAATACTGTATTAAGTGTTGCTGAGCCACTGTGTCACTACTACTGCTTTACTCCGTAAATAATGTATCGAAAACGTAAAAATAATATTTTTTTAATATTTGTAATAATGAATGCGCTAATTATGTGCATTTGACTACAATTACCGATAAAAACGTGACCTTTTTCATTTTAAGTTAATTTCATATATAATATTATGTTCTGCATTACGGCAAATAATAAAAAAACACAAATTAAGAAAAATTTCAGTTATGTATGGTTGAAAAATATTTATGTTCAGTTAAAACGGAGGTCACTGTAACCTCTTCACTTAGAGCCAATAAATAAAAGTATTTTACTCTCATTTTGTTTATGCGTAATAATAAACATGTAATCGCTCAAAAGTAACTGCTAAGTGACGAGAAACAGTTGCTGTCGAAAGCGTATCCATCTTACTGTACAGCACGAACCAAACAAACTTCGAAATGTAAAAAAGAAAATAACGTCTCACTCGCTAGCCTTTTGTTTAAAAACTTTTTTGTATGTTACACAAAAATGTTAAACTTTATAATATTTATGTATCATCATCATCATTCTTCGGCCCTTATTCAAATTTATTTGGTATTTATTTGGTGTCGGCGCAGCATGTCTTCTTCTTCCATACTTCTCTATTACTCGTCATCTCATCAGTCACCTGCTTTCTTGCCAAATCCACTTTTACATTTTTTTTTATCTTAGCCTATATTGTCCCACTGCTGGGCAAAGGCCTCCCCCATAGCCTTCCACTCTTCTCTACGTTCGGTTTTCTCCGGCCAATCTCTCGCAAACGTCTCCAAGTCGTCACGCCAGCGTTTTCTAGGCCTCCCTCGGCGACTACGCCCGTCTTTTGGCACCAACTGCGTGACGACTTTGGCCCATCGGTCCTGATGCATTCTACAGACATGGCCCGTCTAACCCCCCTTCAACCTAGCAGTCTTATGGCCCACATCAGCGATTCTAGTTTTTGAGCGTATTGTGGTATTGCGTATTCTGTCGCAGAGTTTAATACCCAATACGCTACGCTGTATCGCCCACACAAACCTTGAGTTTGGACTTTTTCGATAGTATTAAGGTATCGGTGACTTCGGTGAAAGAATAGTCATCATGAAACTACAATTTCTATGGCTAAGCTTTGCAACCGCAAACCGCGGTTGCAATGCTGCCTAATCGTAATGTCTCGTGACTGTGTCTGCTGTAAGAGATTGCTAAATGTTTTGTGCTAGCCTTTAGGCGTCTGGCAAACGGGCGCGTCTCTTGGACGTATTTCAAGTCAGCGACGCAGCTCAAGCTGTGTCACATGAGTCGTACGCTCGCAAGATACACGACACGCAAAATATTAGTGTGGAGAGACCTAAAGACGCCTTCACACTGTGACGCTCGATAGCGTCAGTTATCTGCGAAACTGTTTCGTCTTGTGACGTCTTAACACATGACGCACTATTTTCTTGTTTAAAATACTTTTCTATAGCTAAGTTATAAATATTTAGTCTATACTATTTGTGAGATTGTTTGATTATACTATTAATTTTATGATGTAATCGAGTAATAGATTATGATGAAATCTGAAATTTTGATGCGATAAAAATTTTTCGTAGCAAAACTTTTTGGTGCTACGCTTGCTACGCGTGACGTAGCAGGTTCGTAGCAAGTCGAACAATGCACAAAGGATCACCTATTGTATATTACTATTTTATTCATTAGCTCAGTATATACAACCTTATAATAGTTTTATAAGGTTACAATTTAGAATGATTGTAACCGCAATTAATTTATTTTGCGACGTCAACTTGGCTAAATTTAAACTTGGTAAAATTGAGTTTGGTTGTATTCAATATGACACGGGTTTAGCAGCAAAAAATCTTTTAAAACAGCAATGTAATAAAATAAACTAATATATTATAAACCCTAGAAAATGTAAATCGGCGCATATAAATTCGAAATTCTTTGTAATTGTGAGCCGAGTGAGAATTCTTCTGAAAATAAACGGTAAGGTCGATAACACTGACGCTTAAATTATAACAAACTGTTTATTTTAACGATATAAATCTTTACCAGTAGCTGCGATTGAGAAAATATACTACATTTTATATTATTTTTGGTCTGCTAGTCATTGCAATCAAATATACATAGAATTTCATTATTCGGTTCCCTGAACAGACAGAGGTCGACCGATTGTCTTGTTTTAAAATTAAATATATTCTTAATATAATTTTGTTTAAATTCGATATTAGCTTAACACTTAATGCAAGGTACGAGAACAGAATCTAACAATTTTTTATAATTTAAAATACTTAATAATTTACCGTTCAAAAGGATTGTTGTTCTGTAAAGCACCACTTTGAAAGCAATACCTTAGTCACTTTGAACACCCCTAAGAAATATCTATTCTTAGCCCCAAACCACACTGCAAACCCTCAACCACTGCCCATAACTAATCACGTTAAATTTTCACCTGCGTACCCCAAAATACGAGCTTCACTTCAACAGGACCATTAACATTTCATTTGAAGATTTGTGAGCGATGGCGATACGCCGCATTCCTTCGACCCGTGTCATTCTGGCGTAGTGCCAAACGCCGAATGCCGACACTTGGTACCGCAGGTGTGTAGGTGGCTTTATACAGAGTTAAAAGGTTACATAGGTTTATTCGTAGTTTTTGAGCCCATATTGTGAAGATTTGAGATTGGGGCTCCGAGTTTTTTAAAAGAGGTATTTATCTTTAAAGTTGGGGCAAACATATCTGTGGCAAGCTGTATTGAAAACCTAGAGAGATAGTGCTGGGTAAGAGGAGGCAAACTTTCCCATATTCAAAGTTGGCTTGTGATGTCTATGTAATGTCCATCACAACAGTAATTGAATTAAAATAATGTGCAAAACACTCTTAATACTTTTTTGCTCTGTGTTTGTTGCTGCCCTGAGAAATATAAAAATGTAGACAATATTTATCGTTACCATTATCGCTATTAACATTTGATTGGCCAAAGGAACAGGCGTGGCACTGACGCAGATGTAAATCGTACTTCTAATAACTCACGATAGATGTCGACACTTCGCTGGCTCCAAAGTTGGCTCGAATATCGTCCGGTGTTTTGAATTGTTGGCGCTAATTTTCGGGCCAATATTTAGAACCAAAATGTCTTCTCTAACTTGTACTATGGGAGGCTTGACAAGTTGACTCGAATTTTGTTCCGAGGTTTTGGCGAAATGTTGGACCGAATATTTGGGCCAATATTAATTTTGAAGCGAAAATGTTTGGTGTGACCATGTCTTACGTCATAATATTATTTTGATGTTGATCTAAGGAATGCTGATGACACAAAACTTTATGTAATGCATAACGACAATAACAGTTTATTTTTGCCAATTATTTGTTGGATGGATAGAATAATTAATTAACATATATTATGATATTAATATTAGATAAGCAAATCAAGTATCTTGATTATTATTACTATATAGCTCGCGAGGTTGTCAACATTTGAAAAGTGGACTCATGCGATCATTGTGCCGATAGTCGTTTCAGCCAATAAGTAGCTTAATTGCCAAGAGACTCGACCATATCTGAGGAGGCTCTCGTTAGGCAGCTGAATCAAGGACTTGATTCAGAAAGCGGTACTTACTCCTGAATACGGCTCGTATTGTTAGGAGGTTCCTCTCTCTGGAGCCCTGACCGCCGATAGCTTGGATCCTGTTCCCGATACCGGTGGGCTACTATTTTTTAATGTTTTTTGCACTGAATTTATATAGGAATATTTAAAAATGTAAAAAGTAATTTCGATAAACAAATAAAGGAAATATTATTATTGCAATAACATCCTTAACAAGTTCATCTGGATCTTTGAACGCTTCTTATTATTCACAAAATAATTCCAATTTCATAAAACGCTCCCAGATCACGTATCTGGGAGCGTTTTATGAAATTGGAATTTAATTGAAAATTTAACAGTTTAAAAACATAACATTGCACCGTGATGGAATGCAATTGTTACAGTTAATAGGAACGATATTTGAATAATAAATCATTGTTTATTATCTTCTTGAAAACAATGTAGCAATGATCCTCGCTTGCCGCGTGGCCACGAGCTAGATGTACCCGAACTTTCACGTTTCTTTTTGTGTGTTTAAAGTTCCACACAAAGAGAAACGTGGGACGAGTTGCAGAATGAAAATATTATTTATTTAGATTTTCTGCAAGTCGTCTTAAATGGGCCGTAGGCATGTAGGACGAGTTGATGAATTACCCGCACAAGCGAATCGGGTGTTACTACAGCGATTGCAGGGATATCAGAAAGAAAGAAATTGCTTCAAGAATGCGTTGGAGCACCACGATCCGACTTGCGACACGTAGGTACTCTATTGAGGAGTTAAAAGGATCGCGCGCGTGTCTTTTCCCGCAAGACGCGTCAGAGTTCGCATCGTCTGAGTTCATGAACGATGCGTTAGTGTGCACCACAGCAAGTGCGAAAGAGAACGTGAGTAACTAATCACAAAATAATCTACTTTAAAATAACACACATAAAAATACTCATCTAACTAAGCTACAGACGCAAACTAAAAAAAAACTACTACGAAGGAATGTCGAACTAAAACACGCACTAAAATAAAACTAGACTTGAATTTAGAGATGATTCATACGTACACGTGTTGCAGTGTTCGGAGACATGTCTTTAACCATTTAATAGATAGTTTAGCAGAAGGTAGGTTAAAATTATCTCGATTGAATAAGGTCTAATTGAGAGGTTGCATAGATATTTTGAAGTACCCGGCTGGATCATTGTCGGTAGTTTTGTTTTGGCATTGCGCCGTTTCTTGTTGATTTGTCCTGTACCACATCTGCAATACATCTGCGATACAGGACAAATCAATATTAGTATAAGTTTAGTATAAGAGTTTTGTGTGACATCTGCGTTTGCTCACAGGAATCAGTGGTTCACGCCAGTTTTTTTCTAGCAGGAATCTACTAGATACGTACAAGTAGCAAACTCGAAGAGTATTCTGCGATTGCGTGTAGTTTATCTCTGGGGGAAAAAGAGTTGGCAACGAATTGTTCAGAAGCTTCGGAACTTTAACTTGAGGGTAAAACTTGTAAAAATGATTCTACGTATAAGTGCTTCAAGTCTCTATACAAAATTGGACACCTCTTTCATCTATTGGCATTGGCATTTTTCATCTATTTCTCTGAAAAAGTTCGGCAAACTAGTTTCAAGTACAAAACGATCATAAAATCAGTTCCTCCGAAAATTGTATTGTTAGGTTCTTCGAGTGTGGCTTCTGTGCCTCTTTACTCAGTGTAATTCACAATCAATCATGCGCAACAATGTTTGTCTGTGCGTCTGCTTCCGACCGCTTTGATCTCGACCTTACTGACACCCAGCTTTTGCCAAATAATTGAAACACGGACATTTCAGTCAAGAATCAACACTTACACACATTACGGAAAGTAAAAAATGATGATTCTTATTTGTTGGATGTCAGTCATCATTTATTTTTTAAGCTTTAAGTCTGGCAGTGTTGGATAACTTCCTTGTTGCAGAATGTTAGTTACATGGGCTATTAGAGTCTCATAGCAAGTTACTGCAATCAATCTTTTGGAAACAGTTTCATTTAAACGGTTGGATGAAAAATACAAACCTATGTGTTAAGAATATTCATAATTTAAATTAGGCAAATAAAATTTTAACCTATAGTAGGACTATAACTAAAAAAGACAACAAAGATGTTGCCAGAATAAGTTTAAATTATGGCTATTAAGTTTTCCCTGCATTGGACTATATAAACTAATCAAATCTAGTCTGGTAATTAAAAACACAGTAACTTTATTTTAACAGTAATTTAAACTGTACTCTGTTTTCAATTACGATGGTGGGAATGTGAGTGTCACTTCTGACGACCGTTTGAAGGAATACAAGCGTGATGTTATGTAATAATTATTTTTCTGACCTTGGCCTGACATCAGAAAAACTTCCATGCATATTCAAACAGTATATAAAGTGGAATGCGAAAATATTCCATCTGTCAGTCTTCATTCTACTGTATTTACTTTGGAGTCTTGTATCAAAATTATGATGAATACCACCGTGTGTTATTTCAATGCAGCCGTAATATGTGATGAACACGTCATCATGCAAACCACACGACTTAACTAATTCATATATGTATAGAAGATCCTAGATTGTCTAGGAACAAACAAATACATCGGAAAGGATAGTGACGTGTCCACATATCTTTTTCATTTTTTAGGATGCAAATAGGCTTTCTGGTACTGCCTGTTCTAAGCCAGTGGCAACGACCCTGACTTACGAGATGTAGCCCGTAGTGTAAGGAACTATTAATTAATCTGTGGCCGTAGGTTCAAACCTATGTAGACCCTTCTTTTATCACTACTGCTCCGCATCTTGAGGAAACCATGCCGTAGAACTAAAAAAAAAAGTTAGTGCCTGAAAAGGTGCAGCCTTCCATTTATATCACGTGACAAATGGCTGGCACTTGGAGTAATTTAGTTACATAACTATTTCATTGCCGTTGGCAAGTCCGCAGTTGTACTAAGAACGCATTATCTTTACCGTTTGATGTCCATGCAGTAACGTGCACGTGTTGTCGTGTTGTCTCGTGTTGTAATTTGATGTCTACAGAGGACGCTGACAATTATTTACCGGCCATTTTATACACCTGAACAAGAACTAGGTGTGACCACGTCCGTCTAGTCAGCCTATCAAAGTCAACTGCAAGACATAGGCGCAAGCAGCGCCACAACAAAGCAGACTCTTCGCATCATCGCAATGTCACCTTATTGTTACAATACCCAGCCCAGAGTGCAAATGTGCTGCTGTTTCTCAAAATATGGAACAACTGGTGTCGTGTACTATGTGCTCTGTTGCCTGTGCACTACAGGAATTGATGGACGCTAGTGATAGCGCCAAACTCGTTGCGGAGTTCTAGGGCCACCCAAATGCTATGATCCGTTCCTTTGCTTCGTCTACGTTCATACATCTAGCCATACATGGTTGCGAGTACATGTACTCGAAAATAAAAGGTAAAGTAAAAGGTCGCCGCCGACCTTTTTGAATAACATCATTAAAAAGGTTATGTACCACTGCACTTGGGCGACCCCTACTGGCTTTTCCACACACATAAAACAATCTATTTCTATTCTAATTAACGCCTCCTCCTAAATATAACAGTTCTCCACCAGCTAATCTACAATTAGCAATTAGCGAATCTACAAAGTATTCTCATGCGTCACGTCCTCTGAAGTGGGAACAAACAGTTAAATAACTAACTGTCGTGTCGGTCGAAGTATGTGACATACCACTTGGTCGGTTTTGGCAACAGATGGTCTGAAGAATCCGAGACGACGCCACACAGGTACTGTCGAGATTAGGGCTGCTACCGAAGTAGGATCATGAATTAGACGAACTTTATTTTCGACTGGAACATCTACAAGAATGATTAAATTAGCCAAAAACGTTACACGCATGAAATTTCTACGAGTTGGTAATTCTCATTGTAATATTCATTCCTCTTCTTCCTTCTCTTAGACCATGTGTCTGCTTTGGGTCGGCCGTCCCTGGCTATTTCGTCCACTGACCAAGATTGTGGGCGACTATTGATTAAAACTTCTTTAAAGTCTTTTTCAGCTATCGACATCGTCAACCAAGTGGTATTCCACCACGAACTCATTTCAGTTCAGTGCCTAATTCATTACTCTGCTATTACGATTATTAAGTATGCAGACGCGATGCACATAGAAAGCCTACATCAACCAGTACACTTATTTCAGCCAAAAGTTAATAATAGCCAAGAAAAGACCGAATTCAGAGTATTTTGGTTGTCTGATTACCTCCTGATTGACTTTACAATCGAAGCACCCTGATGTTGGTAATGCAACTGCATCAATTACGAATTTTTAAATGCTGTTTTAAGTACCACTTCAAAAGGACGCATTAATTAAATAAAAGCACATTACCCGCCGATGCACGTGTCATTTTAACGATAATGCATCGGTGTTGACAGAGTGCACATAAAATTAGGTGAAACGGCTGTGCCAAGAGAGAGGTTTATTAGTTCCCGAAAAAGATCACGTAACAATGAGAAAATAATGTCAAACGATGCAGATTTCAGTACGTGACTTAGGTCAGTTTTTAGATCAAAAGAATGATTATAAAAATACTATGTTTCCGTCGCTTTGAAAAACATCTTAATGATATTTTCCAACAGATACCTATGTTGTAAAGTGCAGAATAAGAATATAACAGGATACGGCAAAAAAAAAACGGAACTAGACCATTATTTACATTCTACGGTCTTCTTCATCATCTCTACATAATGCGTACTTGGTAAACATAATATGTACAAGGTGTAGTTTTGCATCCTCGTCAAATTCAAGGATGTAACTATGCTAATGATTCTCGACTGAATGAATAATAAAATGGGTAGGTAATTTTTATATATTTTTCATAATATCGGAAATCGGTAAGTGTACACCACCCGTATTAAAAACCCGGCCCGTCTAATACTAGCCCTATAACCACGCTTTTACACACACAAACAAACGCAGACGTTTATTCGATAAACGGGTGATTCTCCTCTTTTGAGAAGGGCTTCATTCTGAAATAGTGTCAAACAACTAAAAAGCAACGTTTATTATTATTGACCAGGTACCGTAATTTATATTGATTATTTACGTCTTTTATGACAACCTCCTGAATTTTGACGAGGTTGCAAACTACACCTTGTATAAATATACAAGGTGTATTGGTAGATACCAAAAACAACAAATCGAATAGGCAAAACGAAATGCTAACGCGGTCACTGAACTCGGATTAAAAAAAATACATTTCGCATAAACCAACATTATTGCTTTTTTTTGTGTTTGTAGTAACTGACATTCTAATCTTAAATTCCATTTTTTTTTCAATCAAATTAATTTCCCGCGTATTATTAGTACATCCTGAAACATTCCGAAGTACATTGCTTGGTAATAATTTTAAGAACAAGGCTATCAATCTTGACTTACATGTGTCATAACAAAAGTCAGTGAGTGTAGCTCGCAGAAATAGTTATGTCCTATTAACCCGACAACGAGTTTAATATCCATCAATTTCGGTCTGCATCCACTCGGGACTTTATAATCAAAATATTGCTACTGTACTCAAGAACTTTGAGTCAGTTTTGCCAAAAAAATTGCCCTTTTGGTACCTTTTCACCAAGTAAGTAGGTAATATAAGTAGTGCCTTCAAAAATCTGTTTCATAATTAAAAAGGTTCCGTAGCCAAATGGCAAAAACAAAACCCTTATAATTTCATTCTGTTTGTCTACAAAAATAATTCATTGATTTTTTTTCACTGCTTCATCAACTTAGTTTTTGGTCCGTTCCCACAGACAAACCTTGCAAACGGTGCTGTGGGGCATAGATCTGAAGTAAAATATGGTAATTATTTAATAAATAAAACCCACCTATACAGCCTCTGAACACGTCTATCATTCCTCATAGGTCACGGATCGAACTACAGCTGGCTAGTTCTCTAGGCTCCGTCGACTACTCGGTTCCTATACTATTTGTTTAGTCTAAATAAATTCCGTATAATACATTAATTTTATATAAGAGAGCTATGCGTACGACATCCAGAACCATCCGACTAGGAACTTCATTATAAATAGCCAGGAATGCACGCCGGAATGCGGCGACCACCGGAAAGTTAACTGTCGAGAAATTTCTTTTCGATTCTATTGAGTTTAGGTTGTAACTGCGCAGTTTACAAATTGGCGCAGTAACTGGTTGTTTAGATTTTTTATTCAGTTGGCAACGTAGCTAGAGCGGCGAGTAGCTTTCTGAGCTTGAAGTTGCGAATTTGATTCTCGCACGGATTTTTTTGTCATACGTACGACTTAGATCGCTTTGTTGTTTATTAGATTTGCAGTCTAGTCCCCTGTCAATTGGCCTGCTATATTAAGTATAATTCATTTCTGCCAACACACTCACGAAAAATTATTAATAATAATCTTGCTCCAAAGAGCTCAGTGATTGAACATTGTTTTGATTTCCATTGCCGTGTTATTAATTGATCATTATTGAACTATTGTAAACAATTAGAACCAATGACGTCATACCGTGGCTACTGTTAGCCATTGTTTGTTGAAGTGTTGAAGTAGAAATGGCGCGAGTTCATTGACCGGCTGTTTTATCTACCTACCTATCATGAAAAATACTCATTATAATCTTTTATATTGGAACTTTAGCTTCGGAAGTGGGTGAATTTTTTTTATTTGTTTGGCTTCTGGAAAACTAACTATCATGAGGAAAACACAGTTTTTAACAACCGCCATACAACCTACAATATGAAACCATCATGCAAGATAAGAATAAAAGACTTTGTTCGAAGAAACACCCTGAAAAACCTGAACCGTCCATGAATACCTAAAAGCGTTGTTATTTCCGTTCGTAATTTAAACGCCAGTTTATTTCGAGTGCGCAAGCGCATTAGCGGATGCGCTAATTAGCTCAAATAATTCTAATTGTGCTACAAATAGCTGGTGAACTGAATTCTGGCGAAGATTTCGTAATTAGTGGTTACCGTCTAAATAGACTTTCGCGGAAACTTTTAACATTTGAATTCTTTATACTACATATCTAAGTACATATTCTAATTGCAACACTTTATAAACTTTTATTTTTGGTAATTATTACTTATCTGAAGGTAACGCGACTTATACGCATAATTAGTCAAACTAGGTATTACATTTAGTATTCTATTCTTCAAAAAATACACTAATATACACACATATTGAAAAATCAATGCACAGACTACAACCGCTGGATCTGAACTTTGTCACAAGCGTTCCTCATACATAGACCGTTCCTTGCACGAACGATTGTTTTTTTTTATATTCTAACCATTCCACCAATCAACCAGCCAACTAACCTACCAACCAATCAACAACCACGCCATCCAACCAACACGCCAACCAATCAACCAACTTGGGAATCGGGTATGAAAGATTGTATCGATATGATCGTAATTCTTGCCGATGGGAAATCCCATGCAAGCACACGGCTTGTATAAATATAAATATTTATCATCTTCTTACTCTGGATACAAAATATTTCTGTCCCGAAGAATTTCACTGAAAACTGTCTGCGAATCGTAAATAATTATTTTAGCTGTTTCGTTTTGTGACGAAGTAAAGGTCGAACTAAATATTTATAATCTAAGAGCGATGAAAATAATCTGGAATGTGACGGAAGGTACTGCTAAGGTCACACGGAAAGAAGGTCGAAGCAAGTTGTCCCATAAAAACGATAATTTATAACATACTTACAATTTCTGCGAAGGTTGAATTTATATTATGAAGTGCTAGACGATTTGCAAGGATATTCAAGATTACGATATGTATCAATTTATTTCCTGTCTACTGTTAATTTGGAGTCATAAAATTAATAATTGTTTGCAACTACTTTTGACTATAACTTTGTAGAAAACAAACAAAAATGTTCAATTCTACTCTATCTTCGTACAGATAAAAATAGCAGAAACTAAACAAATACAGAAAGAAAATTCTTTGATTGACGATCATATTTTACAACGTCTTGAAAGCTTCAAGGATAGAAAAAAATGGATCAACAAATAAAAAATCATAGAATGCACAACAAAAGTCTAAAAGAAGAACAAATCAATTAGCACCTGTAACCTTGCACAAAGTCATACATAATTTTATGGCAAATAATATTTTGGCAATTGTAACCAAAACATAAATAGGTTACACCCACGGTAAGGCCAAAATAACGATTTGGGCACAATCCAAATGTCATTTTAATGTACACAGTCATCATGCCAGTGCAAATATTCAGGGAGCTCCTTTTGTTTCCAAATTCCAAAAGTATCATAAAACCGTAAGTCTCAAGAAAGTATTTGACAAAATTTAAAGGAAATTATCGATCGTGAAATTCTCTTCACGTCGCATTGCCTATGCCAATCATACAGTGTGGCCCAAAATTGGACATCCAAAAAGAATTCATGCTTCGGGAAGCTATTGGAGAGCGGCTGCTTATATATATTTTTGAACGTCTATTCAGCCACTCTGTATAGGTATATCGCGACCGGGTAAATCTACTGACAACAACATTGTCACCCAACGAAATCCAGTTTTAACCTGTCCCAATTCCTCTGAAAGCATAAAACTGAAATTAAAAACTGCGTCTCATGTTGTGCTCATTCGGTAGCAGCAGCGAGAAGATTTACCTTTACATCACAATTTGTGCGACTTTGGCTTTGGCAGTTCACATGTTTGTATCAATTCTGACAAGCCAGAGAACGGTCAAGGCAAACAATAGCGAAGGCGAAGTGCCAGAGTTGTATTTTATACGATATATTAATGTATTATTATTATATTAAACTAAAGAGCCCTCTGAAGTAAGTGCGAATGGGGATCGAAATAGTCTATCAAAAACTTAGAAAGCTCAGTACCGTATTTATCAATTTAAATCTATTCACAATTATCCAAACCGCTACTGTAGTCTACTTGAGTAGTGCAGTCCTATCTGTCTGTGTGTCTAATTTATCAACTTAAGAGTTATCTCAAACACCCCCTTTAAGTACCACTACCATTGTTAAAATACAAACGATTTTCGTCAAATGAGATTGTTCTTTGAGTCGATTTCAGTTTTACCTTCACCACATGTTACGAAAAAAAAAACAACAAAAAAAAACATTTTTTCTTACCAAATACAGTCACAGCAACGGTCAGTTAGAGTTGGCAAAGAGATCTTTATTTTTATACTATTCATTAACCCTGCAAAAAAACAACGAAGCCCATCCAAAAAATATTCTAATTACGTTCACGTGAGGTAATTACCGGTAACATTGAACTTGGAACCTGACAAACCTCACAACCTACACCTTGTCATGGATACCATCACTTGCCAAATAACTGTTAACGCGAATTCCTACCTTATTACCTTGGTTTTTAGACCAATTGTTTTGTCATTGAACAGCAAGCAGGCATTCGTCAAAAGCATGACAGCGTAATGTATTCTGGCTTCGATCCAAGCCCAAGTACTACCAAAAGAGATTTTGAAAAGGCAATCGACACTGTGGAATGTTGTGGAAAATATTTATGAAAATTTTAAAGATGTTAAAATTGATATACCTAGAGGATAATTTACAAAATATTTTTAACGAAAATAAAAAGTTATTAGTTTAGTTTTGCGAAATATTTTCCAGACATTATTGTATAATCGTCTGAGAATGTCCGTGACATCTGGGGGACGAGTTAACTCTCGGAGATATATTTTGTCTGGAGGTTCGGCTGAACTGTTGCCCATAGATATATCATAATATTTATTAAATCGCCGGACATAGTAAAATTTTCCCTTCTAATTCAATCAGAAAGCTCATACTCAGACTTTAAAACAATCGTTAATGCAATAGTAATGCCATATATTTGTCCCAATATAATTGATTCTCTGAATTCTAAAGCTAAATTTTAAACAATAACACTGACGATCATATTACACTAGATCCCGGTTCCCGGACTACCATATTAATAGCTGGTCGAGATACTAACATTAAATCAGTAATAAAGTTTCTTTAAAAAACTTCGCAGCACATACCAGGAGCAAATAATGTAGACGAGATAACTGTTACAAAGTATTACATCAGTATGCGGAAGCTGGCAGACCATTGTTCATGGCACAGGTATAATGAAGAAGGCACAAAAGTTTAAATTACAGTACCAAATCAAACAAACGTAGGTACAGAGAGCTACCTAGGGAGCTAGGGAAATCTCTTTTAGAGCATTGGACTCGCGAACTTCTTTTCCATTAGGTCTACATTTGTCACGATGCACAGGATGCACGGAACTGTGTAAGATAGCAGATCACAAAGTAGACTCTTACTCATTTGTGCGCGATTTAGGCCTTAATTCATTGATGATTATAGTTATCTTCCTTCGTCGCTACCTCTACATAAGTGTGTTAGTTTAATATTCCTGTTGTTCAAAGCTAACCTTCTGCAGTTAACTTCTGGAATCTCTACCCGCGCAGCCGACGGGATATTTCCGTACTCCCGGCTCAATGCCACGAGGCCAACAACATCCACTCAATGAATTACTCATTACTCTACTACTGCAATTAGGACATTTTGTTCATCACTGTTGACGTAAGTTCCTTGTAACTGATTTAGTTAGTATGCAAATTCTGCAACATTCGTAACATCATTTTCTTTTTCATAAACTAGTTATCAATGGGCTTAAGAAAAAGTCAAAAATAAAAATTATCCACTTATTTATTTTGGTCCCATCAACATTATACAATTTAATGGTAAGCGAATACCCTATGGTTAATTTATACAATAAATTAATTATCACATTGCTTAAATAAAGTACATAATACGTAAAGTATACTCTTAAATTTTTATCAGCCAATAAGTTGTGAGAAAGTACAAAAGAACGAACATTATTCTAAATGATTCCTTAAGAACTATTTATTTAAATGTTCATCGATTCCTTCTTACAATTTTATTTACTTCCTCCTTCATATAGTTTAAATAAGAAAACACCAATCTCTTATATCGAAGCTGATACACTTTCATTCATATCCAAGTCATTCATCCACTCAGTCTTATATTTATTATCATTCTTCTTCTTTTACAATCTCTTTTCTTTCATCTTCTCACAAAGTAATCACAGCTATCCTTTTCTAACTTACATCGCTATCTCTGTCACACTTCAGCTCCTTTCGATGGGTCCGTATCTCTGCCTGAACCAGGTCATACCGATGTAGTCTGCCTCGTATACGTCAGGTATCTCCTTGTCGATAGCTTCGCAGTAAACCATCTTTACTGAAGGCTCTCCGAAGAGCCTTTCTTCATACTTGATAAGCTGCTTGAAAAATCCTGTGTTCGGTCGGATTTGTGGACTGAAACAAAGATAGCAAAGGTTGTTGAAATAGAACAGAAAAAAATCAAGGAAGGAATCGATTTATGACTTCATACGCTTCAAATTTACGATGAACGGAAACAATAAAGTGTTTCAAATTACCCGCGTAATCACGTCTTTTGTAACGATGAAATCGGGTATTTCAAGCGACCATTCATAAATACAGACATCATGAAAAAAAACTACAGTAGAGGAATATTCTTTGTGTTACTCACCGTCTCTGCTTCATATGATAATAGGCGTCCCTCAAGGTCATCTTCTGCCATTTGACGAGGTACGCCAAGCAGAGAGTGACGGATCTGGATATCCCAGCCACACAATGCACCAGCACCGCATCACCATTACAGACGACCTAATGAAAACAAAGTTCATTAAACAACTGTTCTAGATCCCGATCCATTACAATCAAACAAAGTTACTTAATCGTAATGAAAATATTTACTTCATCTAACATGGCCTGAAATATGTAGCATAAACAAAGATAATTTAGAGCAATCGTGAATTGAAGGAATTCTAAGCGATCGAAGAGATATAAATCAAGAATCGTTCTACAAGAAAATTCCAGTAAAAATCTGTAATTCTTACCTCATTAATCAGGTCAGCCACACTTTCCATGTATGGGTGCATATCAGAGTTTGGTGTGTCCAGGAGTGGTACGAACTGCCGTGGGACATAGTCTTCTGGTGGTGGGGGAAGTTCTGGGGCAGCACTGACGATAAGGCCAGGGTGCAAGGCTCTCACTGCTCCCGGCAAGGCATGGGCCCCACACACGTAGAGAAATGGAGTGATGCGAGAGACACCAAGAGGACAACCTCTGTAACAATAAGACGATGAACATTAATACTATAACACACAAATAACACATCAATAATCATTGGGAAATCCTTAACGTCTCATTATTATGGCGAAGCTCTTCCGTCTAAAGAAGTCTCGTATTTTTCAAAGCCTTTCGTCAAACGATGGCTATGGCATCACAAACCTTGATCACAGATAAACATAACTGAAAAACAATCAAAACATGATTACAGACAGCAATCCTGACCCGAATCACGACAACACACGGACTGCGGCACGTAAACACCGCATACCACGCGGTTGTGTCATTCTGGCCACTTGCCAACCGATCTGACCTAGCGAACTTGCTAATGCTATGTTACTCTTATATGAACTCTTAAGTTCTTTTTTTTGGGTTGAACTTGTTTCTACGTGCAATTGTTTTGGTAAAATATTTGATCAAATATTTAGTGTTATTATTTCATTAGAAATATTTGTTTCTCGACAGTTTTGTGTTTTTGAACTCTAATTACCTTAATCAAATCAAGTTTACCGAGATTCTCAACTTTCTCTTGATGATTTGACGACATTGCAATACACAAATCGATCTTTAATATCTAATCACGATTTGTAAATTAAAATATATTTAATAAATTATATAGGATCCAAATTGTTTTCATAACGAAATGTATCATCACAAGAGTGTTCAATTTCTATGATTATTTTTTTCACTGGAAATTCCACCTTTTCAAAATCTTTGGTAGCAAGCACCTAAGTTAATTAAAAAGTAATAATTACTTGTTCAGCTCCTCCTTGGTCAGGATCTGCGTGTCGACCACAGTCGGTTCGTTTCCATCTCCTACACTCGCGACCTTGTCTGATACGGTCAGGACTTTCATACTGTTTCACCAAACTACAACAACTTTAATTTCTATCAACTGTCTGTAACTTCACTGTCCACTACCACTTTTCACTTCAGAATTTATTTCACTCTTCTTTAAACCACTGAAGAGTTTTCACAATTCGTGAATCCCTCTTCGCATAAAGTTTTGTAACTTCAACTGGTACTACTACTGCAAAAAGTGTGTAAATATCTTTATTGTAAACAATTAAATGTTCACGATTTAATAAATTATCTCTTCAGAAAGCAGCAGCTTCAGGTTCTTCCAAAACTTTTGGTTGAATCTCAGTATCTTCAGTTAGAGAATCGTCCAATATAATATTATCGTGTCTAATATCGATGCGAGAGTTTCCGTCGGGCTAGCGTGCGTGCGCGCTGTGTGAATGCTCCGGCGCACTGAGTGAGCCGACTGAGGCACCTGTACGATCCCTAGCCCGTGACGGCCCAGGATTGCAATATCCGGCATTCCATAGTTTATTTTAGCACAACGGTGACGCTTATTTTGTTTACAATGCTCGCGATGCTGTTTTTGGTTTGAATGAAGGGCTTTCTGTGTTTTTTTTCTCGTTCGAGAGTTTATTTATGTTTGAGAAATCAATGTTTTGATCGTCTAATCCAGTAGATAAACTGTTTCAGCCTTTGTAAAGAAATATTGTTGGTTTTATTGATGAAGTATGAGAAAAAGCATAAAATGGCGTTGATCATATCTGTTAAATGATTAGGTGCACATTCCAGCTACTCTTATTGAATTGTATTTTGAATACACAAACACAACTATTTGAACGTGCCCATAAAACTTTTACGTTACCTTCACTGCTTCCTAATATTCCTGAAAATCTTTCCCGAAAACACTGCCAATCGCTAACTACTACTAACTACATAAAGTATAAACCAATGAAATCTTAAAATGTAGCTTAGGGAACATTATTTAGTTCCCAGCCCATTCTTGTTCAGTAGGCACTTTCGCAATGAATGCAAAAGTATGCACTAAATAATACCATCATCATTCTCATGCCCTTATCACAATTGATTTGGGGTCGGCGCAGCATGACTTTTTCTTCCATACTTCAACTCTATTACTCGTCATCTCATCGGATACCTCCTTTCTTGCCATATCATCCTTCATACTGTCCATTCACTGTTTTTCCTCTACTCTTTTAGCCATCCACAATTCCACATTCATACCCAAAACTTTCCTCATTCCTCCGCATCACATGCCCATACCACGACAACTGATTAACACACAACTATTCAGTCGCCGGCGCCATTTTCAGACTTCCTCTTGTGGCGTCATTTCTGATTTTATCCATTCGCATAACACCACACATCCCCTTTAGCAACCGCATGCAAATGCCTTTCATTCATCCCTTTTGTGGCCCAACTCATGTTTCAAACTTAATATTTTGGCACCTATACTTTTATGAAATAGGATTCATGACAAAGGTGAAAATCATAATAATATCACGCAGAACGCTTAAATTTTGCTACACATACAAATACTTATTTGTGCTTGTGACTATATCAGTGAAGCAAACGGTTTACTCATAAACCTTTCAGATCAGACATATATTTATGAACTAGGTACCTGTTAATAAATAAATGTCTTATTTCTCTCACAATGTAACCACGGTACAAGATGTAGGAGCTATAAGCGGATCGTCCGCATAACTCAGGTGCGACTTCCGGGCGCGCTCGCCTTGAGATCATAATCATTTCACTTCTAGATGCTTTCCGACAAAATATAAGTGGTGGAGGAGACAATTTAAATGCGATTTTTCATTTAAACGATTATTTGACGGTTTCATGCTTGAAAATGTTATGTATTGTGATTAAAATGGGTGGCAGTTAATTTTAATAATGAGACATTTCAATTCGAAAAGAAAATTAGATAAAAATGGCTGAGTTACTACCTAAGCTGTTTAGCTTGTTAGATACTTCAAAATAAAATAAATATTTTTACCGAATTGTTCGTTGAAGCATGATCCTTTTAACTTGCCTTTTCATCTTTGATAGGTCACCAGCACCAAATTACAATCTTCCAACGTTCTCCCGCTCACTTCTGGATCTAGCTAAAACTAAACCTAAAACGAAAGGTTAGCGTGTATCTTTCAAAATTTAGAAACAGGTCTTGAAACCTTAGCTTCATCATTTTTAAACCTATTCAGAATTCCAAACAAAGAGCATAAAATATCTTTTCAAAACCGCATGTCAAGTGATACAAAACCAGAAATACCTGTATCTAGAACAATCCTGTATCTAGTTGCTTATACACAAGTATAATAATATGCACATCATATTATTGTACTTGTTCAAGAATATGCGAAGTAAATATATTCTCTCAAAGCAGTTGGAACGTTTGCACGCAATAAACAAAAAGTGCCGAGTGAAATGCAGCCGCGATAAAATTAAATAATCGGCTAAATACTATTTCATGCAGTGTGAGATTAGGCTGGATACAGCGCTTTGATTTAATATTTTCTTCTTCTTCTTAGCGTAGGTATCGATGGTACAAAGTTCAAATATGTTTGGTTCAATAAATTCGGCTACTTTAACTCGGCTCACTGACGCAATGTTAAGGTCATCAAGCGCACAGGTGGTAGGGAAAACGGCGCATATTGGAAGGTGAGCTAGTAGTCTTGAGACTGCGATCTGAGCCATCTATGAAACCCAGTCTGCTTAGTTGACAATTTCGAAAAAAAATTAAAGCAAAAGAAGATAGAAATTTAGAAATTCAGGCTTTACTTTCAACAAATCCTGAATTTCTAAATAGCATTTGAGAAATGAATGAAAAATATTTTGGAAATTTTCATACAATTGAGTTAGCCTTCCAGTGATGAGCGGCGGCGGCGGAAGTTAAGAAACTCGTGACAGCATATCTTCATCGCGCAAAACTAACACTAGAGGAACGTAAGCATTAATGAGGTGAGACGGCATTTTACAAACTGCTATCTGAACATTGCTTGGAGAGTAAGCCCTGGTGGAAACTATAGCCCCTTTACAATTACTTTACCTCTCTCTATTTAACCAACCTGTAACCTTATTTCAACAATAATAAAGATCTATTTTTCTCAACTGTGTTAGCGTCTGCTTCCAGAGTAACAGATACAAATGAATGACAGTATTTTACATGGAGCGACTGCTTATCTGATCTCCACAACCTAGTTATTGGATAACTATAGACTAGTTTTCATACTTTATACGGGTTTCTGATCACCCGTAACAACTGTCAAGACGAACTGCTAAACCGATTTTCCTAGTCACCGTGATGGTCACCCATCCTCGGAACGACCTCGGCAAGCGTTTCTTATTCTTAGAAAACGATCCAGTGCAGCAGTTATTATTGAGCCTTATTATTTTGACTTTCAAATAACCAGCCAAATCCAGTTTGCAACCAACCTAATAGCTGACAACATCAATAAAAAATTTAATACTGTCTCAAAAAAACACTTGTTTTCTTTAATCCGCCGCAGAATATTTTTGAAATACATAAATGCATTTAAGTTTCTGTAAATAAAATCCTAGATAATGTTATTACAAATAGCACTGAGACGTGCCAATTTGCACACATTACGCCTATGGGAGTCCGCTAGGGAATCACGAAACGATATTTTACGGATAAATCAACATTTTTTATTACTTTGATTTTATTTTATTTTTATGATATCTGGAGCAATGGTTATGTATGTAATACCAATGTAATACTTATACCGTTTACTTATCTAGGGCAGAGTTATCGTCATTAGGGCATCGCATGCCCCAATCATAATGCTATACCTAGTTATTCCTTTCATTTGAGGCAGAGGGCAAAGGTAATTTAGCAATATGCTCCAAAAATACATATTTTTTTATTTGAAGTTCGGAGTTTAAGAATTACTAGCTGCCTATACCATAATGCTAATAGCCGTTATAGTATGACGCTTATGTTCAGCGCCATCTATCTGAATGATCTTGAACTACGGGTGGTTTGACAGAGACAACAAGTTTCCGATTTTTCCCGCATTGATATATGGCAGCCTCAACGAGATACAGCTATTTTAACGGTAAATAATATACCGCATGATGGATCTCAGACACAAATACGACGATTATTCTTTGCTGTTAGCATACACAAGCAACTCGAACACCACAAACATTAAAACATAAGATACGATAGTAATACGGGCGTGCAATGCACGGCGTCCCCATTAGACGGTAACTTCTTTTGATAATACAACTTGTAGGTACTATTATGTATTCCGTGGTAAATAATACGGCCGTTCGCCCAGAATTAATACTGTAAATAATTTAGACAATATACAATGAACTCGGACTTGTTGACAAAATGATGTGATAACATGTAAGTAGATAAGAACTTTATTATAGGATCAACATGATTGATTACAAGAATTTGAATTTACCTCATGTGGAATGTACTGTACACCGGAAAAAATACGGAAAGGGTTTTGATATTTAGGAGCTGGTCTTCTCAAGTATTTGGAATTTCATTTTTAATGGCTATAGGTACTTACTGGAGCTCTAATCACAGCCGCTAGGGTCGATCTTCAGGTTAAGCCGCGCTAGCCTGGGTTGGTCCGTGGATGGGTAACCACTCATTACAAACCGAGTTTCCTCCGTGCCTTGGAAAGCACGTTATGCCGTTGGTCTCGCCTGTACGTTGTAGGTCTTTGACAGTCGTTACAGGTAGTCAGTGACCCGAAAGTCTGACAACCAGTCTTACCAAGGGGTACCGTATTACCTAGTACTAACTGAGTTGTGGAGGTCAGATAGACAGTCGCTCCATGTAAAATACTGGTATTCAGCTGCATCCGGTTAGACTGGAAGCCGAACCCAACACAGTTGGGATAAGGCCAGACAGATGATGATTGCTATACTTAGGTACTTAATCGTAGTTTCTGATTAGGTAGGTACCGACTGTTAATTTACAAAACTTAATATACCTAACATTCATTTCAAGAGCTTACATTGTCCAAGTCCATGATTTTCGAGCTGCATTGTTCAAGTAAAAAACCAAAAAAATTACCTATTAGAAAATATTACTTATACTATTATGTATTCTTTGGTATGTATAACCTATCTGACCGCAGTGACTAAATCTGCGAACTTTGGACACCGAAATAAGCAGTAGGTACCTATGTACCTGTGTAGGAACATACCTACCTTTATTATTAACGAACAAAAAGTTATAAAAGTGTAAAAACATCATCCATTATTACATCCCAATTATTATTTTGTATTCTTCCACATAGTTACTGACAGAAACGTCTGCTACGACACGAACTAAAGGAAAAAATAATTACCTACTGCGACAGTACAATGTGTAAAAGGTTTCATTCAGAAAGATCGACAAAATCGCTTCCTGAATAATAACTTCAATATCAATAAGTAGTAATGGGTGTTCTCCCATCCGCGGGTCAACTCAGGCAAGCGCGGCTTAACCTGAACATCGACCCGAGCGGCTATTTTACTAACGTAATTTAAAAAAAAAAAAACAACTTAAACCAATAATTAAAAAACAATCAATGGTCTTGGCAAAACAATGTAAGGGTTGGATCTAGAATCGTTCGGCAGGAGTTGGGGGGTAAAAGAGGTTAAAGCTGATAGGGCTTGGGTCCCCGATTATAATGCTACTACTCTTATTACAAGGTAACGCATATTTTTCGAGAAATTAATGAAAAATGTTTCTAACCTCAAATCGGATAAAAAGCGAAAACGGAACGTTAAAATGGGCGATTGACAACCAAATTTGTTCCAAATATTGTCTATGGTGCATATTGACGTGAAAAATTGGTAAAACGGAACGTAAAAAAAGTATGTTATGTCACTGTCATTAGTTTGTTCTGTTAAAAATCCCCAATGTAGCCCCACTGCTTGTATGTGTGTACAAGCAATGTTACTACTGCCTCCAGGAGAATTTGGATACAAGAGCGAGCGAAGCGAGCTCTGGACCTGGGGCACCCCGACTCGGACAGGTTAGGTTAGAAGGTAATTGGTTTTTCTCAAGAATGCTGCGTCGTCTTTACATGGGAGTGGTGCCAGGGCACAGGGGGCACCTCCTCCTGCAAAACGATACTAAATTGTTACCCAATTACGCCTTTTAAGCGACTCTCAAGTATTTTGAGGTTAGATTATAATAATTGGATTTTCTCAAGAACGGTGCATTGCCTTTTCATGGGAGTGGTACCAGGGGAGAAGGTGTACCCCCCTCGCCTCCCCTCCCCCTCCCACCCCCCTCCGCCTGCCAAACGATTCTAGATTTTTACCCAATGTAATAGGTACCTACCTTAACATTCAACAGAGAACAATCAATGTAGTCAATGGGTTTTCCTCAAATTTCTCATACAAAAGAATTTCTCTTGGCAGCGCACCGCACTGCAAAGATAAAACGAAACTGTTACGATGCAATACAAAACAAATTAAATTATGTCTTTCAGACAACATTCAACAATAAATTCTCTGAATAAAATGAAACCGCAAAAATAACAATAGAATAAATGTGTGCCACGTGCAGTCCTGCACATAATAAAATACGCCCCGGCCATACAAATGATGAATAAGTGCTAAGAAGTTTTACATACATTACAAACGTAGGTAAAAGATGGATGAAATTGATACAAAACAATGACCAGTCATTCTCATGACACGATGTAATTAGCGACAGTTAGTGGTTATTTTATCTTAGACCAATACAAACATACCTAGGTGCTAGTTGTAGCAAAATTATGAACATTGATCCCAGCATCAATTCTGGGTAGGTAATCCACGCAATTTAAAACGTTTTTTATTCAATCTTGAATCATTCTTAATGATGTTATGTAGAAATACGACAAATCCGCAGTTTGTGAATGTCACTATAGATCTATTTAATGGGTTTCAGAGTTTTCTCAACTTTATAAAAACTTTAACGTAACGTTGACCATTTACACTGAAAAACTCTGCCGGTGTAAGGGTATACATATATTTTTTTACTATTTTCATGATCAGTCCTCGACAATAGAAAAAACATGGATTTCTCTGATGATGCCATTAAATTCCCACTGGCTTGGGGATGCTGACTTTTTTTCCAGTCAATCACGATTCAGTCATGTGACAATCTGGAAAAATTGGGCTGTAAAAGAGCTGAATCACAGCTTACAAAAAAAAAACAAAGCCACTATTTTTTTTTATTATAAATACAACATACAAAAGATAAGAAAACTTGCGCATTGCCAACATAAGATGGTATTTAGATAGCTCTTATTTTATTGACTCACTGCCATTTTGTCAACACGTCACTGCTAAAATAAAAAAGTCGTCTACTGGACAATGTAACAAACAAGAGACACACATCACATTCACAATCCCAACCACTGCTCTAGTCGGAGAAAGTATCTACCTACTCTCACCTCACTGTTAATGCTGCCAAGCAGCATTGCCATGCTCCTGTGATGAAGGGTACCTGAGTAATTTCAGGCACGTTTCAGGTACCCATAGAGGGTGGCAAGTTGGCCACACATCTGCAAAGCCAACGTAATATTGCAGATGCATTTACCTAAGCCGTGATAAGCGACCTGCTTATTTGCTATTGTATAGCAGCTATACAATAACACAAAGAAAGGTATAAAACACTCGGTTATGTACACCATACAAATAACAGGTATTACAATATATAGGTAGAACTTACACAATGGCCGGGCTTATCGCTAAAAGCGATCTGGTCAAGACAACCTATGAACGAATTAAAGGGACGAAGACAAAGAATGAGACACAATGCTGAAGGTAGCCTGTGGTGAACCATTATTAAAAACATACATTTTTATAGCATGTATACTTATATAGATCATTCTAGCTAGGTATCTTAAGTAGCAGATGTTTTTCTCAAAATAGTAGTTACTTGTGGACAATTACGTAATACACACAATACTTAGAAAAGTTTCGGTGTTGTTGCTAAGTGGAGATTCAGGATGATTCCGCAGCTTCACAAAAGGAAAAATAGCCAGCACGAATGCTCTAATATGGTGAGTTATGGTACCAGGTAAGTGCCTAGCTATATAAAAGGTTATGGCGGAGGCCTCATGCCCGAAATCATATTCAAACATAGATGGCTTGAAATTATCAGTCAACTAAAGCCAATTTCATGGCTATTCAAACCATTTTTCGTTGTTCTATTTCAATTTAAAGTACGCCACTAGCCGCCTCTAATAAAACACCCTATAGGTACATATGGATACCATGCTAGAAAGTCTGCAATGCTAAATGGGCTACAGTAGTCTGTTATATTTTTGCAAAAAAGTTTTTTATTTTAGATACCCTTTTTAGTTATCGTATCACACACAAAGCCTTGTCAACTATCAATTTCGCAATTTGTTTTACTTGGATAACATATTTTTACCAGATATTTTGATTTAAAAATCAAACTACGAAACCGATTTTTATAAAATTCTATGGGACCAATCGGGAAGTATATCCTTTCAGACAAAAGAATTTTCAAATCGGTTCATAAATGCCGAAGATATGAGGTAACAAACACAAAAAAAAAACAACCGAATTGAGAACCTCCTCCTTTTTTTGAAGTCTGTTGAAAACTAAAGATATTCCCGAAAATTGGAAGTAGGTAGGTACCTAAGTAGGATACTGCCGTTGATCTTTTAACTGAGCTTCCGGTAACTCGCACTCGTGTCAATAACCGCTGCTATCAGATGTTATACCAATATGTACTTATAGATTCAAAAACCTACCAACAAATCAAAATAAACAACTAATAAAACCAGAACTGGTTCTTGACCATTCTTGAATTATAATCACAGTTAGGGCTAGGCCGGACTGAGAAGACGTCTCGTCTTGTCCATAATATACCTACATAATTGTGTGATCATGGGTGGACTCTGAGATAAAACTAATAGGTAGGTACCTACAGTAGTTACTTATACGACATGTAAACATTGAACTTATCATCACCTGATTAAGTTTGCCAAAAAGTACAAAAAACGGCAATCTATGACCAGAGTTTCAAAGTCCTAAGTCTAAACTTCATATTGACTCTGTCTCGACGCTATATTAAAGATCGCAAAGGCTTTGGAGAGGCATAGTCGAAACAACCGGCAATCTAGAACTACGGCAGACAATTTCATGCATTATTATTTTGCAAACTGTGATAAAAAGTGTGAGGATATCATCTAATTAAGGTACGTACTTACATATTGGGCTTTTATGTAATGTTATTTGATTTATTTATTATGTTTTATATTAATTTGTATGTGGCAATGGGTGTTATTTACCTGAGAATAAATGAATTATTATTATTATAACGTATTATAGTTTGTACATAATCATTGTGTGGTGATTGTTGTTTCTTGTTTTCTTTTAATTGGAGCTGGCGAAGAAAATAAACTTTGTTGGAAATATTGATGAACCTACTTCAGCGTTAGAGTTACTTAGGTATTGACTCGTAAAAGTAGCATTAAAGATTGTTTTTGCATGTGAAAAACCTCAAAAGTTAACCTTTTTGTAATGTATTTTTACTTGTCAATGTGTTGTCAAACCTGTCACGAGATAGTGTTAAAAATAGCTTGAGTCGCGTTGTTTTGTTTAAGTCCAAAGGTTGGTTCCTCATTTCATTTCCAAGCCATTCCACTTTGTTGATCAGTGACACTTACAATGCAGTCAACAACAACACAACAAGTACAAATACAGGTGACTTTCAGATTGTTATTAATCTTTATCGATTGGATTGAAAAGATTAGTTTTAATTGAGTTTGAAGTCTTTGTTTAGGTAACTATCAGCTTATCACGGTTTTACCTATATCGCAAGTTATTTTAAATAGAGTTTTCTTTCACAAACTTTTATCTACTCCAAATATTAGTTGCTATTTGCCATAGACTTACACAATACACATAGGTAGGTAAATCATTACCGATTAATACACATTTCAAACATTACATTTCGTAATTATCACAATTTTCTAGACGAGTTTTGTTTTTTATTTAGTTTTTGTCTCAACACACTTTGATAACGATAGATAGGTACTAAGTTTTACATACCTAAGTTGCAATCTTATCTTGTTGAGATGTTCTAATATTTATACAGTAGGTACCTAATGTTCGCTGTTATCGAAGATAAATAATCTAGCAACTAACTAAAATAATAAACTATAGTTACCTAAATATATTTTACAGTCGCTCCATGAAAAATACTAGTTCTCAACCTCGTTAGACTAGAAAACCAACATAATTTGGAAAAGGCTAAGCCTCAGACTTTATCGAAATACATTTTTGGAGCACTTTCACCGGCTGATCCTCAAAAATTGATCTCGCACAAATTAGAGAGGTTTCGAATGAGAAAGGACTATTTCTTAGCAGTACAAACAAAAAAATAAAGAACTAAAAAGTAGCGACCACGGTAATATTCCTAGTTTATGTTTTAAACACTCATTATATAAAAATCATTAAAATAAAAATTATCATAAAATTAATTAAAGAATTATTATTTATTACAGGAAAAACAAGGACGAACGGCAATCAAGCTCACATTGAATATAGCTGAGAATATTTTACGAAAATAAGAATTAATATCAAACTGCGCCATATACAAGTTCAAGGTTTTATAACACCAGTTGCGCAAAAAAATGTGGGATAGTTAAATTAGATTCCGAAAGTAAAACAAGGCCCGGCACACTGTCCGACGGAAACGTAAGCATAGTGGCGAATACACATACATATGGAGGTATAATCACTTATTGATAGCAAGTTAGCCCGCAAGCCGCCACTCAGTACGGCCGCTAGTCTCAAGCCGCCAACATGATCCTCCTACTGCTGCCGCTCGTGCTTGTGCTACTGTACTATTACACCACCAGAAACCACGACTATTGGGAGAAACGCAATGTGAAATACGAGAAACCAGTACCAGTCTTCGGAACGCTATACGATAATGTCATGGCCAAGAAAAGCATAGTAGAAATTGCCGTGGAACTGTACAACAAGTACCCCAACGAACCAGTAGTGGGCTTGTACAGAGGGACAACACCCGAGCTTGTCATCAGGGACCTGGATATAGTGAGAAGGATCCTCAGTGTGGACTTCGCGTCTTTCTACCCAAGGGGAATGGGTAGGGACCCTGAACTTGAGCCGGTGTTTTTAAATCTGTTCCATGTCGATGGTGACAAATGGAAGTTATTGAGACAGCGACTGACGTCAACTTTCACCACCGCCAAGCTGAAGAACATGTTCCCGCTGGTGGTGCAATGCGCGGAAAAGCTGCAGCAAGTTGGCGAGGATATCGTGAACCGCGGCGGAGACTGTGACGTGCGCGAGCTGATGGCGCGCTTCACCACCGAGTTCATCGGCGCCTGCGGTTTTGGCATACAGATGGACACCATCAACGACGAGCACTCCCTCTTCAGAGACCTGGGCAGGAAGATATTCAAGAGATCTTGGAAGAATTATGTCATCGTAGCATTGTACGACCTCTTCCCCGACTTCAGAAGATTAGCTCAAAGAACTTTGCGCGAGACTGTGTTGATTGATTCTATACAAGAAATCGTTGTAAATATTCGCAAACAGAGAAACAATAAACCCATTGGTCGAAATGATTTTATTGATTTACTTTTGGAATTGGAAGGAAAAGGAAAGATAACAGGAGAGTCGGTGGAGAGGCGAACTGCAGATGGAAAACCTGAGCATGTGGAGATGGAGATGGATCTCACGTGTATGGTGGCGCAGGTGTTCGTATTCTTCACAGCTGGGTTCGAGACTTCTTCATCAGCAACCAGCTTCATGTTACATCAGTTGGCGTTCCATCCGGACGAACAGCGGAAAATTCAGGAGGATATCGATCAAGTGCTTGCGAAGTACAACAACAAACTGCGCTACGATTCGATCTCTGAGATGACACCACTGAGTAATGCGTTCAAGGAGGCCATGAGGATATTCCCCTCTTTAGGAAACTTACATAGAGTGTGTGCGAGGAAGTACACAATCCCTGAGTTGGGCCTCACCCTCGATCCTGGTGTAAAGATCATAATTCCAGTGCAGGCTATACAGAACGACGAGAAGTATTTTGATAATCCTACTGAGTTCTTCCCGGACAGATTCAACGATCCGAATTTGGAAAAGCATAAGTACGCGTACATGCCGTTCGGTGAAGGGCCTCGGCAATGCATTGGTGAGTAGAAACCTCGACTTATGAAGTTATAACTAGAACTAGTTATTATTCTATTCTGCGTTAGTAACAACATGTCATTCATGCCTAAGAATTAGTGCTTAGGTAAATTATTGCATCTTTGGCTGTATACTATTTTATAGGTAGGTAATTATGGAATGAACATGTAACAAACAAATTATTATCGGTCATTCACTACCAGCTAACTGTGATACTGGTATCAAATCTTCTAGAAGTAAAACAGGCAGTTAGGAACAACTTTATTTTTATGACGCTTAGTAATCGGTGATGCGGATAACAGTAATTCCTTTATCTGATCCAACCTAGCAACATAAATGTTTAACTAGATAAAAACATGCATTTACATACAAATGAAACATTGTGAATAGGTACTTGAATGAATACTCGTAAATTACTGAATTAATGACTGCTTTCATTTAGTAGTTACCAATTTAAAAATATGGTAAAGACACAATCACTTCGCTTGTTTTTCCCTAAGTAAACTATCTCCTTATATGACACGAACAGGAAAAGCCTTCAGACAACTAGCCCAGACCCAGAACTCTTGTAGTTAGCCAGTAACAGAGAATAGGTCATTATAAAGAATTTGATTCATAGGTCGAATAAAGAAGTACTTATTGGATTTTGCCGTCGATAATCTCTCTGTAGCAATCTGGAGTCTAGATTTATACCCAGCTAGCACTTCGCCCGCAAAAATTGTGATAGCTCTGCTAATAAGCATGATATAAATAATAATATGATTTATAGCCTATAGCACCCACGAATAATGTAGCTTTCTACCAAAGGAAAAAAAAATAGAATTGGATCAAAGTTCCGGAGATTATCCCCTACAAACAAACAAATTTTACCTCTTTATAATATTATTAGTCTAGATTGACAGCAATAGGCTCACCCACTATTGCATGGGACTTATATACAGGGTGGCGCCGACAATAAATTAAACTGCGTATACCTCATGACGTTCCCAGTCTCCGTACAAAAAATCATTCGAATAAATCCAGTAGTTTAGACACAGGACATTATTTTTTTTATTCGGAATTTTCTACATGATGTAGATTAATAGGCTAGCACTGACAGGTAACGACCCCGGCATCGGTATAAACACTAAACACATGTTACCAACTCGCTATTTCAAAAACCTTTGCCAAATTCGTCCTTAAATATTATTTCCAGACCCGAATTAGTGTAAATTATTTATAACCCAGCGTTAGTAAACCATATAATATTTATAAATGGTGTTGTATTTCGTTAACAGGTTTATGCTATTTAGTTTGTTTAATTTTTTTAAATGATGCTAGGATTTTTTTGATAGTTAAAATATTCCTATGAACTAGTATTACCAGACCAGTGTTTTCGTTTATTGTCGTATTGTCGGCGCCACCCTGCATAACAGGCGAGATAGGGGTTCACATAATTTTGTTCTATTCGATAATGATACCCATGAAGTGTATGAATTCTCGTCAATCAACCAAAAGGCCCTATAAAGTACTAATTTTAACTTTGTTTTGTGTTCAGGTGCCCGACTAGGCGAGATGCAGTCCCTAGCAGGGCTCGCAGCGATACTGCACAAGTTCAACGTAGAACCAGCGGCTGCCACCAAGCGCACATTAGAAGTCAACCACGGAAGCAACACTGTGCAGTCTATTGAAGGAGGCTTGCCGCTAAGATTAACACTGAGAAGCAAACAGGGTCGTGTTACTGCCTAAGTTATATGCATATAAAATATTTAGCATAGGATATAAGCATATTTTTTATAAAACTTCAATTTACTGTTTGTTGCAATATATTTTTAATCTTTATTTTCCTACCATATAAATATAATTGTTTAGGTATAATTTCAGTACATTATCTTCCTACTTAAGTTTTATCTACACAATTTAGATATTAACGAATTGTAAAATTTACATGACCATTGTGTAAACCTACATGGGCAAAGATACGAACACGTTTAGATTTTGATACTGAACACGACGGTTGAGTTTCGATTCGATTCTCAGTTCTAATCTTCGACTACGAGAGGTGATAAAAAATTCACAAAGAAATCTGAAATTAAGTAACTCATTGAACTGAAGAAATCGAGCATAAATTTTTGTCGCTTAGTAGCTCCCCGTCCCCCCGTCTCACAAAGTTAAGGCCTGTGTCCCAGCTATGGGGACGTGATGGGCTAGTAATGAAAGTGTTATTGACCACCGGCAGAATATAAACGACTACATGGGTCTCGTTATTATAATTATTAAAAGTCAGGTCAAGTGTAATTACAGAACAATGATCACAATTCACAATATTCAATTCACAATCGGAAGCGAGGTTGACTCAAGATCTACCTAACAATATCCACTAAAGATTTAGAGCCTGATAAGGAATGGAATTTTCCTATTCAAGTAGCTGCATTGATAATAATTCTTTTCCACTGATAAGCTTGCCCTTGCATCATGTTCAAATCTCAAGATAATTGGCCTTTGCTTAAGTATCTACAGAAACGCATGTGACTAATAGAGTGATGGATATGAATGTTGATGGGTAAAGAGGGAGAAGAATCCCAAAGAAAAGATGGGTGGATTGAGTGAGGAATGATATGAAAGAGAAAAATAAATAATGCCGTGACGTCTGACAGGGGAGTATGGAAGAAGAAAACGTGTTGCGCCGACTCCTAGTTGAATGGTACAAAGGGCAAGAAAATAATGCTTAGGTATCTAAAGCGTCCGAGCTAAAAACTGGCATATCTTTGAACCAAAAATTCGGAGATAAGTAGCATTCATCTACCCGCACTGGCCCCGTGTGATAAGCTGCCTGAGGAGCAATGTCCGGATTCAAGAAACTGTACTTTTAGATCATCATGTTATGACATCTGTATTCTCCGAAGGGGTTCCGCTACGGTGTATACTCTCTTAACCCGCAATTTGGCCAATTACGTTTAAGTTGGTACCTCATTTACCCCAAATAAATACTTTTGAGTTTGACTTTGTACCATATTTTAGATGGCGCGCTGGGTACAAATCATAACTTCGAGCTGCTAATAAGAACTTGATATTAGGAAAAACTAAGTACGTACCTAGCCAATAGTAGCAAAATATCAACATTATATTGCTCAGTTCATCTCTTTTTATAATATTTTATATTGCTAATGTACCTACGTGCTTATGTCAATTTGCATAATAAAAAAGACTGAAATGGTAGCTTGCAGTGAGCATAGCCTTGTGTTGGATAGTATTATATGTAGGAACCTACATATGTCATGGACATATCTGTATTTATGTCGCAGTTGATTATGCTAACGAGCCATATATCATTACATCAATTTGGAGCATCTATTTTAGTTCGTTGTAAGTAGTAGGGCTTGCATATTTATACTGATAATCCCGCTTCCAATAGAACATTTCTTAATAACAGGTTTTTTTTTAAAGGAAGAACTAACGGAGCTAACAAGTCTACATATGACACCAACATCGTATTACAATGTTGGTTCCATTGAAAGAGTTGTTCAGTTTGATTGTCTGTACCACACACTATATTCTGTTTTTTACGTTCTCTCATTTTCGAAATTTCGGACGTTTTAAAATTTCCTCCGCATTCCGGACACTTAACTAAAATTCCGGACTTATCCGGAAAATTCTGGACGTGTGGCAACCCTATTCTAACATAAGTAGGTCTAGTTATATTGGAATAAAAAGCAATGATCACAATTCACAATAATCAGTCATCTATTCAATATCAATCAGAAGCGAAGTTAACTTAAGATCCGCAAACAATATTTAAACATTATTATTTTTATTTATTTGAACATTAGGTGGCAATTTATTTTGCATTTAACCCTACTATGACGTCCTGCAAGGGATACGTTGAGTTACCAGTAACCCTGTATAGGACCAGTGTGTTAATAAATTACGAAAAAGCTGAAAAATAAAATCTTGTTTGAACTGAATTGGAGTGCAAAAATTAAAGAGAATCAACATGGATGGTTATCCAATTAAAATGATCTGATTATTGTTCGAAAATTATTATGATAATTATAAAAGAAAATAAATATCTTGATAAATTCAAACCCTGCTTAGAACCAAACACATACACACACTGAGCTCGCGTGGCGGATTATGGCCTGCTCTCTCCGACAGGGCCGGCCTATGATAACCAACTGTGATCCCAGCTGTGGATTCATTACAGGCTGAGTAGGCGCTACCTAAAAGTCAAAAAAAAAAAATGAGGAACCTATGTAAATTATAGTCACAATGTGGTGTAGTGCTGCATGTTCCCTTTGGCCGCTTGATTGACATTATTTCAATGTTTATATAGGTACTTTAACGGCAGCACACTCCTGACAATGTCACGTACCTAGATAAGAGCCAAAAAAATGTTAACACACGTGAAGTTAATTGCTGGTATATGCGCAGTAAGTACACCGCTAACCCATGCTTGCTACACATTTCACCCCTAGGTACGACCCTAGATCACCTCGCATCGCCTATATCGAATAGAGAGCAAGGGGACTCCTATTTTGAGGTCCCTCTAAAGATTATCAACAAAATTTAAACCTACTATTTATGGTTACCTACTTATCTTATCCTTTACTTATCTGTATCTATGGTTTTGAGTAAAATGTCAAAATATTATGTAGTTTAAAAAAAAACTGTCATCCGTATAACTGTTATCTTTGATTTATATTAAATTTTATTTCTATCTTTTTGAATTTTTACTATATTATATTATAATATAATGTCTTTTCTGTTTGTAAAAATATACTATGGACCTTGCAATACATTTGACACATGCATCCATAAACCTCACCTGTTGTCTGGTCTAAAAGGTATGTTTTTATTTTACAACTACCATTCTTCTTCAGCTGCCGAAGTCTTCCTTTGAAGATTATGTCACATTCATCATCACTCAGCCGAAACGACCACAACTCGACATTCATAAGTAAGCCTCTCCCAAGCCTGGCCATAACCACCAACCCTTTCCTTTCCGTAAAGAGTCGATTCCTACGTATTATGTACATGCTGGATCAGTCCTGTTTGTAGGGGCCTATGGGCTGTCAACAGCCTTCGCCTCCGCTTGTCTTAGCTGCCTAATGAAAAATTCTTCAAGTGAAAATATTTGACGCTCTTGGCTATAATATGGGCTATTGTCGAGTTCCCATTGCAATATCAACATCCTTGTGAGAAAAGACACACAATTAATATTGAACAAGTTCTTTTAAACGAGGTAGTTCACATGTCATCACAAACTCGGTAAGTTTTAACCTTATCGTCTCACATGATGATCAACAGTTATTGTAATGATAATGTATGTACGATTTTGATTGATAAACTAAATTAGATATAAACCCTAACAGCCCACATTGTCTTAACAGATCGCCTCCAAAAAGTGGGCTTCCGAGTGTCTCTCGTACCAGTAAAGTTCACAAACTACTGCATGATCGAAATGTGTGGACATGAAGTAAGACTGCACTGCAATCACTAGATTTTACATTTAAAACAAACGCTTGTGTTCCATCGCCTCACTTCCACCAGCTCATACAGACTCACAGACTAATTAGCTTCACAAACCCCTGTTCTTAACGTCAGTGGTACACCAGTGAGATTCCTACAAACATTTAAATTCACATACACAATCAGCCAGGCCCGAAACAACTACCTGTAGGCAGGGCTGGGCAAAGTACATGCTTTGCTTTAATTGAAATACAAATTACAAAATACTATCTCGCAAATATTTAAAATACGAAATACAAAATATCTTTAAGTAATTTTTATTTGAAATAGATACAAATTACAAAATACAATTAAGAATAAAAAGTAATCCAGCCCAGCATGGGCTAAAAAGCAGAGTAAAAGAAGATTAATCAGTAAAACCAAAGTTTCCTTTCATGAACACTAGATTTTTTAATGTACTGTCAGACAAACAGCCTCTTGTTGGAGAATGAATAAAACCTGCTAAAGAAAACAAGCTTTCTACAAATCCTGATGAGCACAAACTTGTGTTAAATGATAAATGATAAATGATGTTTATTTTGCAAATAGGTTTTTACAAACACTTTTACACGTCTTCTTTTTTAAAACTAGATGAGGCCGGTGTTTCGTATCTGACTACTCTGAGAAGAAACAACCGAAACAAACTCAGAGGTCATAGTCTCTTTTAAGGTCCAGACATAATCTTGATAAACTCACATGAGGACTATGCAGATGAGTGTCTGAGATGGTCTTTTGAAGAAAGAACCACACAGATTTGAGTGGACCTGTCCAGCCAGTGCAAGCATTTGTCAGTTATCATGTAGCTCGACTCATAACTCAAGGAGCTCAACGAAACGACGAACAATGCCAAAGAAAGGACATTTGTGTAGGTCGCTTATAGTACTCAAACTGCCAGACAATAGTAAAAACAAACAAAAAACGTAAAAATTACCCAAATTGTTAAATTGTATGAGCATATTTTTATATTTGGATATTTGATTTTTATTTCATTTTTTGGTTAAATGTATTTATGTTAAAAAGTATTTTGAAGCCATAAGTATTTGAAATACTAACTACAAAATACCTCGGCGTCAGGTATTTGAAATACGAATTACAAATTACATTTTAAGCAATTAATTGAAATACAAATACCTTACGTATTTTAATTACAAGTAATTCAAATACTGCCCAACCCTGCCTGTAGGCCATACAAATATTTTTTCAGTGCGGGTATCGAACCCGCGACACGCAGCGCAGCAGTCAATCGCTCTGCCACTGCGCCCACCGTGCCGTCAAGTATTGTTATTGTCCCCAGTAATAATTGTTTTGTTTTGCTGTACTTATACTCGTATATGCCAAATCAGAGGCCCATAGGCGGCATAAAAACTGACACCAGGTTAGGTAGGCACTACCCACACGAAAAAGAGAATAAATTGCTGAACGAAAAATGTATACGCGTACCGGTAGACGCAGGGCACAAGTTAGACCGACGACTTGTTGAAGGTCGTGGTATTCCGCTGAATAAGAAAAAGAAGAAGAAGCGAGGCTGGTGCAGCGATGTTTGAGGTAAACCTGAAGACCTAAGTATATCCAGCAGTGTAGTGATGATCAAAAATGTTGATCTCAGCTCTACCTCGCTTATACCTACTGTAGCCGTTTCACTCCAAGCGATCAATAATCACAATATTGACAAAGAGAATTGGATTTCTGCAAAACCTATAGGCCTATAGCTTTGTGGTCTACGTCCTCTCACGACACAAGAATCCGTTTCACAACAAGATCTAGGTGATCTTATGTAGGTATAGGTAGGTATGCAAAATTTACATAGATCTCTCATTTTCTACAAAAAGGCCTCGATTTCAGGTATTCCGCTGCAACTTAAAACACCTGAAATTCAACACGTGTTATGAACGAGACCCGGTTTCTCAGCGCGCCGTAGAGGCGGTCCTGACGTCGGCTGTTAAGTTCCGGCGAGGAAGAGCCTGCCTCTGGTTCTGGACGCTCCTCAACCACCAGATGTTCAGGAGAAACAAGTACGAACCAAAAGACTATTGGCCGAAAGAGGTCGATTTAACTTCTTTCCCTACCTGTACAGACTGCATCAAATGCTGTGATATGCTTGTTAAAGAAGAAGCAAAACCAGAAGTGGAGAAACCTGAGACATATTTTAAACTCTAACCCCCGTATCTATAAACGAGTCAGTGTTTACTTGATTAAATGTCATTTTTTGAGATACTATTTTGATTATGTAGTTTAGTAATTGGTTGAAGTTAAAACTGTAAAAAGTTAGAATTCTTAACTTTGCTTTCTATGACGGTTCTTACTTCTTTTAAATTCTTGTCTATTGCATAATTTATTTTGCAAGTAATTGCTTAAGCTAAATTAATTACTTTAACTTGGCTATAGATATGGGTGTAACTGTCTTAAATAAATTGTTTTGTTTCGAGTCAAACATGTAATATTAGGTATGATCTAACTAAATGTCACGGGCTACCCAAGCGCTTTCGCCTTCTACCTTGTAAGTCAGGGGATATTTTACGGGGATTGCTCAAAAGAAAACAAGTATGATTTCAGATTGTTTGTTTTGAAACAAAATTACAATGTTCCTCTCGTGTTCAGTCATACTAGCATTAAATTAAACAATTTCATTATACCTAATACTCTTAATAGTTATTGTATTTAGTCATGAACAGCAGGATCAAGGACCCAATGTGGCATTCCACGTACATTGCTGCATACGTAGACATAACTTCAATGAAGATAGCGAGTTACCTGTCGATGTAACCGTAGCGCCTCCATATTATTGCTAGAACTGTATTGCAACGTTGCAAGACAAAGCGCGAAGTTGCCAGATATAAAACAACATGGCACATAAAGTCGTTAAACAAAAGATTATGGTGATCGAGGCCTGAGATGCATCATAAAAGCGCTGATTCTATGTTTAAAGGAACTGTGGTTGGATGAACCTCTTTTTGTTGGAAAGCGTTTTTAGGTGATATCATAGATACCTACTTGTATTACCTATTCGTTCGAGTAGATGTTAAAAGCTGTGCTCGACGAAACGCTCATTCGCGTTAGTATTCTCTAAACATTTCTATGAAAGTGATCTTGTTTTTCGAATCATTCTCCGTCAAAACGCTGCACCTTGAGACATGCAGAGTGTATAATGTCAGAGTCTTAGTTCAAGCCCCTTTAGTTTGGCCGTGACTTGTCCATGTTACCAACATTCTTAATACCAGTAGTAGCACGGACAATTCCATTGCCCGTGTCACTACCGCAGTTGAAAGTAGTACTTGCGGTTGCAAACAAAGAAAAATATTACAAATAATGATATTTTGAACAAAATATGATTCGCTACCGTAACAAATATGGCTTTACAGAGTTATAATTAAAATCATCAATACAACCCTCGAAGTTCATTTAATCCCAATCAATGCTATTTCGTGACTTTTCGAACTTTCCAACATACAGCCTGACACTGACCAACAAACTGCAAAAAACTTATGAAAATTTGAATTTCGCGGCCTACTCTGGCGCTTTCACCTTAAAGTTACTCAAATTGTTAAGTTGCCTAATTTAAATTAAAGATGGTAATTCAATCTTAGTATCATCAAGGGGTACGTATTAAAATCCCGAAATTTCATAATAACTGTTACTGAAATACCGACGTCCAAAACAATGAAATACAAAATACCGAAAGTTTGAAATGCCGATAGCCGTTATATCGAAACATAAAATACCGATGTCCAAATGCCCGGAAGGATGAAACCCCGAAGGGACGAAAACCCGAATGGACGAAATACCCATGGATGAAATCCCAAAGAGCGGCGACGTAGTTACACCAAATTGTCGGCGGAGCCCCACTGAGTTTAAAGGAACCTAACCAAACCGAACCTCGGGGAGACCCTGACGTCGACCGTCTAGGGTTAGGATTTAGGGTACTAAAGCTATTAAGAACTGTCATTTTGGGTATTCATGTTACTATTTCAGGGTAACAAGATTTGGTGAGCATTTATTCATTTTGGTACGCAAAAAGAAAATGTTGGTGAGTATTTAAACATTGAACTTTTGAACATTGACGTTTTACCCGTAATTTTACCGTTAATTTTACGGGATTTCTTCTATACATTACACCTTAAACTTATGCTAGCCTAGTAGTTACTTTTGTTATTTTTATTGTTATCACTATTTGTAATGTTTTTCTTTGTTTCTGTTTGCAACCGCAAGTAGTAACACGGAAAATTAATAATTTCCCGTGTAACACGGGTAACACGAGTACGGCCACGGGTGTAACACGAGTAACACGGGAAATTAATAACTTTCAACTGCAGTAGTAACACGAGCAAGCCACGAGTTTGGCAGTTATAATTTTAATCAAGTTAGATTTTATGGACTATTACGCAGGCGAAACACTCTTCGTGTGAGGTCATAACGTTTTCTTATGTGGCCAACATCAGTAAACAAATACAACACTAATATCTTTATATAACTGCGGACATTGTGTAACACAGGGAACCATCATTATATACAATCAGAAGTAATATAATAAATAACAAAGGTAGTATGTAAGCGTTTCGAATAAATCATAGAATATCGACTGGAAACCGTACGGTGCAACTTACAATGGATATAACAAGGCTCAAATTGTGCGTATATGTTACGTTTGTTAGACTAGAAATATGAGATAACTATAAAAGGCCACGTACTAACCAAATTGATCGTCGCGAGAACACGCGCATGATCAAAGTGAGTGCTCACTATCTCTGACTACTCACTATGCTCTGTTGCATATTCACAATACCGATCTCTTTGGTTAGGTCGTAAGCGGTGTAAGGCTCTGTTCAGATAGAACGGAAAAGTCCTCGCGCAATTTATTTCAAAGCTCTGCGCTGCCGGATGGGCAGCCACTTTAAAAGCGATCGCTGTGCAGATACATACATGATCATACTTGCGGAGATTGAAGGCGAATCTAATGCAGTTATTAAGAAGTCGGTCAAGTTTATTGAGGAGATCTGCATTCAGGTCATAGTAGCACACATCACCATAGTCAATTATAGGGATGATTAGGGACTGTACAAGCATTGCCTTAATGTGTGATGGAAGAATATTTTTAACCGATAAAGCGACCGCAACGTTCCGGTGACTTTCTTGCTCACAATCGCGACCTGCTTAGGCCAGTCAAGGCAAGTGTCAACATGCAAACCCAGATCCTTGGCGTCAGAGCTAAACGGAATGCTGTGCCGTCAAAAGTAACCGGTGACACTGTTAAGACACTCAACCTTGTCAAGCTATAGGGGCTCCCTACAAGTAAAAAAAAAAAAACAAGTTACTGGTTGCATTGAAAATAGGCCCGTATTACTATTGTTTAAATTGGATAATTGTATGAATATCGACGCGGGGACATCAAGCGCGGCCTCCCCGCCAATGCTTGGGAGTCGTCGATAATACCCGAGACCGCGCGAGCAAGTTTTGACGCGCTCCCGTATTGCCCCTTGTGCTTACAGGGTTAACGCGCGCGTCCTCGCGCGGTCTCTAGCCTTGTCTAAATTTCGCATCTTCTGGAAGCACGTTTCTGCTCTTGGTGTGAATTACGACCTGAGTACTGAACTGACCATAAGAGGGGTTTTAAAAAGGGTCAATCGACCAAACAAAGATTAGAAGTTATACCCAAGGGCTAGAAGAGATTTTTAAAAGACAGTACAATTTGTACTGAGTTCACTAAATTTTTCACAAACATTTTAGATGCTCATAAGATATAGAAAGTTACTTAGAGGAATAACATTGGTATTTTGACATCATTTTAATTAAAATCAAGTCAAAACACCTGAAAATTTATAAGTTATACAGGTTGCAAGTTCCACAATACAGTTACTCAACCGAATCCTGAACCAATCTCATTTCAGTATAAAAAACACACTACCTACAATTTCATAAATAATTTTATTTAATTTACAATGGTGAAATAATATCGAATTATGATTAATAGATACAAGTTTAAAGTTAACTACATACACCTAACATGGAATTAACAATAAAAAAAAAATTATTTTATTGCGGGCAATACAGTCGCCGTCGGTGCACCGATCACGCCATGCCCTAGAAATATCAACAGTTAAAATTAGAAATAACGTTGGGCGTGCAATTGGATTATCAACCTTTGGCGCTGAGCCGAGCGTTGCAAATCCAACAACGCGGTCCAAGTTCTTAATATGTTATTTAAAATTTTCAACATCGATATGTAAAAAAATTAACATACCACATATTTTGTACAATACACATGGGAACAGACGAACGGTCAGTCAGTGGTGCGGAACAAAGCGTACGATAACCTTTGGAATCAATTTATTTTATGATAAATTTTCTTAACATTACAAACCCTTTAAACCTTCTTTTACCTGTCTCGTATGTTTTGCTCCGCAAACAATCACACACACGAACAATTCATGCATACAAATAAAACCTTAGAAATATTTCTTCACAAAGTTGTTGAATGACAAAAGTATTATTTTACTGACCTTCAATACTCCGCAACTTTGAAAATTAAGTTTCAAAATGATTGCTTTAGTTAATGTTTAATTTTCGCGTTCTGTTTTACTCAATAAAAAACTTTAACAATCCGATATATGACTCACCTTTAAGGCGAAAAACATTTGAAATAAAAATCTAGACTTCCAAGAAATAAAAATATATTTTAAAAATAACTTGGAACTGGCGTAACAGGGATGATTCCACTATATTATGTTCAGGAAGATACTTCATTGTCGTCACATTTTTGTGTATTAACTTAACATTGCGATAACATACATGTATACAGTGTGTTTTTTCTTACGTTTCCGTTTTGGTAAACAAATATGGTACAAATATCATTTTCGCTACAATCTTATAAACTTATGTAGGTATGAAGACGTTTCTTCTTTATTTTGTAGCATTAATTATATCACAGACTGCTTTGAATTACCAAAGTCGATAGTTTTCTTAAATGAAAATCTCAGTCCGCCATATTTGTTTACTAAATGCGACAAGTAAATAAAAACTCACTTTACAGTGATAAAGTAATCAACCAGCATAACGCTAGGCTTTACTAAAACTTCATTATTTCACAAATCAACGACACTACTAGATTTCTTGACATTTACAACATATAGCGCTTCTGGCTCGAGTTACATAAAAAATTCTATATTGTTGCTTTTTGCTTATTATATATCCCAGTTGTGATGTTACGAGACTCGGCTAATTGTATCCGAACTGATAGCTCAAGCAGATTATTTTATTATAGGAGTATCCTAATTGTGTATGTTATTTCCAAAAGGTAACTTGAACTAAAGTGGAGTTTAACCTATGAGAATTGGGCCACCGATACATCGATCAAAACTAGCGATACGCCGTTTCCGGGGAACTTTTGTTGGGATAATTGTTTGTAAACTAAAAATATAGGGATCATTGGGAAATTTTACTTAATTAACGTCACTAGCAAAATTCCCAATACTGCCAGGAATGACGCATCAATAATCAAAGGTCTTCATACACACAAACGACTCTTGAATCCGTCTTCAAAATTCAAATGCTGTCTGCTACCTAAACGACTTACAAGTAATCCTTAACCTTCTTATAATTTAGAAGCATGGAAGCATTTCTTTCGTTATTTGTTACACAATGTAAATAAGTTATCAGTTTTTACAACAAAAATATAATTTATAGCCTCGTACTTATACTCTTCTATGTTATTGTTCGATATTGATCGAGAGAGCGGATATAATCAGCCAGTAACTAACTAAACCTAACCAATATCCACGTCTTAGGGCCGGACACGTTAATTTTGAAATAAATAATTATTTATTATCGTTTTGGATTATGTGCGAATTTTTTACATTACCACTACCACCAGTTTTCATAAAACTCAAAAACCAGAAGTGCTAATAGAATTCTTATCGATAGTAGGGCAGTGTCGTATCATCCGTGGTCCGGCGCACCGGGCCGGAGTACCGGCAGCCGAGCCGGCGTAGTGGCGCGAAGGGCCGGCGTGGTGGCTCGACGGGCCGTCGTCGTACCGGCGCGGCGCTAGCTAACGTATGTAGTCTCTCGGATCACTCGGGCCTTGCGGTCCCACTTTAAAGTCACTTGGCTGTCACAAACTCATTTCACTTGGTTTTTCACGTGTTGTAAAAACTCGTAGTAGGAGAACGCGGACTCCACTCGGTCCTCGACTAGTCGCTCCGTGAATATGGTCCGTGAAGGGGAATTGTCTCTGTGGAATACAAGATTATTTTATTAGGAAACTCCTCATACTTCATACGACATTCAAGCAATAGTGACACGTGTGTAAATCGCATTATTTTGGTATACAACCATCCGAAAATTCTTAGAGAAAAAAAATAACGAGTCAAGCGAATCCGAAGTCGCATAGTCGTAATATAAAATAGATGTTTTATTTCGAGGAGGCGATATCCTTTCTAATACTGAGAAGAAGTAGTGCAAAAAACTCCTTCGCAACACAACTGTCTTTTCAGCTAAGTTACTAGAAATTTTCATAAAAAAAAAAAAAAACAGAAAACAAATCCAAGAAAACACACCTCAATATAAGTATATCCGAGGCGTACGGCCGGTCATCATTGAGCTTCTCGATGAAGGCATGCAGTAGCGCGCTGCCCTCGGTGTCCAGGCGCGGCAGCGTGCGCAGCTCGTCGGGCAGCTGCGAGAAGGCGGTGAGGCCGAGGGTCTCGGACAGGAAGGCGGGGCTCACGCCCTGGCACACGTACAGGATCATGGTCTCGCCGTCGTCCAGCAGGTACGCGCCGGAGATGTTTATTCTGTTGGGGTAAAGAAACAGCGTACGGATTAACGTTGTGTGTATTGATTTCTAAGGACAACACATCAAAGCCGAATTTGGTGTGCGCGTTACAAACTGGCAGTTTGAACGACTAAAAAGCAAATGCCCACGATGCATCTTACATATTTTTTTACTTTACAGTCTCAAAAATTTTGAGTTTAAAATCGTCTTCAGGCTTGTAAAAACCAAGTATTGGTGTGCTCGCATCGATCGTCGTTTTTGTTGTGGGCCAACACTGTCCCATCGCTGGACAAATAAAGGCTTCTCCAAAATAATGGGTTTACATAATCTTCATTAGAACTACCGAGACCACTTTTCAGCCTTATTACTTAGGGCATAAGGGTGAAAAGTGACACCGTCAGTGAACTCCTTAGTGATTACGAGTGGAGTTGTGGACCAACAAATTTACATTTTCCACTTTTTTCTAGATTGAAAACTGAAAGAAGTAAAGGAATGTATAACATCCGTCCATATAGGATAGTGTACCTCTCAGCGGTGAGCTGCAGACGCGGCGGGTCGGGCGCGTGGTCGTCGTCGTGGTCGTGGCGCGGCAGGTGCAGGCGCAGCTCGTGCACGGGGAACAGGTCGGGGTACACGGCGCGCAGCAGCTGCGCGAGCGGCGCGCACTTGAGCGCGCACATGTCGGCCACGCGGTCGTCCAGGCGCGTCGACGTGCCCGTGCGGAACGCTTTCTGTACGGAAACGGTACAGGGCTCACTTACAATTTGATACGTCAAGATCGCTTATGTCGAAGCTAGTTTTAATAAAAAATATAAGGAAGGTTTTAAGTTTGTGGAAAGAAAACAAAATGTATCCAAAACGTTGTCCAGTTGTCTTTTCACAGTTAGTATACCGCTTGCTATTAAGTTGGCTAACCTGAGGTTTGCGTGAAAAATATGTTGCGCAGGGGAATCATCCAAACCTTAGGCTAGCCAATTTGATAATTGTGAAAGGACAATAGCATGGTTATTATGGCGCGTGAGTGACATTTTCAGGAAGCACTTTTGGTAAACATTTAATTTTGTGGAAATTATATTGAAAAACCGACCAATTGCGATACAATATTTTAGCGCTCATTCAAATGTAAATTTACACTCAACAGCAAAACTAAATTTGTATTTCATAGTATGTTAATCAAAAACAATGTTACTGCTGCAGTTTGGAGAAAAAATCCCATATCTGAAAAACTGATTATCAATTGTTATGCAAAGCAATTTTCGTTGTAAGTTTTTTTTACTTTCTACGAACCTATGTTTTTTGGAATATTTCTCCTCTTACTTTAGAAGTTCCGATTTTGCCATTTGGCAACGGAACCCTAAAAACCAAGTCCTTCATAGCTTCTTTACACTGTGCTATGTGATGGACTGTGCAGTACTATTTCTTATAACTACATGTTACTTACCCTCTTGAGTAGAGCGAGTAGATACATGGGCAGCAGGCGGAGCGACATGGACGCGTGCAGCGACGAGCTCATGGAGCCGGCCGGCAAGTTCTGCGACAGGCGGAAGGCAGACAAAGCGTCCACTGCGACGTTCATCACTGCCTCTCGCGCCTCGGACATTGACGCGGACATGCAACGGTCTACCGCTGTGGATAAAAGCAGTTTTTGTATAAATAAATATATATGGGATGTTACAAAGATCACAGACTCGGCATGATTCGCGTCAGAGCGGACGGCAAAATCGATGTATATTTTGATGCCTCGCTGTGAATTCAATCTTTGCCGAACTGGCCCGACCCGAAGATGTGGGTAGCACGCCTAAGGAACCATCAGATTCAGATTCATTTATTATTTGCTTGAAATGTGGTATTAGAATAGAATATACTTTATAATATACAATATTTCTTCGTATGTGTAGTGTGTGTATTTCTTTATTCTTTATATGTCCGCACACTAAATTCGGCATGCAAATTTTTGACATTAATAATGTTCTCTAATATAATCAATTTAAACAAAATAATTCGATCCCAATGCAAAAAAGAAGTACTAAATCAAAATTGGCTACATATCAAATTATAAATGTCAATGAAAAGTAATTAAATTACAAATTATCTAAATATCAACTTTCAAATGACAACCAAAGAAATTAAATTACAAATGCCATTTGCTTAAAATTAAAATGTCAAATAAATTTTGCGTCTCAAACAACTTTCCCATTTGTCTTAAAATTCATTAATTCCTTAATAGTATAAGAACTATTTTGGATAAGCCATGCTCTGAAATGCTTTTGAAATAAGCTGGTTCGCAGTTCCCTAATAACCTTCGGTATATTATTAAATATCTTTATTGCCATTCGACTTGTGTTTTATGGCAGTACGCTGTTCTACATCTTGGCATTGTCAATTTTGTTGGATCCCTTGAGATATTGCCCACCTTATAAACATTGTCGCTATCGGCTTTACTGAATAGGTGACCATGTTTTTTTTACAAATACTCCCATTTCTAGTATATTTTTATAAGCATCCTAATGTTAATAACTTATGTTTTTTAAAAATAGGTCTGCACGATTCTAATAGGTCTGCACCAAACACATCTCGTTAACACTTTTTTTGCACAATAAATCCCTTGTTGCTGTCAGTGGAATTACCCCATATGATTAAACCGTATCTTAGCACAGACGAGATATATCCATGATAAGCCAATACAGCGGCAATACGTCCAACAGTTTTTCTGAGATTTCTTGTTGCAAATGCAAAGCTGTTCCGCCTAAATATTTTAAATATGTTTCTTCCAATTACAATTTTTATCAATTACTATGCCTAAAAATTTCCTATGGTCAACTTCTTCAATTTCATTATCACATCCAATAATTTTCATTGCTTCACTTGTCATTTTGTAAGTAGACAAAAATAATATATTTTGCTTTGGAAACATTCACACGTAAATTATTTTGTTCAAGCCAAGCCAAGTATTATAGCTTCTACGGCAGCATTTATTTTATCCTCAGATTGCTCATTTTTATTATCTTTGTTTATTATCAATAAGATGTGGTCTGCAAACAACGCAACGCAACGCATTTATTCTTCGTAACTGTTGGCAAATCATTTATGTATGAAAGGGCAATGGCCCCAAAATACTACCTTGAGGCACGCCATAATTATTGGTCCTATATTGAGATATTCTGTACTTTATCACTTCTCTGTCTTTATTATCGCCTAAGATTTCAACCTGTTGTTGTCTATTAGGTAATCTTTTAGCCAATTTAACGCTTTTCCTCTTCCCGTATCTCTCACATTTTTCTAGCAGTATATCATGTTTTACTAAGGCAAATGCTTTGCTCATATCGAAAAATATTGCAGTGACCAGTATTTTCTTATCTATATTGAGTTGTAATTGGAGACAAAATATCGGCAGATGATTTTATTATGTGGGTTTATTATGTGGGAAATGTCACCATATTCCACTGTGTTGGTAGTATTTAGTGATGCAATTATTTTATTGTTTTCATTGGGAGTGCAAGGTTCGAGATATAAACTATTATTTCCATTGCTAGTGTTATTTTTTTATCCTTGGTTATGTCTATATTTGTAGTATCAATGAAGTGATTATTAAAAGCTTCCGCTATATGTTCAGGTTTTTCTATCAGTGTCATTCAGCTGAATGGCCTGTATATATTGTGACTTTGTACTTTTAGGTTTATGTATTTTTAATTCATTTCCATGTTGCGTTACATTAATTGGTTTTCGCTTTAAAATAAATTTGTCAGCAGATTATTTTCTGGATAAGTTAATTCACTTTTTTTTAATATTTTAGTGTATTTATTAGTTAGTTTATTTTAATTATTATAAACTATATTATTAATGTAAATAATATTTAAATATATGGTATTTTTTAATCAATAAATCTACAAAGACAATTTTTTTTTATAAACCAATTTAATTTCCTTAGATTTGTTTTCATGATATTTCGATTTTAGATATCTTTTAGAGAGGCAAGATTTTTTTATACCATTTCATAGTAAAGGAAGTTGGGAACCTAAAAGTAAATACTTCCGTTGGCAAAATAGGCTTCCACCCTTTGTCCATTCAGTAGCTTGAGCTGATTTTACTTTATTTCTGTGAAGCTTCTTCATCAAGCTAATAATTATTGTTTCATTGAATCAGGTTGTAACTCTGTTAACACGGTAATAAAATAAATATAAAACACTTACCCATTTTACTAAGTAGTCCTATAATACACGGTGTGTCGGCAGAGTGTAGCACGTCTGTCAGGTTACTCGCCGTCGGTAGCGCCAACGTGTGCACACGGATTCTTCTTTCACCTGAATGCAACAGTAACGTTAGTGTGGTGTAGAGATAGTGTGGTGTGGAGCGGGCGTAGAGCTGACGTAGCGCTGGCGTACAGCTGGTGCCGCCGCAGACGGTTTGTTTAGCGCCGAGTGGGCGGTGTTGGCCGTGGCATCTGACCCAATCCTTACTATTACTATAATATTGACGAGGCAACGGGAACAGATTTTTTTCACGAATGCTGGAAATACCTAGCTTCGGCTTGACTTTCGCCGTATTTTTCACGGCCGTGGAGCGGGCAGTTGCTCGGCCGCAGCGGCAAGCGTGCAATCATCGTAAGCTACAATTTGTTAATGTATACCTTTACTGCTAGTATACAGCAGCGCCGCTTGGAAGCACACTTGCTGCAGATCCGTCAGCGACTCTTCTATAGTGAGCTGCATGCCGAAGCCCGCATCAGGCGACACGTTGGGAAGGGACAGTAGGTCGGTGGAGCGCACGAAGAAGTTGCCGTGGAACGTGTGGATCGCTATGCCTCTGTGGACAAAAAAGAATAGATTAACATTACTATATTGAAAACAGCTTGGTTCTTTTCACATAATAGATAGTTTATTTGGTCACTAGACAAACAAAATGATTACTGAGCTGCTTGCATGATGTTTGTCTGTATAAAAAATCAAATCAAACACCATTCCTTATTACCTGCGCTTGCGAATTCGTTTTTGTAAGCGTCTGAAGCAACTGAAGAGTTTTTTTGCAATAAAATTGGTAACCAAACCATAGAACCGATAACCGTTGGGGTGGGTGTTTTTGAGTCGAGACCACTAATCGGAAAGCTTAAGATAGAAAACCCTTACGCTAGGTGGAGTTAATAACTTCCCACTTGATTGCTGGCTGAATGACGTGCGATTGGAGAGGCATATGTCCAGCAGTGCACTGGTAATAGAGATCCCACACATAGATGTCGTGAGTGCTACATACCTGGTGCAGCGCACGCGCATGACGGCCTCGAAGCCGATCTTCCTGGTGAGGTAGCGCGCCAGCACGCGCTGCAGCCGCGCGGCGTGCGGCGCGCGCGACGCGCGGAACAGCGGGATGTGGTGCACGCTGCCCGCGCTGAACTTACTCATGCCGCCTGAGGGACACAACTTGCACTGCATCACTAATGAGCCATCGCGCCATCATACGCGACACGAAACTTAAATCACGGTGAAGGAATTATTCAAAGCTAATCCTGGTAATATAACGAAAAAGCATAATCACAAAGTCAGCAGAAAAAACATGTCCTTTTTACTACAATACTTTATAATTTTATTCTTTAATCCATTCATCATGCATTAAATTGGAAAAAATCATTTAATCTATTCATAATACATTACAAAGTATAGAAAAGAGTTAAATTTAATAGACGAACAACATTATAATGTTGACACAAGTGCTACAATTTACATTCCATATGCATCATTAGCGATGATACGAAAATATGCAAAATACAATTACAATTTACATAATTAGTTTACGAAAAAGATGACTACGATAGCTAACATGCATTGTACGTTAATGAGTCACTTATTTTTTTCTGTAAGTGCATTGCATCAACTACTCATTTTAGATTATCTCTTACAAATACCTAATGCATATAATTCGTGCCATTGATGTATTTACTAATATTTGCCCAAAATTAAGTACTTAACAAACATTGCCATATAAATAAATTTGTAATGGGAACGCTTACCATTAATAATCACTCGCATATTATACAGCGCGAGTGAAAGGATTAAAAGAGCTAAAGGGCTGTTTTGTTTAGCCGGTGTTTTTAATTCGTTTATTAAAACATATGTGAAGGCTCTGGTGTTACCGACATAAGATACCCCATAGGCGGCATCAGGAAAAACTCTGTAATAATACGTACTGAGCGAGGCGAGGTCAGAATACTGCGAGTTGAGCAGGAACAGGTCGACCGCGATCTGCGCGCCGCTGCAGTCCAGCGCCAGGCGCTTGTAGAAGTCCGTCGCGGGGTTCAAGTGCGCCACCTCCTTCGACGACCGCGCGTTCGGGTCCTCTCTGAATCAATGGGAAACAGATTATTGTAGTCGATTTTACTTTATGATTTTGTAGTTTTTCTCGTGAATCAACATTCTTAGGCCTCCCCTCTTTGGTGCCATGCTTCCCTGGTAAGTGGGAGTCTCATGAGTATAGGTAAAAGATATATAATAGAAAATAAACTTACAAATTAATTACGTACAATGTCCATACTAAATGACCAAGACTCGTGTTAGTCGCGGTCATAAAAATCTCGTTCCCACGGTTCATGACCATGTGTGTTACGACCATAACTTTTACAGTATTAAGTTCCTTTAAAAAAAATACCAGCTGTAGCTTACCTCGCTTGTAACGCTCCGGGCCCAACGTTCGGTAAACACGTCTGGAACACTGTGATGCGACCACCAGTAGCAGCCTGGAAATATTATCGATATTAATTTAGTTCAAAAGTCATAGTTTAGTCATTGTTACCTACTCACCTAACCCAACTCTGGGTAAGATCGCCTTTTTTAAATACAATTATGCCTTTGTACAATTGCAATTTGTATGTGCTTTTTTTGGTGTGCAATCAAGAATAAGAACTGGTCGTTTATTTAATTAGCTAAATGGGTTTGCGTAGTTGATATCGACTGTTGATAGCCGACAAAAACCTCCATTTTGCCCAGAGGAAACGTACCAATGTCCTCTGGGCAAAATGGAGGTTTTTGTCGGCTATCTACCGACCAAAAGCCACGCGGTCGACCTCAGCACATGTGACGGGGCCCTAGCGAGCACACAGAGCACAGTGTAGCAGCGGCGTGCGTGGCCCTCACCATGAGCTTGTAGGCGGCCTGCAGCGCGGCGCCCAGCGCGCACGCGGCCGCGCCGGGCGCCGCGTAGCGCTGCGGCAGCACTGTCAGCAACTCCTTCACTAGCTCACGACGCTCGCCCAAGTTCACTAGTAGGGACTCCGGAGATGGGAGGAATACATCTGTAAAAAAAGTAGGAGAGTTATATAATATGATGATATTTGTTATGCTTATCATCTTTGGCGTTACATTAAATTCGTAAAGGATTATTGCCAAATAAAAAAAAGAAATCGTCGTCCATACACCCCTTTGGTTTATTTTCACGGCATAGTATGTGACACAGTGCCAAATTGGAATTACATCATACTCTAGTTTGCAGACTTCTCAAGAGGAAGATGCTCACTGGTAGGGATAGTATGTGCGTGTAAGGAATATCTCCCGCCACAATTTGCGACGATCGTATTATACAAACTGTTGTTCCATAACATCACGCCTGTTTTCACGAAGGGTTAGACAGAAGTTAACCTATATTACATCTGTACACTGTTGTGGCTTACCATCAATATCAAGCACGGTCATCTCCTTAGGCCTGGTGAGTCCCTCACTCATTAGATAGTAGTGCACGTGCGCGTCATAGCAGATGAACCCGATCTGTGTGCGCGTGTCACCTGGGAGCGCTTCTAAATTGGCTTTCAAGGTGTCGCAGGCAACCTGTAAAAATATACATGGAGTTAGCGAAGTGGAAATAAACAGGATGTAACAAACGAGAGCCGGAATGAAACAGCGTATCGGCAAACATAGAGTGGGATCTGCCAGCAGCAGCAGATGGACCGACGGTATATAAAAAAGTAGCAAGACGTGGAAGGCAGGGTGTTGTGGCAGAGCTTGAGAAAAGGCCTATGTCCAGCAATGGACTGCGATATGCTGAGTTGATTTTTAACCAACTTCTAATAAAGTGATATGTTTTTCACAGTTGTTAGGATCAAAGTTCCAGAGAAATTATAGGAAAGGTAATTTTATCGAAGATTGAATATTCGAATGTGTTGCAGAAGTCCTTGATTCCTTTATTTTCGTGGAAATCGGTGAATGCTAATGAAAAGATAAATGTTACTGAAAATGATCCTAACTGAATTAATTGTTTTGATATCGGTAACAAAATAAAACACTCTTTTAAAATTCGAATAAGTTCAATACATCGATCAATCATATCGATCTACAAATATTTTCGTCTGACCCACGATTTATCAAGATCTAGAGTTCTAGACAGTAATTACTCGATAACCCGATAAGTAAAGTCAAAATATTAGTATCAGTCATTGCCAGAACTATCGGCAAATACCGCATCATCGTGTTACTTAAGGTTGATATCAAATGGGGAAGACTAAAGTCATTAAAATAGATTATGTTATGTATCCTGTACTTTATTTTGTGTCATAATGATTTAATTAAAAAATCTTAAAGTAAAATAGCGAACTTGTCCATGATAATTATCAGGATGAATCGGCACAATAAAATATCTACACAGCGACCAATCTCCCGTGCCCGCACGCAGCCCGCACTTGATTCCGAAGGAGGGGAAGTTCGTTCGTTCTGTAGTACATAACAATATAAGCAAAATGTTCTTCTAAATACCACGATGCATTTTACTATGCATTATCTGCTCCTAAACTTTGGTTCAAGAGTATTCTTTTGAGTATGCTATTTCGAACCGCACCAATTGTAATCAACTTCTACATATTTTTGAACAACCGCATGCGGGCACGGGTAAATATCGCACAGTAAATTTCTTCCCTAACCCAGTTTAACTATGGGCGCCGGAAGACGGACGGCGCCACCGAGGCCGGCCCAGAAAGAGCCTGGTTCGAGGAGGCACGGACGGGAAAAGAGCTCATTGAAGGAATTGGGGGAGGCATTTGCTCAGCAGTGGGACATTACGGGCTAAAAAAAAACAGTTTAAAACAAAAGTCAGTATTCAATTCAAAACAAAAGTCAGTACCTGCAAGTACCCAGACTCCCTCGCGATCTGTGAGACATCAAACAGGAACAGATACACGGCCGGCTGCGGCGGCCGCAGCATGTACTCGCCGGGGGCAATGAACTCGATGGTGGCCGACTTGATCTCCGGGCGCCGCGTCGGGTCGCCGTAGGACTTGCTCACCGGGTCGTACTGGAACTCCTCTGGCACTGAGAAAGGGAGAAGGAATATTTATTAGTGGCTATCGTCAAAGTCGCGAGAAACACCTGGATGAGGGACGCACGGAACAGGGAAGCTTGGCAGTGGCAGCAGTGGATTATTCCGGGCTGAAATTATCATGAAGACTTTCATGGACTATGGTTATGTTACATCACTAAAAAAAACCAATATATAAATACATCCCAAAGTCAGGAGAGTAAGCTCAGGACAACAACAACAACAGGGGCTGGCAAGAAGATGGATTTAATTTTGACTGAACTTGTACTGTTACACATCAGTTATTTTTAGTGGTTTACGTCTGAAGTTCATTGTTAGAACTTTACTCAATGTTTAGTAAGTAAAAATGCTGCTAAAGTAAAAGAAACAACTATTTCGTTATTTTTAAACACATTATCAGGCAACATAAGAATGAATTCAAGAGATTTAACTCATTGATAGTACCAAAATATCAGATAATCAGTATAAATAGAGACTGGTATTTAGCAAACATTTGAAGTTACCAATTTAGATAACAGAGATTTTTACATGATAAAGTTTAACTGTACTAATAGAACATTACTGCGCCATTTGATCAACAAAACACTATGATAACAGAATGACAAGAGGGAAAAAACAAATTATTACGTAAGACAAACCCTCAAAACGACCGCCCTTCCCGCAAGGAACTACCCAGCAAAGCAACAGAACGACTGACCGACTATCTGAGATTTTAGAATTACAATTGTTTTATATGATATCTATAATATTATCATTCGCGGTAATTACCGTTAGTTTGCAAACCGTGTTATTATTCCCTTTATTAGATTCAGGACAGGCTGACTAGCGACTAGTTAGCCTATCCTGAGCGCTTGCTGGATTAGCAACGTTCGGCTCGAAGCTAAAAGTTCAAAATCCAACAGAACGCCCAATACCCTAACGACCTTTCAAATTTCCAGCGTTTAATTTCAGAGCTGATTACAGAGAGGGATTGCCCAACACTCGAGTAGGGTAAACCCGATGCCACCGTGTGTGAGATAATGTTATATAATCTAAATATATAAAAGCGAAAGGTCACTGACTCACTCATCACGAAATATCGAAAACCGCTTGACGTATAAAGATGAAATTTGGCAGGGAGGTAGTTTATAGTTAGTAGACGTCCGCTAAGGACAGATATTGCGACAGGGCCGGATTTCTTAAGCACTCTCGCAAGTTTGTATGAAACCACTTGTTTTTTTTTTGTACTACCGACCTGAAATTTAGCAAATTTAGAGTTTATGAGCAGTAGACATTAGCTAAGAAAGAATTTTGTGACAGCCAGGACTAAGGGCTCTCGCAGGTCAAGATCTGGGTTAGGCCTTAGCATGCTTTTAGTTATACCTTTTAGTTGGATATATGAATAAGTTGGATATATAATTAAGCGCCATACTATTCACTCACTGACTAATCAAAATAACTATCTAGAACTTTTTATAGAACTATTAAACTTGGAAATTTCACCCTCAAGTGGGGTTAAAGTTTGCATGGGTAACATACACAAGCGAAAAAAAATGGAGTTAAGAACCTCCTAGGCTATTCCCGAACCTAACGCGTACGAAGTCGCGGGTAACAGCTAGTTAAATTTTACGAATTGGATGCAATTTGATATTGCAAACATGTTTTAAGTAAGTTGCCTTTGCTACTAAGATAACAATGACGTGTCCAGTCCAAAGATGATTATTTATTCACTCATTGTGATCTTTGAACCTTGCAGGTTTTTGCTAAGTCATTTTTTACATTTATAATCACAGTGATATATTTACTTTTATTTGGTATCTAATGACTTGTTCTGACTTCGCTCGGGAGATATTTGAAATCCTCTGAATTAAGGTGAATACCACATCAAAATGCATTATAAGTTTTTTCCGCCTGACTGGTCCCATACACAAAGACAGCTTGGCGATTTTGTAAGATAAACAAATCAAAAGTCACTTTGATAAAATCATTCCAGCTATTTATAGTCAAGGGAGAAAATCATACATTTTACTGTGCTAACTCAAGTTATGTTGCTAGTAAAATATCTATAAAGATAAGAAATTACATAGGCTGCATTTTAAGTATGCACATTAAACGATTATTATTGCAGATGTCCTTTGTAAGGTCAGCAGCGTTTGCTAACTGACGCGTGTACTAAAAATATTAATTAAGTAAAAGGAGTAGGTATGCTAAAATATTGGTGTTCTATAATTATCTACGTTTATAGTTTTGTTTTGTGTGAATGTTTTTTTGAAGAACAGTATTTATGATTTGTTTTTAGGCGCAAATCTAACAACGCTCGATGTAAAACTTCCATCTATTAATTTTTATTCATTTCTGTGAACATTATTTTCATTCCGGAATAATGGAAAGGTGCAGAGATATTATACTTTCTGAACTTATCACTTTAGTGTAACATTATCTCAATAAATCTCGAGACTTCTAAGGCATTGTCATTCTGAGAGTGCATCATGTAGTGAAAAGCTCATGTGCAGACGAGTCTCAAGTGAAATTGATAGTCTTTAAACCAAATACACTCAATATGTTTGTTATGGTACTCACAGTCATTGACCCTGTAGCACAGATTGCACTTCCACCGCTTAGCGTCCACGAAGTACACAAACGGGTTGATATACGTCCGGCACGCGCGACACCGCACAATCGTCGCGCACTGGATTACCGGCAAATGCTGGAAACAGATGGGATATACAATCGTTAAGGTTATACTCAAGTATCGAAGGATATTTTTCCATACAGCAAAAGAAGAAAGATATGTTAATTCAAAGTTTGAGAAGAGATTTAAGAAAAATTGGGTGAAGAGAAGAGAACGTTTGGAAGCCTATTATTTTGCTATTATCAACTTTCGTTGAATGAAAAAGGAGTAAATGATAGCGTGACGGTTGGTGAGGAGAATGGAAGAAAAAACCATGTTGCGCCGACGTCCAGAGTAACGTGGGACAAGGGCAGGAAGATGATGATCAACTTTCGTTGCTGATTGTACAATACAATACATATTTTTGTCAAGAAACATTTGTTTTATTTCAAGTTATTTGACCATTGTAACTTCTTCCTTAACCGTGGACCGGATTTCTACTACTACGTCGAAGATTATGTATGCATTCATCTTGACCATACAAATGATTCAAAACACGAATAATGGAAATAAACCTATTTATCATTTTTACACAAACACTTACAACATGGTTTTATATAATTTATTTTTTATTATTTAACTTATTTTCTTTATTTATGAGCACAGTTATATAACAATGAATACACAAGAGTATATAAAGGTCTTTCTAGAATATTATTATAATACAAGTTTGAATGAGATTATGTAAAATAGTGTTAGTCATTATAAATTGCAAAAAATACATGATTCAAAGTAAGGTTGCCAAAAAAACAAAATAATATTTTAATGGGAATTTTCGTGAGTCATTGTGTACCTCTTTAAAATAAGGAAACGTGAAGCTAAGAGATTTGACAATACGAAGTTGCATGATGGCTATTACAGTTTTAGATTTTATATGCCCGTAAAATTTGTGTTTTTCATTTGCATTTTCAGCTTACGCCTAACATTTGCCAACAATTTTAAGAGAAGTGGAAGGAATGGGGCAGATCTTTGCCCATGAGTGGGAAACTTCAAGCAAATAAAAATAAATAAAATAACTTGCAAAGAATCCTTTAAAATCATGACAGTGATTGGACATATCTATTTTCCATTCATATCAAAACAAAAGGATACTAGGTAATAATTTTCCTACACAATAATAAAATTCATTCACTGATTTTACAAAAGGAAGAGCGACAATTTCCCCACTACTACTACACTTGTACTGGGTGTTTTACCGCCAAAATTACGTCATTTAGAATTCCGTACGCGATCGATAGTGCGCTCAATGTTACTGCTTTAAAATTGGTCAAGGATATATCGACCTCTAAACCAAGGGTTTTTTACTAATAATACGGGTAAAGGTTTTAAGTGCCAAATATAGGTAGTTTGATCAAAATTCGTGTCTAAGAATGAAAATGTTGATGTTGATGTTGTATTTTAAAACAAAAACTATAGCATGATTATGAAAATTTCAATGAAAATGGATAATTAAATAGAATCCAACAATTAAACAACATCAGAAAGTACAAAAATGTACATATGTTCTCTTTGCCCTTTGATAGATTTAAATTAAATTTAGATTTTACATAGAGTTTAGAATAGGTAAGCCTTATAACTAATGAAAATGAAACAAACAAATGAAAATAATTTATGAACAAACCATTTGATGATATGCTATGCGACTATCGAAGAGTTCAAATGTTTAAAACTTACACTCACATTGAGATCTTTGAATGGATGAATTAATATACCAAGAGGCAGCCTCGACTTCTGCAGAAGGCTGTTCGTCTCTGGAATACGGTTGACTGTACATCTGAAGACTCTGTAATTTTTTTACAACACATTAAAACATATTTCAAAAACACACTGAAACATAATACATTTTTTAGTGTTTTTTTCTTTCTCAAATGCATTCTAGATGTCAACTTTTCAAATTGTCATTTTCATTGAAAACATGGATGAAAGTGAGTTGAAAATATGAATGAGGTGCAGAGAAAAGAAACTTAATATGGTGCCTTTTCTTGGCTGCACATCAGCCTCTATCCAAACTTTATGAGATTGTCTGTAAGTGAGTCATCATCTGCTTTGCCTTTTCACGACTTTGACTTTGTTGAGGTTGGCTTACAGTCTAACAAGATGCAGTTGAAAACCAGTATTTTACATGGAGCAACTGCATAACTGTCCTCCACAACCTAGTTAGTACTGAGTGATATGATACCCTTTGGTAAAAATGGTTGACAGATTTTCGGCCCACTGGCTACCTGTAACGACTGCCAAAGATCTAAAATGACAAACGGGAGCGTGTTTTCCGAGGCACGGAAGAAACTCAGTAAGTAATGAGTGGTCACTCATCCACTGAACAACCTAGGCAAGCGCGGCTTAACCTGAAGATCGATCCGAGCGACTGTGATTATTTAGCTCCGAGCTTGACTGTAAGTAAGTAAATCGATAATATTTATATTAATTCTCATGTGTCTGTGATGTACACAGTGTAATCAGAGTAAAAATATTTAATGTTTTCTTTTGAAATATTTCTTGAGTTAGTCTTGAACTTGTTGGTGTTGTATTGTCTGCAAATAGCAGATATAACACCGCAATGTTGTCACAAAATAAGAAGACAGTCTAGTGGTCATTAAATAAAGTATCAAATTTTAATCACACTTGCCATAATTAAAAATAGACAAGAACAGAATCGAGTCTTAGGAAAAGTATAATTATATTTAGGGTAATTAATGTTAGATCATTAAAATAATTGTGTCCAAATGGGTCATCTAACTGTCGTTCTTAAATACCCCAAATTGATACTAATTTATATTTGCGTCAACTGCTTACTACAACATCACAATTGTGTTGCTTCTAAATAAAGAAGAAATAACGACTGTTTCTGCAATTCATTACTTTACACACTATATCCCAAACGCGTAATAGACGACCTTCTAACAAATACGTGTGTTTAACCATATCACAGATTTAATATTATGCAACAATACAATGGTAGACATCACTTTATCTTTTCTCCTGATAACATCCTCCTTAGTATGTCAGTTAAAGCTTGAATGAGGTGTGATAGGTCAATAAATTATATGTATAGAATAGAAAAAAACAAGGAGAATGATACACAATACCAATCTGACCAGACAATAGAATGAAGCTAATAAATAAATAATAAAATACGGACTGTGTGATGAAAACAATGCAAGTTGTATTGAAGTATGAATGAAACATGAATTATGTTCTAAATTTTATTTTATATTCAGCTGTTATTGTCATTTTCTCTGTTTAGAATACGAATCATTTATTTGCATAAAATACAGAGGTAGTACCAGATATAAAGTTGGTTTGTGCGCAACCATATTTTGCCTTTTTAGGGCGTGCAAATATGTTTTACATTATATGAAGTAATGCTAGATAGGATAGAATAAGAGTTGAAATATGGGCCATTTAAAAATGCCTTAATTACCATGAATGGTTGCTGATAAAAAACCATAGCATTCCAATTAATTATTTCTTCATGATATAAAAACACAGCATAGCATTGAGAAAATATAAACAGTAATAAAAAGTCCATGAAAAATCATATAAGACATACAGGAAGCCATTTGAAATGCTGAGAAGATTTCTTAACTTCCTTATTTGGATAAAGTAAGAAGGTAAAAGCAAATACAGGTTAGGTTTAGTAAAATAAATACTTTTAACTCAAAGCAAACAATTAGGTATGAAGAGTACATTTAAGGTAAACACTATTAAATCCAACATAGCTACCACAATTATATTTGAGGAAAATTAGAAAGAATATCCTAATAATAGCTAAGATGACTACCCTGTCTTATTTATTAAAATTAATAAGTGATACTTATATGGATGTCATTAAAGATTATGGGACAATTTAAAAAACCTCTGCAGTCATTATCTTTATGTAGATTTTTTACTAAACGAAATATGTTGATAAAAAAGTCAACAAGCCAAACAAAATACTATTTGTTTATAAAATGTATTCAGTAACTAGACTTTCACTTTCCATGTTATAATAAATTTAAATCAACACTTACTCAGGGCTGCAGTTAGATGAATCAGCAAACTGATGAGGAAGTTTAATCTCCGGAGGGTCTTCAGGGTATTCCGGCAGTATATGCTTACACTGCAGCAGATCTATCATATGGTGACCCCACAGATGGTCAAACCCTTGCTTAGTCACACTTAGTTGCCCCATCTGGTGATTTAGATACTGCTGCGGGTACTGCTTCATAATATTCGCTTGTTGTTGAGACACATTAGGCATTGGTGTTGCCTGGTTGTTTTGATAATTGCCAGGTGGCGCTGGAGCCATTTGAGGATATCTGTTCTGCATGTTACTCTTAGGAGCCCCACCTGCCTGCACAATAGGCCCTGGTGGTGGCCCCATTTGATGTCCCATTGGTGGTAAATTCTGTTGCCCCATAGGTGGAACTTGAGAGCCACCTGGGGGATTTTGTGGCCCACTGAAGGTGTTTGGAGGCCCCATATGTCCAGTGGACGGGCCTGGTGCACCCATTGGCTGCCCTGCTGGACCATTTTTGTATTGTCCTTGATAAGACTGTGCTTGAGCTGGTCTTGGGCCACTTGCAAGGCCCATAGGTGCTGGTGGTTGGCCCATAGGTGCAGGTGATTGGCCCATAGGTCCTGGTGGACCCATAGGCTTTGCAGGACCAGGAGGCAATGACGATGGTCCACTCACATGGGGACCATTGATCCCTGCCTGCCTAGGGGGTCCTAGGGGCTGTCCAGTTAATGGGCCACTGAAGCCTTGCATTCCAACAGGAGGACCACTGGCTGGTGGTGGTATTAACGGACTATTCCTTGGAGGACCAGAGATAGGAGCACTTGAGAATGGGATATTAGGTTGACTTGTCATTGTAGGGCCGGGAGGCTTAGGAATTGGCCCAGGTGTAGGGGCATAGGGTGTATTCATTAATCCTGGACCATACCCTGAAGTTGGTGGCTTGCCTCCAGGAACAGGGCTATAAGCACTTGAAGAAGCAGGGTACTGGCTCTGAGGAGGTCCCACTGGAGGCTGTGATGAGAGTGGGCCATTCACAACAGGCTGGCTAGTTTGACTAGAAGGAATGAGAGGTGGAGCATTGTCATTGATCTGATGCTGTGCAGGGTGATAGCTAGGGGGATAAGGAGTTGGTGAAGAGTTGGCATTAGGGACAGTTCTAGGACTACCTGATGAAAGTGGGGCATTTTGAGGAGGTAGGGGATTAGGTAAAGAGTTGGGACCTCCTGATATTGGTGGCCTCATGGGTGATGAGTGCAGACTGTGCTGCATAGGTGGCATCATCCCAGGTTGATTGAAAGCAGGTGAACTACTAGCACTCTGACTATAGTTGTTGACATTTTGTAACACATGGTTTGGAGGCGCCGATGACGACGGCGCGTGAAGCGGACTATTCGAGTTCGGGTCCTGTTTTGGTCCTCCATATCCTGGCGGCAATTGGCTCATAGGCACTTGACCAAACTGCTGGTTATGGTTAAACGTTGGCGTGGCCGCATTAGCGTTCACTTGAGGCGGTCCCGGGAAGTTGTTATACGGATTTTGTGGTAAATTGGACATGGCTTGTCAATCTGGAAAGATATAACTGCGTTCTTGTGACAATCTAAAAAACAGTATTAAAAAAGACTATAATATTCGTTTCCCGGAAACGATGTAATGTTTATATTGTGATAAAAATGCTGATATCGACTAGGATTTAATTAAAACATGCTAATTCACTGGTACAATGACGGATGGGCGATGGAAGGACAGAATTGAATGCCATCACTTACCGCAGTCAGGACGTTGTACAGACAAAAATATTGTCACAATCACTTGTGTATTTTTATACCATTCTCACATAATATCACAGCATGTAAAATAATGTAATTAAAATATCCAAGGAATAAAAATACGACCCTAACTTACGTGGCCGAGCAATTTAGAGCGCCCTCTGGATTGATTTTTTGACATATCACGTCAACTGGTGATGTGCGAATCCAATGAAGCTTTAGTCGACTTATTTGTAAATCGATTAATAATACTAAAGCAAAAGGAGAGCTATCGTTTTCGACCTCACCAGATGGCGTCACTGGTGAGTGGGGTCCTGCCATTAATTCAATTTTATCCTTAGAGTACCAATTACTTCTTATAAAGTTAATTTTATTACGTATAACAACATAGTGTATACTTCAGATAATATTATTAATATTGTACCTAAAAAACACTCTAAGAACATCTACGTTCCTGAAGACCTTACTCTATACGAACGCCTCTAGCGGCGATATCTTGCACGATAGCCCCCATTAAAGTTGAATTGGACTGATTGTAGTGCTTAACCGACTTCAAGACTCCAAAAAAGAGAAGGGTTTTATGTATTCAGCAAGCACCTTTTATGTCATCTATGTACACCGATTACTCTGTGATAACTTCACTGATTTAGGTGATTCTTTTTTCATTTGGTAGAAGAAGTCCGCGCCCTGGATATACACACCATATACATTGATCCCCTAATAACTTCTAGTTTAATGTAAAATTTATTTATGACTAGAATATGTGCGGAATACAGCAACTAAAAAGGGTAAAAAAACAAACTGTAATGAAAAAAATAACCAATTTCCAAAAAATACACGAAACAAAGTCAAAAATAACATTACTTTTTGGAAGTCGGTCATTTTTTTTTGCAAAAAAGTTTTGGGTTAGTCCAAGAGATTTTGTTTAAGCCAGCCATAAATGCTCTAGTGTGTTTCATTGTCTAACTCCTTATACTTTTTAACCGACTTCTAAAAAGAAGGTTATGTATTCCAGCCGCATCTTTTTTCCCAGCTATTTAAGGTACTTGATCTCTTTTGATCCAGTATAATAACGCACCTTCCGGCAGCATTGAGGAATCTATGTGCGGCAGCGACTGCGTGAAAAAAAAAACAGAAATAAAATAACTTATAGTACAGTCACAAGTCACCGCGACGCGATGGGGCTCACAAGATAAAAACTGGGGACTTGTGCGTGTATCGCTTGGCGCAAGTTGGTCCGCCCGCGGCGTGAACGAATCGTGGACCCTTACAGACGTACTGAGGGACATTATACTCATCTTTGCTTGTTGTTGATCAGAATATAAATGTTGCGACAGTCGAAGCCTGGTTGGTTAATCGTAAAAGACTCACCCTCTTTTACATGGGACTTTTATAATATTTAACTAGAAACAGAGGGTTAGGCAGAGGTGTATTATATGTAGGTACTATTAGGTAGACCTAATAGTGTGTTTTAGTGTACCTACTTCATAGGTTTTTACTACGACGATAAATGAACTGCGTATACCTCAGGACGTTCCCAATCTGCATACAAAATTTCAATGGAATATATCCAGTGGTTTAGTCACAGGAATTATTTTTAATTCTCAGCCTTTGCTACATGATGTAGATTAATAGGGTAGCACCGACAATAACTTCACATTGTAGTCAATTAGTTTGCTCATATGGTTGTGGAGCAGGACCAGCAATTGAGCCAAGCATTTTTATCATCAATGTAATCCCCCAACTTATAGTATGCTTGCCTACATAGTGTGCGTTTTATACAAGATTTAAACTTCGTCTCATTTAGTTTTAGAATGCGGGGAGGTATTTTATTATAACATTTTAAATACGATTTCACTAATGTCTCTCAATGTCTTCATGGTTCTAATACTTTTTTTGCCTAAATAATCGGAGGAGAGCCAAGAGCTAAAATTTTCGAGCTCGCTGCGCCCGCTCCTCAATTCTAAAGTCTGTTGGTTATTCTGAAAATCTAACATACTATCACTGCACTCGCATTTGCATATTATTATTTTCTTCTTGTAAAATTCATCATTCTGCTACTGTCACTTCACGAAGATTTTTCTCTTTTTTTATTGTTTCGACGTCACTTTGCCGATTTTAGGACGGCCGTGACCACAACCGCTTTCGAGGGCTGTGTCCGCGCCTGCGATAATTCAGCCCTAAACTATTAAGAGCACGACGGACATTATCAACACATGCGTCAAATAAACCAGCATAGTGGTTCGTCGGCAGAAATCCATTTTCTTTAAACTCCCTTTTCATGGTTTGACGCTGCAATGTGTTTATAAGTCGTAGCCAGTTCTTTGATGGTGTTGCAAAGAACCCTCCTCTTCAAATCGCCGTATCCATAGAACAACTGTTTTTCTCTGCAACAATAAAACAAAAAAATATAATACCCAATAATGATTATTATCTACCTAGTATAGTAACTAAAAAAATAATGGAGTTTTATAAAAATAAAAGTATAAAAATCAATCTACTTACGTTTACACCGGTCACTCTGGCGACTCTGGCTATTTCTGACAAGTTTTTGCCTTGAGCTCTTGTAACGAAATCAATATTACAATGCGTACCTACTTACTCATTTTGGTAAAATAAGTATTTCACCTGATTAAAAATGAAAACTGAACAAAAGGCACTCGAACGAGGTAATCGAAATAAACTTAGCGAACTATCAATTGCGCTTAGTCATAATTCTTTGAACTAATTATATACTAAACTACCTTCCAATTATTATAAATCCATATTCGACCTACCCTAAGTTTGAAAACTAAAACGTAGAAAATCAGATAGGTACTTATAAATTGATTTACTATACAATTTTAACATAGTAGGTTAATAGTTAGGAACCATTTTCTTTAAAAGAAACTATTAATTATAAATTATTTGAATGTTTGGAAGAGACAAAAAGAAACTACAAAAATATTTTATCACTAGCTGAGTAGCTGACCCGCGCAACTTCGTCTATTGGTCGCAGCGTGATGCTATATAGCCTTCCTCGATAAATGGGCTATCCAACACTAAAATAATGTTCCGATTCGAACCAGTAGTTCCTGAGATTAGCGCGTTCAATCAACCAAACAAACTCTTCAGCTATAAATATTAGTATAGATATGAAACCAAATACTTTTAAAACAACTATTTAACTTTTTAAGACCACAGTTTTAGACCAGTATATATATATATACCAAATATGAAACCAAATACTTTCACAACACGAAACGAAAGACACCTAACAACCGACATCGATGCAGTTTACCCGGCGAGGGTCGTTCTTTCACGGAAAATCTTAACACCGCGATTCAGAAATTGGCGTTAAATGAACAACGCCATGTATCGAGCACGGAGTTATTAAAGATGAGAGATGAGTGTATGATTAAATGAGTGTAAAAATACGAATACGGTGTTAATATTTTCGCATAAGTACTTGTCCATCCAATTAATCATACTTATTCCCTCATTATGATATTAGATACTACTTACCTACGTGATATAAAAACGCACCATAATCTTGGTCACCCCACTTCTAATTTGCATTATAGGTTTTAAGTGCTGTAGGTCGTGAACTCGTGAAGTCCAAACATTAGGGCTTTATTCATACTGTTTACATTTTCTTCGAAATCGTATTCAGTGGTTAGCAAAAAGAATGGTACCACTACTAAGCTCCATGTAAGAGAACTGCGTGGCCGCGTAGTTCTCCACATTTCGACCGCGTGGCCATGTTGACGTAGTCGTTTTTCTTCTACGACAATGTGGCCGAGCAGTCGAAACGGACACAGGGCGAGCGGCTACTATGTAGGTACGTGCTCGAGCGGGCGCGTGGCATCCGACTGGATTTTGTTCGCCCGGGTGACTTCGAACGAGTGAAGGAGGCCTGCCCATACCACCAATTCTATCGAGAAATGGCTCAGTACGCAGGAAAACGGTCAGCCTTTTTTTGTACATGACGGTCTTATATACGATTCACGATAGCCGAAATGACGGAACCCTAAACTGTATTCTGCATGTAATAGCACTCATGACACACATACCTAACATACGAGTATGTAAATGCTATTCTAGCCGGCAATACATCTTCTTGCATCTTGCGTAACGCACATGCCACCCGCAGTTCAAGACATGAGTTAATCAACGTTTTTAGTTTGTTTCGAACAGTTTTGTTGCGAATTAGCTGTAGGTAATAAATCACAAATCCATACATTATAACCGGTCTAATGCCTTTCGAGTTGTTACCTACATTGATTAATTCTGCCCAAATCATACATACATAATACCCTCAGCATGCACAGGACCAGCCGGCTGCCATTTCGAAAGATAAGTACGACCTTTTCTCATATTATGGATTCACCTTGTCATGGATAGGCAGAGGTTGTGAAAACAGAATGCACAACGTCCGTGCGTCAACGTCGTGCTTTCGTACTTAGTGCCAAAGCAAAAATGAAGGTTTATTAGACAAAAGAAATAGATAATTATCAATTAAGTACTTTATTATTGTTTCAGACATATTCTTCATGTACTTACTGCTTAAAAGGCTTTAAATCTTTCAATAAAGCTTTTAAAACAAAGCAACAATAAATAAATAGACCATATAAAAATTCAAACATCTGTATTTCAATGATAAGTTCATATCAATGATTTAGTCGAAAACAAAATTTTAACAAAGTATTTTGCGTAAGTTAAAGTTTAGAATTGATTGGATAAAGCCACCGGTTCACAATAATCGTAATAGAATTAAAATTTGAAAAATATAATAAAATTTGTGTATTATTGTAAAGGATAACGGGCAAACAAGTGTGCTTAGTGAATCTTTCTCCAATCAACGTTGTACGCAGGGTTACAGTCTAGCAGGTCTACTCTTAACATTATTTCAACACTTCATTCGTTCAGCAATATAAAAGTATTCAAACTGATCACAAAGGTATGGCAGCTCCATGGAACCCCATGCAACACTTAACATATGTACCAACACAGCTTGAGTCATACATGACATTTCATTCAGTTCAGTTCACAAGTGCCCCTCCATTTTCAACGGACATCACGAAGCAAATTTTACTCTTAATTATCATAAAGTAGGTATTTATGTAACGATCAAAAGTAATAACGAGCTACTATAATACACTTGCACCTCTCGGAATAATGTCACATATTGCCCTTAACTCTCTTATATAAATATTAGGTTGATTCAATCTTAATTAATGAGATGTGGTTTTCCATCGTTGGTAAAAATGCAAAAAACAATCACATAAACAGACTAGTATCCAAAAACGCCATCGAAAAAATTACATTATTAATTTATTGCAAAGGATAGGCCACAAACTAAAGGCGATTACACGAATACATAAGCTCAATTTCGAAACGCGGATTTTATAAATCCAAAACATAAACATTTTTCATCCCCGTAATCGACACAAGACGTAAAGTACGTAGATCGGCGGAACTATCTCGGTATAATACGATTTTTATCGACCGTCGCCGGTCCTCCGGCGCTCGCCGCGCCTCAACATAAACTCACGAATACTCTACATATCGATAAATCTACTCAGTCGTTTGTTTACTCATAAAAATATATCTTTAAAAGGCTCAAATAAATCCGCCACGCGCGGGGGCGGGGCTATCAGTTACAGCTATCACTGGAGGGGCGGGGCTGACGTGCGACGTCACGTCGCTGGAGCACGGTGACGTTGACGTCACAGCGCTAGTGCACGGCGACGTCGGCGGCGAGGTGGCGCCGGCGCAGGAGCTCAGAGTCTGCGGGTGGGCTGAGGCCCAGAGGAGCGCAGTACTCGAGCTCCAGCGTCGGGGCTTCGATGATCGCCACCCGGCCGGTTGGCTGGTGCGACTTGCTGGAGCGCAGCGTGCGCGCCGGAGCGTCCATGTACGAGTAGTTCATGGAGAAGTGCTGCTGGATCACCCGGTTCACGGCCATCGCCGACTCCGCGAAGTTGGACAAGTTGCGCGCTGACATGTTGCGTTTAATATTGATAGAGGTCTGCAGCTGCGGGTGATGAGCCAGCGGGTTGGCGCGACGCAGCCACGGGTGCGTCAGCACTCGCTCCGCGCTCAGACGGTGCGACGCCTCGCGCACTAACAACTGGCGGATCAGATCCTTTGCGTCGCTGGATATGTCCGCCCACTCCTCTTCGGGGAACGTGTAGCGTCCCTCCTGTAGACAAAGAAAGGTTTTGTTAGTTAAAGTTGTATCAAATTATAAGAAGAATAATAACAAATTCAAGAAGATTTCTACGCAGAAAAAAAACTCAAAACATTGTTATTTTTCAATGCAGAGCAGATGGCCTCCCAATTCTTCTATATTTCTCTCTATTTAAAGTTACTAAGGATCAATCTCTATAAAGGATACCAGCTCAACCCACCATAATCGTTTGGGAAGAAGCTTTACAACTTTATGCTATATGAGGAAAGCTGGTATATCCAAGCCACCATTTACCAGGAGTTGAAGACAGCGAGTCTGTCTAAAGAAATTGATCGTAACAAAACTATAAGAAATGGGGAAATAAGAAATAGAACATACCTGTATAGTATTAAAGAGCAGCTCCTGGCAAGCGCGGCAGTTCTCGCCGCGCTCCCACCCGCAGTCGGAGCCGCAGTCAGCCCTGAAGGGCGGGTAGCCGCACAACAAGATGTACGCGATCACTCCGAGGGACCACAGGTCACATCGCTTGTCGTAGTGATTCGCTGCTGAGCCCGCAAATAGGGACACCACTTCTGGTGCCATGAATTCCGCGCTGCCCACCTAGGACAAAGGAGAGGTTGGTTAGTTTGAGGTTCTTTAAGGAGATAAATAATCTGAGATTAGGGAATTGTATTTGCATTAAAGCTTTGAAGAAAAGGATTCGTATGCTTTATCGTAAACCACCCTGCCTCATAACCTGTTGGATCATTTATGATTAGAGACGAGAAGGAACATGTATCAGGAAATCATACTATCATGCATCGAAAAACAAAGATATGCGATTGCGAGTACAGACAATTCTATAGCTCAAATAAAAAAGCAAATTGAAAGAATTCTGAAAATCTAGAAATACCATTGCTATTTACGGTCTAGTTACAATAGTCAAAGAAATAAATACGACAAAAAGTTCAGAGAGAGAGACGCATAAAATAGTAACTCATAATGACAATAAAATACTGTTCTGTGCGAAGGCTAGGTCCGATTACTTCCAAGAGATTACTCAGGATTTAGATTATATCTTTACAACTTCCACGGATAATTTATTTGAAGGACTAGCCAACAATTTGTTATTGAGAATATTCCATATCTCGAGATTTCGAATCGGTATAAAATTAACATGAAACCAAGGAAATAATGCATACGGTTTATTGCTTTAATGCTTTTGTTATGGTTTGACTTGATGTTTTTCTTTTGGTAGATCCTGCTTTAAAAGAGAGGGAACTCTTTTGCAGTTATTCTTACTCAACATTCAGAATTGCTAGTCTTTCTTTACATCACTTCTCATCAGCCACACCATCATGTATTCCATTATCTCTCAGAGGATGTTGAATTTTTTACAAATACGCAAGACAAATTCGGCACCACATGGCTTTTGATAAAGCGTCGATGGCCAAAACATGACGTGCAGATGTTGGGGTCACCGGTTGTTATGACTTAATCCAGACGATGTTATTTCACTTTATTCAATACCCAGTGCCATTGACACTGGAATCGTAACAATACCCTCTTTTGCCTACATGGATGATTCATAGATCTGATCGATTAATTTTTACACCAGACGATATATCTTTTAAATGACATCGGATTAATTATTTGGTAAACAACAATAACAGATTGTTGATTGTTTGTTAGTTTTTAATCTTTTAATGGATTTGTTTTATCTTCTTTGCTTTTGTTGTCATCTTTCATCACTATATCCATAATCCAGGCTTTAGTCATTAATGTCTGCATTAATCCAAACTACATTGATCATAATGACAATATTGCTTTACAATGAAATAGCAATAAACTAGCTTTAAAACAGCTTATAAAGTCAACAGATACGACATAATTATTAATAAATAGTTAAATTAATTAACGACCAATGTTTTTGTGCCTTATCATTTTGCGCAAGTTGCCAAAAAGTATAACTTTTATCGTTGAATGTTTGCAAGATTTTATCAGTATTTTTGCTGTAAATTTATCACTAGGTCCTTAGTTGAAAACAAAGAAAATAACGCGTCAGAGATAGTGCCATGGCTAAGGGCGATAGAACATACAGTTATTATTGGAAATAATATCAGTGTATCGGAGAAGCACAATACTGGTAGCAATTAGGTCTGGTTTCATTCTGTTCAAATTGCTAATAGAGAGAAAAAATATTGATAAACGATAGAAACGTGACTAGAGACTGCTAACAATGTGATAGATAATATAATGCTGGACTGTTAAGTAATAGACTGATGAACGACTAACTACAATTATATAAGAACTGTTAAAACCGCTTAGGCTCAAGGTTAGGGATTACAGATCGTACGCCCCCACCCGATTACGTATCTAAAAGGTCGAAAATTATGTAATATAAGACCCTTAAAAAATTCGCTTCGTCTTTGTTAGTTATAAAGTTATAATGTTAAAGAATCAGTATGTATCGTACCTACGCGAATATTCTGTCAAGGTTATTTAACAAAGACTACATGTTAGCAATAGCTCCTTGATAAAATTATCGAGACTTCGAAAAATAGAATTAACAAAGGAGTACTCCAAGGTACGACATAAGGACCTATTAAATGTATAAAAAAGGAACTCACTGGCGTCATAAGCTGCGGGGTTGCCAGCGGGCTTGCGAGGCTCGAAGTGAAACTTATTCCACTCCCAAGATCGAAGTCGCATATCTTCACTGGGCAGAGCCTGTCGCGATGAACGCATAATATGTTCTCTGGCTTGAGATCGCGGTGTGCGACACCTTTCCCGTGGAGGAAATGTAAAGCGTTCGCTATCTCACGCACGATCTCTGCCGCTTGCGGCTCGGAGAAGTAATGGTGCTCCTGTATGCGAGACAGAAGCTGACCGCCGTTGATCTGGAACAATCGATGATACATTATTGTAGAAACACAAACACAATGGCACTTGAAGTAAAACACGGCAACATTGAAGGTGATTTACGATAAGAAACAAGAGAAGACAGTTATTTATTAATAGGAAAAACTTTTTGTACTTATTGATGGCCGGTTTCTTGATAGTAATAAAGATGGCAAGGACAAAGCGTAGGACCGGAAAAGATGGCTGAAAAGGATGAGGTTCTAAATCAACCAAAGGCTGATAATGATAACCTCAGATCCTTTTAACATTGCTCGTTAGATACTTTTAGACATAAATTGCTCAAAATAAGTGTAGTTCAGGAGTTTATCATTGAATAATATTGTAGGTATACAGGAACAGACACAACAAGATAACGGCTGTAAACAGAGCCATATCTGATATCGCTCGCAACAGGCTATGTTATTTGCGGGCAGGCCACAAATTAGGAAATGAAGCTGTTGCTATCTACTTGGTGGTCTACTAAATTATTATAAGTAACGATATAAAGGCTAGATCAGCTGAGATAGAATCCTTCTCAGAAATAACCACATTCGGTATTAAAACTTTTTCAAAATGCTAGTACAAAAAAAATGTATCCTACGAATGCTCGGGGGAAATATATACAGGCTAGTCTAGAAGCCTTCCATACAAAATGTTTTATTACCGCGGAAATAATACAAATAGTGCATCGTTTATTTATTATCTATGACTAGTGTTCGCACTTTCCTTATTGTCCTTTAATAAATTTGTACAATAATAAACATTAGCTCCTACTGTCACGAGCACTAATATGTATACACTTTCCTAAATTTTTAAGTAATTTTCGCGAGAAATAACGATTGTAACTTGGAGATAGGATCTATTTCATAAAAATATGAGTTCCAAAATGCTATGTTCATCCCAACATGAAATTTTAAACAGAACGGTAGGCGATAATCACTTTTAAAAGTTGCTAAGTGTTTACATAGTGGTGCTCGTGACTGTACATTTCGCAATAACACTTTGATAAATTGAAACGTGAATTATTTTCTATACATATACCTAAGTAGGTATTCGAACATTCCGTCCATTTCATCGCAAATATTTTTCCATTGACAAAACAGCTTGTTCAAATTTTATTGTTAAAATTTATGGTAAGTATAGTGAACCACATGTTGGCTGACTCATTGTGAAATGCGTTACAATTATTCATGCCTACAATATTGTTAACGCAAAATAGTATATAATAATCATGATTGTCAGGAAAAGCATAGAGTTAATCATGATTCATGTCATGAATCATGATGTTTCAATTATTTAGGAAATAATGATCAAAATGTGTTACATTGATACATGTGATGCAAGGACTAAGCTTGGTTACGTTGGCGTTGTAGATATGTATTTAAAAAAATCAAAACAAATGAAAGAAACAAACAAAACGATTTAAAAGATTTGGTAGATTACAACGCGCACCATACCTACATAGCAAAAAGACAAAGTACAAAAGGCTATTCGTGAGTAGATTTTAATCGCTTGGTGCAGCACGTACAAAAGAACCAAAATTGAATAAAAAAGGGCATTTATCATTTATGAATGCAAATATCAATAATAAAGGTCATTCAATAGCTGAACAATATTCTAGAACCTACGATCGTAATAATGATGTAATTACAAATCGAGACAGACTCCCACACGTAGTCTACTGCGATAGTGTGAGTAATGAACTCGATGAAATATGTGAATTCCTTCGATATGCGTCACTTTTATTTATTTACTACCATAATATAATCGAAGATACACACCTATCGACTTTCTATCATTTTATTGTTATAATTATTGTGATTGACGTGAATAACGTTTTTCATTCAATTTCAAACATAAAAGAAGTTTCAGTAAATATTATTATTAAACTGTTGACAAATACAGGGTGGAAGTGACAGCGACGTTAAGCCGGTTACCACGTATACCTACACGTCAAAATGTACTGAACAGCTGTTATTTTTTTTTAATAACCCACGAAAAATTTCTGTGTGGGGGGGTTCAGAATGGTGTACTGAACACGTGGTAACCGGCTTAGCGTCGCTGTCTCTTCCACCCTGTATACAGAAGTCGAAGTGGAAGAAGGATCATATTTGAGCGAAACAAAAACAACAACAAGTCCGAAAAAGGAATTCAACATCAAACGAATACTTTCAGAAAATTGGACATCAAAGGCCAAGAAAAACAAAGAATCCAAAGAGGAAAAATATGAAATGGGAAACAAGACAAGTAGATGAAAGTAGGAGCATGTTTTTATTGGGGTAAGGACACAGTTAGATTACAATCAAGAAACGCCTAAGGCTACAAGAGGTTACGTTGGGAGTGGTTGGAAGTTCTGTCAGTGTTTTTGAACTAATTACTACAAGCAAAATTTAGGGGAAGAGAGTCTTGATTGCTGAAGTTATCATGAGAGGTTAAAATTTTAAAATTCTCACCTTCTCGAAGACAAGATAGAACTTGTCGGTGTCCTCAAAAAATTCAATGAGCTGGATTATGTTCGGGTGTCCCTGGCAGTAGTGGAATGTCTCCACTTCGCGGAACACCCTGGCGCGGGCGTGCCCCGGCACTTTGTCGATGATCTTCACTGCGTATTCCTGGCCTGTGTAGATGTTCACGCACGTCTGTACCGAAGCGTACGCGCCCTCGCCTAAAACCTCCCCTGTTAGCTTGTAGAGGTCTGTCGACAAAGATACGATTTTCATTAAAATTAATATTACCAACAGCATCATTGTCGGGATAGAAAAATACAAGAGGAAAATGAAAAAGTATTGCAATTGTTAAGAATTTAACCTAGTGACTTTTGTTGTTATCTGAAAAAATCAAGGCAGCATAAACTGAACCAATATGCATACTACCAAGATAAGGCTTTCGCCAATATTTGTCCCTTACCTTGGAAACATGACGTGACGACAGAGCTCCCGGAGCGCTTCTTCCTGCGGCGCTTCCTGCGCGCCTCTTCCTTACGCCTCTGCAGGTCCTCACTGTCGGGAATGGCGACGGGAGCTGAAAGCTCATTGCCTCGGGGACTCTCGTCCGATTCGCGCTCACTGCCCGACTGGCTGCTGCAGCGGCCCACACCTGGAGACAAAGGAAAAACAATTGAAAATCAACAATTCTCAACATAACAATCTGGCGCATAGTTTTGGGGTGTGACGATCGAACAGGTTCAGATGGTACGTAGTTACGTACTACCTAAACAATATACATGAAAGTAACACAGAGCCTTTGCTTACGTGTCTTAGTAACTGGCACCAGCAAAACATCGAAATAGCGGAATGCGGAATTCAATGGTGGTTCTTTCTCAGTTATGTCTATAGGTTAAGTAACAGTTTTTCTATATGTTTTTCTTTCATTGACTCCTTTTTAATCTAGCGGTGTAAATGGTTTTTTGTTATAGTAGGTTTGAATACATTTTTTACACGATCGTTACAAAAAGTCTTAGGTTGACTTGACACAGTTGTTGTGCCAATTTAATTATATAAAGTTATTTCATTTTTTTGTGGAGACAGTCTGTTGTCGTTTAACTACCTCCCACAAAGCTCAAAGCTACAAGTTAACGCTATGAAACTGTTTGGACGATGACTACATTAGCGAGTTATGGCGACATCCCTTGTTTAATGTATGACAACGCGAACATTACGTAGGTAGGCCGCGTTACTACAATAACTTGAGTCGTCGCGGTCGTCGTCACAGGGACGACTCTCACTTTGCTTTTGGTGCCAGCTATTGTTACAAGCCTGTGTTTGGTTTTATAACTCGTCATTCTTTAAATCATCGCCTGTTTAACATTTCTAAACGACCAACCAACCGTACCCACTGAATGGAAAAGTTTGGCGGATAGTCAAAGATTTGAAGCAACCCGGAACAAAAGTGTGTCCTATCAGGGCAAATGTGACGGCTGTCATCGATAATATAATTGTGACGTGAGACGTGACTGTGCAAGCTGAGCTGGCAAACAAAGCCGGTTCAACGACCTACATGGCCGCACCCAGCGCTGCGCGTACGCGCCCACGTTACGCGATCGCTCGGCCTCTTGGCGTAAAAACTAGCAAAGTTGCATCTAATAGACGAATCGACCCAATAATCGTTCCAAACTTTGTTGTCTAGTGGTCAACTTTTAAAAAGAATGCTGCAGAAGGCACTCATTACCAACTTGACTCTCTCGACTAGTCAGTGATGATTAAAACACAGCCTACTTGGCTTATTTCAAGAGTCACAACAGTCCACTTTTGGGATGTTAATGCAAAATGCTTGGTCTAAATTAGAACAAACATTATTTTGTGCATAAACTACTCTACGAGAACAGACATGATAAACTTCGGAGAATAGTGACGTGTATCACTATATGACAGAGGAATGAGAATCAATCAGTGCCTACGTGATCCGAAGAGGTAGACATTTTATTTGCATGATTTCATCTTCCTCGTTCGGCTCTAGCATTAATTTGAATGCATGCTCAGTATTTAAATGATTGAATAATGCGTACGCTTGCGTGCTTATTTGGTCTATACGTCATAATGTATGATAAAAATGAAACTTGAGAATTAATTATTGCACGCGATGACCTCAACATGTGCCGCACGACAACAAGCCGAATGCGCAGTAACCGTACGACTGTAACAATCGGGCCCGAGGCACACCCACACATACAATCGCCCGTTTCAACATAGAAACTTCCTGTTTAAGTACTGAATTGTTCTAAATTTCCACAGGAATAAGCGTACAAAGCAACTGCTGTATTTGTACGTCCGGTCATGAATATTGCTAAACAAAACTTTGTATACAAACAGTACGCCACGAGCCCACGACGCACCACAACAAGGAAACCTTCCTGATACTAAAACCGAGAGTGAGTGACTCATCGACTGGTTGATACTCAAACCCAAATACAACAAGACAATAACGCTGCCCACGTGTTGCCTTGGACTTTATCAAAATTAAGTTTCCAAAATAGCTAACCAAAACCGTGTCTCCGCGAGAGGCATCGGAGACCAAAATGAATAAGTTATGTCAGAGAACCGGTCCTGGAAAGGATGCTGAATCTAGAAGCCTTTTCATTCGGAGCATTAAATTCAATAACTGTAACAGATTCTATTTCCTATCGCCGCAAAGTAATTGTACACTTGTCTTATGTATCGCATGTTCGTCGCGTGACCGCTCGGCCCGCGTGGCTCCACGTGGCGAAGCATTTGCCTCGCAGCTTGGCTGGTTACGTAAAACGTCTCAGCAACAGCAGCCTCACAAATACATGTAAACACGGCAAACATTGCCCCTAAACTTCTCAACCATTTTCGACATCGCCTCACCTAAAAGTTCGCCACTCGTTTACTCGAGGTCGAGGTGAAACAATAGGTTGACCCAAATAACAAACAAAAGACTATCAAAATTATAACGATTGTATTGTCGAACTTTGTCCAAGAATAGTATTAAACTTATTTGTTCAATATATTCAAGTCTTAGCGAAAAAAACTTAATAATCACTGACTGAAATTAACCCAGCAATCATGCAAATCGATGGATATGTATGCAGGCGGTTAGCATGTTTATTGGACTAAGTAATAACAAATCATTCGGTATAAAGTCACATTGGTTGGACTGTTAAAAATGTAGTCTGGAGCTAAATATTGTCACCACGACATTTCTGCCCTCAGTTATAAGTTTCTACTTTCTAATCTGGTACGCTTGGCCACGAATACGCTCTCTAGTTACCGATTGTAGGCCTATTATACTTTTGTTTTATACCCTTAAGCTATTCAAAATCGTTGCTTTCTAATCGCAACAAATAACGAATGCACTACAAGAGATGCAATTTGCCTTGAACACGAAGCAGACATTGATTGATAGACATTGCTGAGTTTTTAGGTTTATGTTTATTTCACGATTCAAATACCATTCGATCTTGTTTCATTCTAAGCCTCTAGCCAGAGTTCAAGTCTTTCTTTCATAATGAAGTTTCAACTTGTGCAGTACTTTCTAAACTTGCATATTTTATAAACTGTCGCCAGAACAATCCGTTGAAAGTTGGAGAAAAACCAATAAACGAATTATTATAATTACCAAGCATTGCAAATGCAAATGCCGTTCGTGTAATTTCTAAATCAGTCGACCAATCCATCATAATCATTATAATCAAAGATCAAAGTCGACGGTTAGAGTACTGGTGATGAATAAACTGCCAACTCGGCCTGGCACTGCAACCGAACTGAACGAGATAATATCTAGGTGAAACTTCAACTAGGGCGTTTCAATGTATAGCTACTGCAGTACGTAACAAACCACTTTCACTCACTACTGATTTTGCCCCCTGTCTAATGATAACACACATGGATTCATTAAATGAAACACTCGTTGACAACATGACTGTAAACAACCATTTTTGGCGAGAACGACGACGGCGAGCCGCTCATGTAAAACCAGAATGGCAATATTCGAAAGGATGCTTATTGGTATAAATGGCATAGTTGAATCACGATTTGAAAGCTCCTTGTGATATAAAAGGATCCACTGATATCGCCATATAAACATCAGATTCAATAGTAAGAATAAATGAAACAATCGATATAGAAGAGAAAACTGGGGAGGGTGAGTTGGGTGCTGAAAGTGCGAAGTTTGCATGTGACATAAATGCGTATATAGGGAGCTATGCAACTATGGGACAAATCGATTCGCAAAAGGAGTAAGGGAGAATGCAGGCGAGGTGAAGGGAGCGCAGTTTGATATAACACCGGAACAAGCGTGAAGTCCGTCACGGCCAAGGTTACTCTGTTTTACTCAGCTGGCGGACACGATTGACTGATTCTAATCAAACACCGATTGCAAAATTCTCAGCCTTTGATAATTAAAAAATTAAAACTTTTCTTTTAAAAAATTCAATGTATTGATTCAAAGTGCTGTTGCTGCTATTTATTAACAACGGAGTACAATGCTTTATGTCAGCATATTTTGAGGGTAGATTTAAAACTTTTGAATGAAATAATTCAAGTTAGTTAAAACAAACTTTTATTTAAAAGATAAACTAAAACAGACACACCCATCAGTAACAGCTGTTACAAAACAACGAAATTCCCAAGAACTTATACTTATTATATAAATTCAGTAACACTAGTGCGCAGTTTTGTTTTAGTAGGTGACCTTGGCCATGAACGCCGTGGGGCGACGCGCTCCAGCGGCCATGTTGAATTGAAACCGTGGAGAGTAATGAAACTGCATGAAATTATAAACGCATTCTTACCAATTTGATTTTTAAACAGTGAATCAATAACAACCAATAAAAGCGTGATATGAAGAGGCGAGGAGAATCAAAAATGTGGCGTACAATACATACACACACAAATATAATTTTGTTAAATGAGACGCATTCCATACTAGACATGGAAGGTTTTTCTTCTAATTTTGCTAGTTCGGTCAAAGTAAAAGACAGAACTAACAACATAGAATGATAAATAACAAAACACAAGAAGGTATTATATAAAAAACCAAATCCTAAATACAAATTAATCAAATTAACATGTTCTTTGGAATAACACCAACCACCGAAATGACTGAGTATTCCAAAGTATCATGGCACACGACATTTTTGACAGTAATAGAAAAATAAAGACAAACATTTAGCAATTATTGTGTTAGTTATACATTGAAAATGGAAGACCAAGGTTTTAGGAGCTAATAATTTCGATTGATGTGCAGAAATTAACCACGAAAGAAGCAGGATTAACCAAGAGAAACACAACTTAGCAACAATCAAAGAAGTTTAAAAATCATTGAAACAGGAAATGCTACGATTATATCATTCACGTTAGCTGTAATAAAACTGCCGAATGTATTCCTGAGTAATATCATAACATAATAACGACTCGAATTCAGTGAATGTTGCAAAATTGCGGATTGTGAAATGGTGTGCTGTCTGAGCGGTCAACGCTCACTCCGTATACATGAACTTTGACATTTTAAACTGAATCACACTATGGTTTACGTTTATTTTTTTAGCTCAGAACAACAACATTGCATAACACAATCATCCCGTTATATAGATTAGCTCAAGCAAAGCTATTATTTGAAGGAGCGAACACAGTAAAATGAAAATAAACAAACTAAACTGCAGTAACAATCACGGCCACGTCACCGTGTGGTCATAAAACTCTAAGTTTAAATTGCACTGCATTGAGTGTGGTCAGTGTTTTGCAGTACCTACACATCAATGGATTTATTAACTACAACACCCTTCAGAAAATATTCAAGGACATTGCAATAAAATTTATGATCAATTTTGACATTCGTGTTTTGCAAGTTGCACCCGATCGTAACGACTGCCATCGTTATCAAGAAAATGAACAGCTGATTAGACAGAATCATAATTCATAACAAATGAATCAAAAGGCTAAATGTATTAAAGGTGTCAAAAGGTGCGATACACCGGCACATGACGCAATTGATGATACGAAGTTTACAATTGACCGTGATGAAGCGTTTATGTATGATGATAAATCTGAACAAAATGATGCAACGTAGGGACTATACAGAAGCACAAGTGTTCCATATAATAACTACTATTGACTTAAGCATACATAGGTATATCAAGTGTTCAATGTTTTGAACGATTTTGAAAACAAAATATTCGATGAGAATTTCGATAAACTCTCATTTGAATATCTAATGTGAACTTCGCTGCACTATACCTGAAAATGGATTGAAAACTGAGTTCACTATCTAGGTGTCTAACCAGTTCTAATAAGCAATTTCATATTTGAAGCTTTAATGGACTACCTATTCTAACGAACTACTATGAAGAATTAAACTGAGATGGATGCTCATTTGCCATTTTTTAATTTAGCAAACATTATAATACTATTTTAATTATGCAAATCTTACTATGCAATAGGCACAAAAAGCCGGTCAGACAGATGTTTGAAAATATCGTAGTGTATGACTTGCGCTAAATGAGCATCCATTGCACAAAGTAATAAAGAAGCCAACTTACCGCTATCTACACTCTCTTCTGAAACCTTCTTCACCATTCTGATTTCTTGATGCGTTGATGCAGCGATATTGAGAATTATAACGAGTAGGTGTACTACTCTTGAAAAGCCGCTTTCAAACTTGTGGCGGCCGCCTTCTCGACGTGAAATCGGAACAGCGTTAAATTTAAGTTAGAAAATAAACGCCAAAATTAAATTATAAAGCACCACGGTCGAGAAGGATTTACGGAAAATGTGCCGGAAGGTAATAAACAAACACTATTAGAAGGCGGAATGAAAAAAACTGCTGGTGTCGTTAGCGATCCATCCTACACACGCCCGCCCGTCCGATGTTCTTAAATCCAACTGAGGAGTCGTTCGTATAGCCGGCTCAACCCGGCGCGCACATACACAGTCCCCCCGCGCCTCTCGTGCCCCCTCAATCTCCGTCGTTCGCAAAGCTGTGTCGTCGTTATTGTGCCTCTCTTGCTAGCGCGCATGCGTGCTCGCTCGCACTGCTGACGTGTTTATATTTTTTGTGGTTCATTTTTTCTCCACGTCGCTCGTCGTCGTCGTAACTAGCATCAATATAACATATACGTATTATCTATATCACGCCATTCAAGTATATAAATATATGCCAGATGTATTAAAACGAGTATCAAGATTTCTTACTTTAAATGTTTAACGTTATCTTAATTCTGTTTAAACTTGGTTCCAACAATCCATGGTTCTTACCAATACGTATATTATGAATTCAGGTACAACATTGACTTGATTATTGTCTAAATCTATTGAGGCATTACTTGGCTACCTATAATTATTGTCTTATAGGATATTAATTGTTCTTCTAACTTATTAATATTATAACTTATAGGTTGGTAAACAATAATAATATTAGGTTGCTATTTAGCTATTCCCCACTATGTTGGTCCTTATGGCTAACGCTAATAGTGCGTTATCTCTAACATTGTTACCGACTCAAAATCTGAATGAACGAACACATTCGCACAACCTCTATTACATCACCTTTTCAAATTAAATGTAAAGCTGCTTCTCGAATACCGGTCATCTTCTTTTGCTTTTATAATATTCTTTATTTATAAACGTTAGTTATTATGCAACAGGGATTCCTTTGTCTTCCTAACCCTCCCATGGATGACCTTCACAGGGCATTTGTTGACAAACAAGATACGGGAACGGGTGCACGGCGCAAAACGCACGTGGTACGGCCCAACCGGTCCAACCGGCAACCGGCGCCGCCATGTTTGTTTGTTGTCACGCCACTTTGCCGTCCCGCTCTAACTTAAAGTGCTGTCTCACGACATTCCCTATCTCTGTTCCACAGCCTTCTCGCTCGCTGGCCTACGTGACCGACAATAACAATAACATAACCCAAACAGACAGTACTGCAAGTCAATAACGAATTACCGCATACATAATATGGCTTCTCTTTAATTTAGTAGTATTACAATCAAGTTATTAAAATGCAGCATTGTTGTGGATGTTGCAGCATTCTAATTTCATTTAACAGCAATGGTGCGAGTGTATATGAATAGTATAATCAGATGTTCTGGAAACAGTCAGCTGTGCCTGTAAGCAAGTTATGATGATGATAGAATGATATCGTCCCACGTAGCTTATCTCCAAAAACATAGTCAGATGATCTAATTTACACAATAAAGAAACTGCGCAACAAAGTGACATATGGTTTGAGTAATGATCTATAAGTTCTATATTATCAATCTTCACAGAGTCCTGTTGGTGTTGCTCTTACTTAACCATGCGTGAGGTATTGTTATAACTTTATAAGTTACCAGAATATTCTAAATATTATGGAAGCCAAAAGACTGCAAATTCGCACTAATATGTTGCGTAAAGGGTGTCTCTGTATGAAGTTTTAGGTCAGATTGAGGGGTTTCCCTTGAGCCACTTGCTATCCGGTTAAAAAAGTAGCATAGTTTCTGAGAATTTTACGCACGTAAAACAAAGGAGGCAAAAAAGCCCTATTTTGTCAAAAACTGTTAACAGTGGGGTGAGAATCGACGCGGGTTCTATAGATGGGTAGAGGGGAACGCAAAACTCAATCCTACTGCGCAGTAGTAAACCGGGATCCCTTTCTTTGTTTTGGTTTGGATAAAAGTAGCAACTCCGTTACAAAGGCCTGTGTTACTTACTCAGAGGACTTCTCAGGCAACACAGATGTAGATAATTTACGGCTATTTATCTCAAACTGACGTAATGGATCTATTTTGAAAACAATAAGATTTTACAACAAAAGCAGTCGACAAGGCAGACCTGTTTTCAACACCTTCCAAATGATAGCGTTAATGTCTGCATCTTCATCCATCTCGAACGCAGTCCTGGAACAAAAGAGAAAACTTTATTCAAAATACGTCCTTGAACTGACACTTAAGACCTTCCGAAGTGCTTCTAGTTCCACCCACGCTTACTTACATTATTCGACTCTAAAACGCAATTACATAACCCAGTCGCAAGCACTTCTTCCCTGGGGTTCGTTTATAGCTAGTTGTAAATCTATTCATCGAAAATTTATTTGATGGCCCCCTAACATTCTCCAACATTATATTGAACTCGATACTGCATACAAATAGAGTCCAAATTCAAACAGTTCTAATCTACTTTTGTTTGTAGGACTGCATCAGGGTAAACCCGAGGATCAATTTTTTTGGTCCTTTCTGTTGAATTTTTGGGTTAGGTTAATTTTGAATTCAACATTGAATCGGATCACGTACACCAGCAACCAACATTCAGCTGCACCTGACATCGAGACAAAGAAGTTTCACGATAAAGAATTTGTTTTTTGTAAGATTATCATGAAAAAATAAACTGTTGCAAGCGAAGAGGGATCGGGCGCGTCCAAAATACGGCGATGTTATGATCACCGAGATTAAACTCAACGAAAATAATTATATGCTCAGTCCAAACTGCGAGAATTCATCGTAATTTTTTCGGAAAGATGACACGGTATCAACAACTTTACGTAATGTTATACTTAGCGAACGAACTCTAAAATCATAAAACAAATAGAAGATTGTGCAAATATTTACTCTGGACAGATGACTTTTAAAAACATTTAAATGTAGATAGGTTCAAAGTATAGAATAAATTGCCGAAGTTCTGATGCATAATCGATCAAGTCTCGTACACTTGTTTATGAGACAAGTCGTAGGACTGGAGTTGTTTTCAAAGACAAAAGTGCAATACAGGATTGTCACTGCTGCAATAGAAATTTAACAAGGGGAGCGGTATGAATAAATCATAAACAGTAATCAGAAAAGGCTGTCACCGACCAAAATAGATTTCAACTGGCGAGCGATAACCATATCTTGTAAAATCCTTGTTGCCAGGAATTTCAAAGAGATTGAATTAATTATACATAATAGAACTTGAGATCGATTCCAAATTAAATTTATCAGAGGTACGCTTATTTCAAGATCATGTAAACAGGTAGCTGACTAGCTAGAAATCTAAACCTCATAAGAGAAACTTCGTGAAATTGCAGAACGGGGCTGTATTTTAGATCGGGAGCGAAACAAGACAAAGCAAAAGGTTTGCAAGCGCGTGACAAAGTATACGCATTGTATGTATTCATATAGTGCAAAGAATTTCTAGACACAATAGACAACAGAAAACGTATGAAACAGCTTCTCATATGATTTTACTCATTATACAACGCGTACAGTGTCCGTAACGAAAGTCGGTACGCACCGTGAAACATTTTTAAATCAAAGATAATTGCCGAAGCATAACACACATTATTATAGCAGAAGAACCAAAGCAGCACAGCTTGATGGAGCCCTTCATTTTTCACAAGATAAGAAATTGTCTAAGAATAAACCGATATCTTGTAGAGCTTTTCTATTGTGTGTTCCGATACGAATTTTTCGTAGGGGTTGTACACGCAGGGTAAAGATTGCGGATACAGATACAGTGTTTTTGGCTCAAGATCAATGGAAGTGTAATGATTTAATGAAAAAGTTTGCAATAGTATCTATACTTGACTGATGGCCATCAGTTAATGTTAAGTATAGATAAAATTGCAATCTTTATTTCTTTAATTTACAATAATTGTTTAGCAGCTTTTCCGGGTGGATATTATTATGATAATCCCTTGAAAAAGTTCATGCAAAATAATGATTTAAGTAATTAGTTTCACCAAATATGGCTTAAGTTCATCATGCCGCTGGCAATTATTGAAATGTGTATTATTGGCGTATTTATGTAAGCCTAGGCAATACTTTGTGAAGGGTTGACAGTTTTTATTGCCAGCCAATGTATTTATTATACGGTCACCCAAACCAAGGTTACGGAAAACCATATTTGCATTGCTGATGTAGACTTTTTGCGCTGTTCTCTTGTGTTGCGATGTTTTATACATGTGAGGCTCGGAGCGGTGAGGCAGTGTCGATCACCTCACTACCAGCGCATGTACATCTGAATACCTTTAGACTTTCACGATCCAATCCGCTAAATCTTAAAATAGCTGATATCACTGTAAACATCCCATTGAATTCCAGGAGAAACTTACTTTGTAGAAGGAAAATATTGTAGCTACATTGTTCGCAACTATATGTATGTACATATATTTTAATTGTCTTTTTATGGGATAAATGTTTAGCTACTTACATTCAAGATCTTTAATGTAAGTCCTAACGTTACTTTCTGAAGACAAGACTAACCATATAAACACATTACCGTTATTTTTCGGATTCATTCAGGTTTATCATAAGACGGAATAGATTTTTGTGATGTAAAAACAAAACGAGTGGCTATGAATACAGCAGTTGACCACATCCCTTTTTATCTACTGGGTGGGATCAGCAAGAAAAATAAAAAGTATGAAGATAGTGAATTGTCTCGAATATATTATGTAGATACAGAAATTACGAGGCAATTAAAGAACAAAACAGGTAATTTTAATGCAGCAAAATTATATCTAAGTCTATAAATAAATGCAAACATAGGTAATCTAAGAGGCACGAATGAATGGGCAGTAAAGACCATTGACGTCAATAAACATAGCTATATAATTGAAGCAGTGCACCTACTAGTTAGAATAGACGATAACTTGGTAACTTCAAAGTAAGAGTTTGACCGTAAATTTAAGATATTACAAAGGAGAATGGTTTGTGCGGCACTTCTCTACGAAAGCCAAGCAGTAATCAATATCAACAGCAGTGGTGGCTTTGATCGCCGAGGGGTAAAGCAGAGTGTGTGGATGTGCCATCCTACGCGTCGCCGGCCGTGAAGACAGTTTTAGGTCCAGCAGAATAGGGGAAGCTTATCGATAGTTTATTGTATGCAATTCCGACCTGAGCTATAAACTGAGAATTTTGTAACGAAAAAGCCCAATAAGATACTATTAGCCTGCGACATCCCGCTTTAAACCACACCTGTGGTTGTTGGTTTTACCCAGCTCTTGCCATCTTACATAGTGGCTATATTGGACTATAGCTCATTGGGCATACGGCAGAAATAACGCTTGACGGAAACCTATACCAAAGTCCCAAAACAGCAATTGAGGTTGCATCTTTGCAAACACCAGACAATGAGGCGTGCAGTGAATTACGGTTTAAAACAATCAATTATAATAATTGGGTCGTATGCGCGGTGGGTAACCGCAGAATAGTAGTCTGACACTTATGCGTGTCAGATAAAGTACACCGGCTTCGTTTGCGGTTAACACGATTTAACAATTTATGTGCAGCTTTGTAGGTTAGTATTGTTTACCTGAACAATTATACTGACAATGGAGACCAGGTGGTGCCTTATTTTATGTGAGCTTTATTTAATAGTCAACTTCATTAAAAAGTTGTCGCAATCTTCTTCTTCCTTATCGTGTGGTTAGTCCCTTCTAGTCTGAGAGAAATTAGCTGTTAAGGGCCTTGAGGTCGAACACTTGAAGTAGGCAAACTCCATGAAATCTTATGTCAACCAAATGACGATGATGCGAAGAGTCTGTTTAGGTTCATGGCCCAGATATGAGCAATGTGTATTTAGGGTTCGATGGGACTGACATACGCATTGCGATCATAAATGTCCCTAAATAAATAAAGAAACAGAAAGAAACGCTACACGCTAAGAAGAAGATTTATCTAAAACACCAATGTTTGTATGGGGTAGTTTAAAGTTCCAGACGCCAAAAGGCCATAATACATAATATTCTCCATTTGAACATCTGACCCTAAAGACATCTTCAATTAATTTACTACTCGTAGTAAACTGATGGGAATTAGTTCGGAGTTTCTTTCATCAATTGAACGGAGTTTGATGAGATTACAATGCAACATAAAATCATGCTTGTCTTCCCCGACGGGTTAGGCTGACGTGTAGGTACACCCACATTCAGCCAGTTATGTAACGCATTCAACAAAAGACCTGACCATACGTAGTTACCATAAAAAATAAATTAAAATTCGATGACATAATTGTTTACTAACATAACAAGTGTTACATCTACATAAATACTGAGTGAATACTGAGTGAGACTTTTAATAACAGACTCATTATAAGAGCAATCATGTGATTCAGTTTTTTCTTTAAGTGGTCCTATATAAGCTTCTTCTGGGTAACAAATTGAAAACGATTACTACCCGACAGACGAATTTGGACTATTAAGATTAGATACAAAAACGGTATCGAAAATATTTTCACCTGCAACCCAATAGTTTTGAGTTTGAGTTTACACGGGGACTTTGGTCAAGGACAGAGCCATCGGAAATTTAGATTTTCCAAAATTTCCGATTCCATAAGAACAGGCGAAAAAAAAATATGTTCGGGTTCGATGCACTCTGCCACAAGTGATGGCCGAATGTATAAGCCGACATCGGAAAAAATGATCCCCGAATAAAACTTTATAAGTAAACAGTTTTTGGAACCTTGAAATTATTTAGAATACGAATTGGAAGACCAGTGACATCAGTGTTTTGTTTTGAAAAACATTAATTTTTTACCATTTGCAATTTTATGTGGTCTTACTCTGAAGTTTTTAACTAGTCTCTCGTTCTTTATAAATTAAAACGTGGCTCATGGCTGGTTTTGAACGAAATACATTATTTCCATAAGTATAATTATTATTAACGAACGCGCTTCGTAACAAGTTTGGCCAGATTACTACGATGCCGAGTTCATACGAGCCTCACATGATGTCATCGTCAACACATAACTTACTTAAAACCTCGAACGAGCTGATTCTGTGTGCGTGAGTATAAGACTTATCTAAACAGAAACACATACAAATTGATTCCATAGCCGAGTGGAAAGTTCCATGGTGGCACAATCTAATGCTTTTAAATTTAAAACAAGCCTCGCTTTAGCATCCCTTACTGACTATTGATTTTATGACTTGTATTATAAAAGGAAATGAATCGCCGAGCGAAAATCCTGTTATCTGACGAAGTAAACAAGTTTCTTGTTGTTAAGAACGCAATAGACGAACATCTATTCATTGTTATTCTTTCAATCGATCGCGACTTGCTTTCGGTCAAGGATAATTGGTTGCGAATTAATTACGTAAGATTTAATAGATCAAGTAATGGTGAGTAATTTACGGTTTTTTTTACTTAGTATAAATTATTTAAATTTATACTCGATATTGAACAAGTCTGTAATATCGGCAGACGTAACGATTCGCGCAAATTAGTTTTTTTCTGGCAAGCACGAAACATAGGTACTGTACAGAATTTAGGAAGCAAAACACATCTGGAAATTGTTTCCGACAAGTAGTTCGAAAACATTCTAAGAACGTTCTTATAAAAAAGGCCCAATACTTTTTTAAATATTAAACATCTGTCTAAAAGAAGAACACTCCTGTACCTCTATCTCGATACCTTCTGAAAAGACACGATCTCATATCTACCTACGTAATACGGTTCCCGATAACCTGGAACAGACGTAAGTACACTGATAGCGATTAAAATGCTATGAAAACATCTGATTACGCAACCACAACACGAAATCATTATCAACTAATCAAACAATTGTTGAATAATATTTTATATTATTTACTTGATTTTTGGTTGCTAACTTCCGTCGACAAAGTTGACCACGTGACGCTAAATACAAGTACACAATTTTAATAGTATTGGAAGCTGGAATTGTTGGTATGCTTAGCGCGGCGCCTACGCGACGTCTACGATACTTCTACACAACGTCTCTGCGCCATTTACGCAGCTTCTACGAGACATCAACGCGGCGGTAACGTTGCGCATAACTACGCTGTGCATAAGTGCGTGCAAGTAACACTATGCTGGAAAAAGTCTGCTTTAAACACACATTTAAAATTATTATACTTAGTTGCTAAGGAAAACCGAAACTAAAAACGTTAATGTTTCATTCAGTTCAAAGGTGAGACACGACGTACAATGTACCCTTCAGAAATATTTAGTCTTGCAATGTTAAAATAGCATTCATTACAATAATACTTACATTGAATAAAAACGAATAACCCATTTAATGTTTTCATGAACGGGTATAAAAACGGCACGAAGTAATAAACAACAACGTAATTACAGAGGTTTGAAGCACTGAAAAGAGGCTCTGCCACGAACGTGCGACGGCCAATTAAGACTATTCGTATCTGTGGATGATACTAAAACTAACTCCAATTTACTCTTACCTTAATCCAAAGCCTTACTATGTTTACAGTGCAATGTAAAAACAGTGTGAGTCGAGTGTCTTTTATTGTTTGTATAAACTTAAACGCAAAACAATCAATGCTAGCTATCGGATGATTCTATTATCGATTTAAAATCGTTCTTATTTACTTTACGTTTACGCCGCGCGTTCGCACTAGGCCCACTGGCGTGGGGATGATGAAGAAACTAGTTCGTGACCTTCTATGTTCGAAAATAGTGATGAACTATATTTCATAAAAGCGTATAGATGTAGGGCTTCAGTTTGACCGAGTCCAGATATAATTGATTATTGTGTAACGATTTATTACTGGACTCTACTGGAGAGGGGAAATATTTCATTGATTATCTGAAAGTTTCTGTTCTTTTAAGTTCTAATGATGATCACCATTTTGCTATTAAAACTTGCCTTTTATGTTTTCAGGAATGATATCAACCAAATCAAGCTATTGCAGTCCACTGCTGGATATAAGCCTTTTCCGAATTACGCCAAAACACCCGGTCTTCCGCTTTCTGCATCGAGTCTGACCCAGTCACCATTTTACGGTCGCCGGTTCGCCTAACAATAGCTATCTGGCTATTTTAAGGACTTCTAAATGAAATGAATTGAGGTTCGATTAAATACACGCCTTAGTTACGTTATTATGGCTTAGTTATGTTACTCAAATCAACAGTTTATGTATGCTCAAGGAAGTCTTAAATGTTACTTCCTAGCTATTATAAATTATGTATGCAAACAATGGCAATTTAGTAAGGTAAGTAGGTGAGGCTGAACGATGCAATTCTAGTGCAGTTTATCGTATGCAACTATGTAATGTGCGGACGCAACATCACTCATATTTACCATCCATGACCCGCTTATCCATGTTAAGTTGTTGCTCTCACATCGGTTTGACTGCTTTATCTCAAACGATTAGGTTTAGCCTAGAAGGATGATTAAATACTTTGTAAGCGTATCACATTGTAGTGTATGTTAATCGGTCATCAAGAACAAAGAAGTGCCTAGAAATAGATTCGAATACTTTGTTGGTTTGCAACCATAGCAAAGATTAATCTATGAGTAATGATTTAAGCTATTTAAGATTTACCTGCAGTAATACGTGTCAGTAGTAGCTATTTAATGTATCTTCGGAGCAATCAATTAGATGACGTCTATAGAATAAATATAGACGTTGACAACAAAACTATAAGGCAATCGTCCACAACTCCACATATAGCACAGTTGATTACAAACAAGATATAAACGCAGATTTATGGTACATTCGAGTTTAGATTTTCTCTCACAAGTACAGGCTAATAGTCTCGGTGATCATGATCAAGTAAAGAGTCAAGGTGAACTCTATGTAACATAGCCATACTAGTTTCACGCTTTGTGGATCTACGTGATTTTTTCAAGTATTTCTTAGTATAGGGCTTTCGAACTGTTTATACGTCAATATTCAGTTTCGATGAAGGAAATTCTCAGTAAAATCTAGATTACTTATCTCATAGGCACTAAAAACGACTCAATGAAAAAGAGATAAATGTTTATGTTAATCTAAATATAAGTCAGTTTTTATACTGATTCGACCTTTAACTGGAAGGTGACCTAAATATGTAATAATTTCCATTTATGGATAATATTAATATAAGAGATATTGTGAGACTTAACCGTAATTCCTTCAGAAACATATTTAATTTTCGAAAAGTTCCATATACGTATATGTGGCCTCTTAGACGCAATCACAAACAATATTCCGAAGTGGATAGGAGTTCATAACATCTCAGTTGTATGTATAATATTGTGAGTTGAATGATACTCAACTTTATACTTCGAGTGAAATAATCTCAGAGTTTATTAATAAGTTGTTACATCGTATGATACATAGGTAAGTGACACACTTATATATTATATAAAAGTGATACGGCAATTGCGCTGTAAGAAAACATTTCGTCGTAAATGATAAATTGATAACTGATTTGTAGATAAACAGGATGCTCAAGTCCAAAATGTACAACTAATCTATGAAAAACTGTTTTTAGATTATCTTTCTAAGTAATATAAAATCACCTTGAGTGGCTCGATTCGCAAACATTTCCAAATAAGAATTTTTTATGTATTTTTTGTCTTATATTCAAAAGAATTGGGAATATTTTCGACACTTTATTTGAATGCTCAATTTCAAATGAAATAATATAATGTTAAGGTTATATAACAATATCCACCTACATTGAGTCGGGGTTTTTGTATGATTTGTAAAGGTTAAAATAATAACGAATGTCTAAAAATATATTTGCTCATTATCATAACAACTTCTAAAATCTTCCAAAGTAAATATTATGTGAACTTCATGATAAGTAAGTCAAGTGATATTATAAGGAACTAGCCTCTGCCCGTGACTTCGTCCGCGTAGAAGAAACAGCCTGGAGCATTCGGAAACAAAGTTAGTTCTATCAGTGTTTTTTTTTGTCGGATCATTACTTCCACATCGAAACTTACAAACTTAACCTCTTTCTAATAAAATTTTTGTTCTGCGGTCTTCAGATCATCGTAAAACAAAGAAAATTAAAATATGCGTCATGAAAGTCGTTCAAACACCGTTGTTACTGGATATCAAGACAAGACCTTTGATCGATTGGATAATTTTAAAACGTGGGATCAAGGCAAACTTGATTATAAAATAAAGCGAAAAACATCAGCTGTCAACTTTAATGTAAACAAAAAAAAACCTCACAATTTACAGACGATAAGATAGAGAAAGATAAAATTTATTCCGCAGTAATTTTTTACTGTGTTTGAGAAATGTGACCAGATAAGTGAGGGACACGGGTGAACGCTGGGCTAAACTCACACCGACAGATTATAGATTAAGATATGCGCATATTAATAGGGAACAACTATGACTTCATTTGACTGAGCTAAACTTTCAGAAGAGTTTGTAAACTAAGTAGGTACCAATATGAGGTGGTTCGAACATATTGAAACAAATTGCACTTTTAGAGTGAGGAAACTAGAAACACGAAAATGACACGGCTTTTAGACTCTACGCGTCAGCTACGCAGCGGATACGGGGCTCCTCCGCAGCGATACGAGGCTTCTACTCAGTGCTACGCGAGTACTGTGCGATTCGTACGCAGCAGTGCTACGCGGCTTCTACGCCTCTACGCGGGTCCACCGCAGTGTGCTACGCGGCTTGTTCGCAGTGCTATGTAGCTACTACGCAGTGCTACGCAGCTCATGCGCACTGCTACGAGGCTTCTGAGTGCATGACACTTAAGATTTTAATTGATGTACTTAAATGCAGATGATTGAACTACACACATCAACACCGTCTAGGGATATTTTGTATAAAGTTCTTAAACTCAAAAAATACCGGCCAGTTTTAAATTCTTTTGAAGAAAGCTTATTTTGTAAACCTTTTTGAACGATTCTAAATTTGAATTTGAAAAAATAAATGAAAAACAAAAGATTTACGCGGCATAATGGTAGCGAAGTCCGAAGGTTTCATTTACCTACAGTAGTTTTTGGCTATTTTTTTGTGTCAAATTTTAGTTTTATAACAAGTTTTCGGTTAATTTCGAATTAATATTATTGTGTGCATCATGCAGCGGCGCCATTTAACGAGAGAGGAAATGTTAAGGGCAGTAGGCATGCTTCAAGCTGGGGCTACTCAACAGAGTATTGCTGAGGAGATTGGAACAAGACAAAACGTGATATCAAGGTTATGGTCGCGTTATCGTGCTACTGGTGAAGTGGCTGAAAGACACCCAGGCGGGAAGCGCATAACCACTCAACGACAAGACCAATTTTTGCAAGTTGCCGCGAGAAGACAGCCAAATGTTACGGCCATGCAGTTGGTTCAGAGGCTCCAGTCAGAGCACCAGTTGCTTGTGAGTGACCAAACTGTGAGGAGAAGGCTGCATGAAGCTAACCTTCATGCTCGCAGACCGCTTCGTACTCCAGCACTACGCCTAGGAAATCGTGGACGACGACTAGAGTGGGCTCGTGAACATTTGCTCTGGGAAGATAACCAGTGGTCTGTAGTGCTGTTTACCGATGACTCCCGGTTCGGTTTCCAACCCGATACACGTAGAGTACGTGTTTGGCGAGTTCCTGGTCGTGTGAGCCGTCTACAACATTCTCAGGAAGTCCATTCATACCACGGCGGGACAATTATGGTTTGGGCGGGAATTCGTGTTGGTGGAAGAACAGACCTCGTTTGGATCAGAAACACCATGACGGCTGAAAAATACCGTAACGAGGTGCTAGCACCAATAATCTACCCCATCGACAACAAATGGGCCAACAGGGGCACACAGCGAGAGTGGTGACGAACTGGTTGCACGAGCACGACGTATCGGTCTTAGGCTGGCCCGCTCAATCGCCTGACCTAAACCCCATAGAACACGCGTGGGACATGCTCCAAAGATGGGCTTTGAGGAATTTCCCTGCAAACATTGCGACGGAAGAGCAACTTTTTTTACATCTTAGCCGGACCTGGGACAATATACCGCAGCAAGATTTGGATAACTTAATCCAAAGCATGAAAAACCGTTGCAGGACCGTTATTAACGTCATGGGTGGTTTACTGACTACTGATTTTTCACATAACTGTTAAAAACAGATTAATTTTTCCTTATTTTTCACTTTTTTTTGAGAAACACATTCATTGTTAATTTTACCATTATTAAAAGTTTTGTCTTTATTTGAAAAAAAATTTGTTTACGCAATAAAAAATAGATTTCTTTTATTCTGGAGTGTAGTCTGATAAATGGGCTTTATAAAAATATACGTATATACATGTTATATGTTATTTTAAATAAATTTTGAGTAAATTGAGTAAATCCAAAATATCCCTAGACAGTGTTGATGTGTGTATATAAAAATACAGTTTTTGCAATCGTATGTAATAGTTAGTCCCTTTATCCAAATACTGGCAAGGCTAAATTGATGTTGTCATAATATTTACTCCTATTCGACAACCAACCAAAAAAACACAATATTTTTTTTTAAGAACCAGCCGTTCCGGTAATAAACTCATAGATACTCAGTCGCTTGACCCTTCCCAAGGCTGTCTTAACTTCCGCTACCGAGACATAGACTTCTGCTAACACATCACAAAGACAAACACTCGTAGCTTCCAACGTAATGAATGAATGTACTTTAAGTGGGCTGACACGCTTTCCTTCGGCATTGTGGATAAATATTATGTACGGTCTATAAATAGATCCTACTTTATAGCAATGTCTCGTTTGTTGGTCAAGAAATAAGGCCCTATATTACTACAATCAAAAGAAAAATATCTGAAATCAAATACTTATACTTCTATCACGGAAGGTACAACAAACACTATTACATAACTACGTAGCTTATATATCATATATAACATACCTTGTTAGTACCTAATATGTAAGCTAATAAGATAACACATACTAAAACATAGTTCCGCAATTCGTAACCCGGCTTACAAAGCCGTACAGTAGCTAGTTTTGCCGCATTTACTTCAAAAATACATAGTTGCTAAGGTGATACTTAGTAATTAGTTGTAGCAATTAGTGCCGTACGTACGTGTAAATGGACGCATCTTTCCTCTTCCCTTATTTTATAAAATAACACTTTTATTTTCTTTTGATACGCAAAGAGCATAACTTTTCTTATAAAGTTTCCTTAATTAGAACAACATTTGTAAAGGAAGCATTACAAACAAAGTTGTAAAACAGTAACCAAAAGAAGCCAATCAAAATCCAGTTTAGTTTAATACCGCTCCTAATAGCACTCCTAGTCTTATAATTTGCAGAAAAAAATTAGGAACAAACAATGAACCATTCCTCCAAAACATGCCGTCATTGGACGGCAGTTGTTTTTTAATGTTTGACGGCACGGTTGGCGCCTTTGCTGAGCGATTCACTGCTGCGCTGCGTGTCGCGGGTTCGATTACCGCACGGAACAAATATTTGTATGGCCTACAGATCGTTGTTCCGGGTCTGGCTGTTTGTGTAGTGAGTTTAAATGTTTGTTAAGGCACGATACGGAAAAAAATCCTAGTTTGAAGGCAGGGTTTAAAAAAGTAACAAAGTTTAGAATTGAGAGTGAATGATGTGACGACTGACTTGCCAAAAGGGGGAGAATGGAAGATCAAAAAATATAACACTGACCCCAAATAAGGACCAGCAAAAAAAGAATAAAGTTAAAGATTTACATAACACATCACTAAAGATAACCTGAAGACGTTACGTAAAGCCGTTATCTGTGAAGACTGGACAGTAACTTACTAAGACAGGAAGCCGATGTAAGTGTCAAGGCGGCAGGATTTCATGAATATAGCGGAAGGAGGTCAGAAGATAAAACTGTTTTTTTTTCCTTTCGTGAAACCTTTTTTCCATGTATGCAGTAACAAGAATTGATAAAGTAAGGAATGAGTATATTTGAGGAAGTTTGAAAGTGGCGCCTGTTAAAGAAAAATTGGAAGGAAGTCGTCTGTCTTGGTATGGACATGTAATGAGGAAGGATTAAACGGATATTACTAAAAGAGTGATGGATATAAATGTTGATGGATGAAGAGAGAGCGGAAGGCCAAAGAAAAGATGGATGAATTGTGTGAGGAATTATATGAAAGAGAAAGGAGTAAATGATGGCGTGACGGTTGACAGGGCAGAATGGAAGAGGAAAACGTGTTGCGTAGACCCCAAGTAAAAGGGGACAAGGGCAGGAAGATGATGAAACCTTTTTTCCATACTATTCCTACGGATAGATGATGATTTAAATTTTAAGTCATTAAGTACTTATACCAGTATACATTCATACGTTTAGAAATAGAAAGTCAAATTAATCAAATTATTTTCAGTACAATTGATGACCCTTGCCATATTCGTATAGACATGTGATTCGGTCACGAGACATCTTGATTCGCCGAGACCCTGTCAAATTGGTCCAACAGACTGAGTGTGAATTGGGACGTCTAGAGATAGAGTTAATTGCAGGAAGCCGGCTATTATGGTCCTCGCTCGTCCTAAATGTACTTTAGCGATGACGTCACAAATGGTGTTACTGCCCTCGTGAACCAAAAAGTAATATCTTAAAAAAATATTGTTTAGCATCTGAAAGCTTGATATTTCAAGCTTTCAGATGCTAAACAATATTTTTTCAATTGATAAAAACATCTGATGTGGGATATTTCCCACATCAGATGTTTTTATCAATTACTGGACCTTATTGGAACATTTAAAAAAATTGCCGCTTGGTAAAATAGGTATGTGCAAATCTCATTTTGGTACTAAATAAGAGAAGAATGTTTTTACATACTTCCTGTATTCTCAAAATGAACATTTTGTTGAGTTACATTAATGTAAAGGTAACCTTATTGAAGTAGGCAGTTAACATCATAACCCTTCTTTTTGCTTTGCCGTAGTCGGGTAAAAATGAGTACACACAACATCGCCACTTATCAAATCCCTAGATACAATATCGTATGATTAGATAATATTACAGGTTATCGGAACTGGATTAGAGAATAAAATTAGATCCCCTATCTGATCATAAATAATGAAGTATTCGTTATCTAATGGGATGATGTAACAGTTTCGTTTTATTAAACCAAAAACCTACTCTTATTTGTAGAAACCGTATTACAGTTATTTATTTATTCATTATACACGTTACTGTACACCACACGGAACAGAAAGGTAAAAAATAACAGACTATTAAAGTCCTTCTGTAAGGCAAAAGAGTCTTCTCATTTAGAGGAGGCATGGTCTATATTGTAGAAGGTGTGAACGGACGAAGCGAACTTCACGAAGCCGTGAACCAAGCAATCTGTACATCAAACTAAGTAACTCATCGCAAAAATATTTTTTGGGTGAAAAATCACGCATTTAGTAAGACTCAATGTAACGAACTCAAAACATTGTGCTGAATAGAACAGGGGTTATGGAGATGTTTAAATAAAGTCTTAACAATAAAAACTTAAAAAAAAGTTGGAACTTCGACCTCCAATATCTCCGTAACTAGAAGGTTCCCAGGAATGGTCCAGAACAAAAAAAAAACACAATGATAGAGAGAACAAATGCCTTTCGGGTCTTTTTACAGCCATTATTACAGACAACCTTGGATGGAATGAAAAAAGAAGAAACATCGGAGGTCTGCCAATCCTGTTTAATTTATTAGATTGAACATTTGAAGTGAGGTTTTTATAATTCCCATTCCAGGCAATAGAAAATAAACAATTTTTTGCAAAATCAATTTGCTGTTACATAAATAACTATAATCCAAGGTCTTACATATCGATTGAAGCAAGAATTTTAATTTCAATAGATTACCAAAATTGGAAACAACACGTGTTTTGTGTCATCTGAAGACGCTAATGCGGTACCATTATACCAGAGGAACAGAAGAGAAAGGGTTCAATATCTGTGTAGTACTACGAGAATCTCTGAATGTTGTAGAAGGTTCCATAGACTCCAACTCACCTTGGTATTGGTAGGTATCTGATACCAACCTGTCACTGATTACTTCAAAAGGAATTAAACATTCTACATTGCAAACAGCTGTCTAAATTGTATCAATATTAAAGTATACCTAGCAACATTGTATACGTATAATGATATTCATATTAATACTGACATTTTCAGTTACTAGGTACTTTTCAAAATATGATGTCGTCCAATTAACAAAAAAAATCGTGAATCCTATAATTATATAGCCCCTTATTATGTTTATAGTCATTAACAACTGTTATTTCTGTACCATTATTATCGTTCGCATTATGCGTAAATGTTAGCTTGTATAATCATGCCAATAATCTTGTATTAAATATTTTAAATACATAACGTATTTAAGTCTTTTTCCAATCTAAGCAATTTACCATAATCAGGCTGAGCATCTCTGCTATTTTTAAATACAATACAATAACATCATGTGATTTTTCTTATCATTATCATATTAATAACAAATTATAAATCCTCGTTATTATTTGAGATGATTTTAGATTAATGAGTGGAAAACTTTATGTAATACAGTTTGCCGCTGTTGACGGTAACGACAACGAGTCGACTACATGTGTCAATGTGTGCGAACTGGGTCAAACGCGAGATACCTACATAATGTAACTGTGTGCAACAGATGACGACGCGAGGTCAATGCCCTACTAGTAGTGGGGCCAACGACCCCCATACCGCACCCCTATATCGAGCAGGTGAACGAATCTGGGGCTGTTTTCATCTCCCTCGTACGAATGTAAATAAACATGAGCGTTGATAATGTCTTTATAAACTGGTTCATAGATACCGATATAGGAAGAACCTTCACACGTTATTTGTACTTAGATCTCTGATTCTTCTTTTAAGTCACGTCATTCATACACATTACTGTTTATAGGTAGCAGGATACATACAGATTTAATAATAATATGCATCGTAACTGCATGTGTATAATTTCAATCGCATATTTTATGTCTAAAACTTCGTTGCGTATCAAAGTTAAATATTTCTAGAGCCAGTTTTCACGATAACCGATATCTGCGCGCTAAAACCTTGAATTCTTGCCGATATGCAAGTATCGCGGATAAGGACCGCCAAAATTCGGTCAGTAATGTAAGAGACGAAAAACTCGAATAAACATACGAAGTGTGTGTAATGGAAAAATTTACTAATGGCAGAAGTGATTAGGAAGCCCTTTTGGGTGTTATCTTGTATACTGACCGAAATCGGTTGTTAAAGACGGGTCGTAGTAACTGGGTTCGAGTGCGTTACTGGGAGCACGTACGCACTGGCCGGCCTTGCAGGTATATTTGTGATTCCAATAACAACCTTTTAGCAATGAACAAGTACAAATACCATGGTGTATACGGAAATAGTTTTTTATGGGATACTGAATTACACTTAACAAGCCGAGCGTTACTGAAATGAAGTGATAAAGAATTTATTGAAATAGAATCCACGGATGAAATGAACTGAACTCTAAATCTTGTGCTAGTAAAAAGAAACAAGTACGTAGTGTAAAACTGAATGAATTAACGAAAACTAAGAATGATGCATCTAAAAAACAGACCGCCTAAAGTTTAAATACAGTTGTAAAACAATAATTTGATACGAAAATTGGTCAAACAACAACACCAATATTCGTCACAGAAGGGTGTTGTAAACTATCGACAGTCGACACCCACTTTTCCTATATTTAGATGTGTTAGTTAATAGTTAGTTCACACGCTAGTTCCGGAAAGTTCCAAACAGATATAGGTTAAAATGCCGTGACATGATTTCGTTAATTCTCACTCACGAAGATTTTTATGTTTAAATCGAAAAAATATTTGAGGATGTTGTACCTATAGAAATCTCGATTTATTTTGGCATTATGCTGACTTAAAAACACGAGTCCTTTATGTTTAGGAGAAGCTAAAGACACAATATTTAGACTAACTAACATGTGTTTGCGTTTTTATACAACGGATCCCACCAGCAACATGTGTATTTAAAATAAAAATGAAGACGTCATTCCTCTAAATCAAAAACATAATGTTGATATGAAGCAACGCACTCGGAATCTAAAAACATTCTAAATTATAAAACAAATAGAAATGTGTGTAAATTAGCGAGGCGTCAGGTGATAATCGGAATGTTTTTCAACTTCAGCCAACTTCGGTCTATTGCTGTTTTATAAGCCACCATCGGTAAATTGAACTTTGAAATTTTTTCTATTGGGAAATTTTTTCTATTGGCAACACTGTCCAAGTGACATGTAAAATTTTTGATCCGTATTTTAAAATTAAATTTAATTAGTAAATAAGTTAGATTAAGGTGTAACTATTTGTGCAAACGTAATACAAATGCGTAAATACACAGGAAAATTGTTTTCTTGATAATTAATTAAGTTTTCGAAAATAAAAGTTACCGGTAACCTAAAATCAACAGCTGACGTTCTAACTGCGGATTTTTACGGATAATCAGGGGAAGTATTGTTTACTTTTATTAAATAACACCACACAATCGTCACTTTAAATCTGTAAAACAACTATGCCAATTTCCAGTATCTCTTTTTGCTGATTTATTACCCTGTACTGGTTTTAGATCGCTTTATTGACAACCGGTATAAAAAAAACAGTGAGATTAATTCCTTAAGTCTATTGTTTATATCGGTCTTTTAAATATTAATTCATGAATATAACGTTTATGATCATTGCTGTGCATCTTTGTCTTATAGTAATATGTTAATAAACTAAGTTTTTTTTTATTCTTATCTTTTCAAAGCTACCTACCCACTTATGGAAAAGTAATAGGTACCTTACGACAAAACAATTAGTTAAATTGAATATTCAATTAGATACATTGAATATATAGTTAATCTTTTAAAGCTAATATAGTAGCCTACCTCATTTCATTTCATAATTGAACTATTTCCTTATTTCTCCCCCTTTCATCGCTAACTTTTCTTAATTAGTTTATTCTATTAGTTCTCACCGTTTCTTTACTTCTAATTTTCAGTGACTTATCCTGAAACCATGCCTGTGATGACCCGTAAGGCTGCCGCTCAGGATATGGAGCTAAAATTGAGAACGGCCCTCCAAGAGCTTAAAGAATCAAACCTCCAAGTCCAACAACTGTTACAGGAGAGAGAAGAGAGTGAAGTGGAAGTTGATAAGGTTAATGGCACAATCTCAAGCTTAAAGCGGGAGCTAGTAGTCCTACATCAGCAATACTTGGACGTTGTTGATGAACGGGATCAACTGAAGGTGGTCACGGATGGTTTCAATAATTGTAGTAACTTATATGAGGAGGCTTTAAATAAAATTAGGGACCTAGAAGATGAGTTAATTCATGCCAATAGTTGTATATTAAAGTTACAGAAAGAAAAAGAATGTACTCAGGTAAAAGAAACGAACATCTTATATAATGAATTATTAAATAGTAATTGTATGTCCCCTTCCTTATTAACTATTGATCTGACTGAAGATTCCCTACTAAAACATAATTATACAGTTAGCAATAAGAAAATAAAAAAATATGCTAAGCTGAATAGAATAATTAAAAAATGTAATCAATTTAGGAAACAACATAAACACTTTTCCAAATATATTCCACTGAGGAAAGAGCGTGTTGATTTAGTTAATAAGTTAAATAATTATCAAATAAAATTAGAAGACAGTATTAAAATTTATGAAATTGATACTCAGCATTTGCAGGCTGAAATACAGGTACTTCAGGACTCACTTAGTTCCCTTTCCAGTAGGTATGTGAGTTCTCAGAACCAAATTAGGGAACACATTCTTGCAGCAAATGAGTTAGTAATGTGTCAATGCAGCTGTCAGTCAGTTAACAACCATGATACTATCTTGCCTGAGGTAATGGAGGACCCATCCCAGGCTGAGAATTTATCTCAGGACTGTGTACTCAACCAAGAAATAGATTATTTACAAGTGGTACAGCCAGAGATATATGATAGTCATAATTGTTCTTGTTCAGTAATGTTCTCAGATAGTATAGGAAGAGGTGTAGGTAAATTAGTTAGTAATAACCTGAGTTTTCCCAATCAAAATCATTGTATGCCAGGGGCAACATACAAACAGATAATGGCATCAGTAATTAGAAATGTTTATAATAGTAATACCGACATAACTATATTTATAGGAAATAGTTTAAAAATTAAAAAAGAAGACATCACAGACAGTGTAACTGAGTTGTTAAAGTTGAAGTGTCGTAAAATAATATTGTGTGCTTTCCCATATTTTGAAAAATTGTCAAACAGAAAAAACAATTATATTCACATGCTGAATAAGCATGTAGATTTCTTAGTAGGTCACTATAGTGACAAACTTGTGTATCTGGATGTCAACAGTTTTGTTGATAAACTTAGGTCGACACGGGGTAATGTGTATCTACCTATTAGTTGTAGACACAAAATAGCTCGGCTATTAGCATATAATATTCACTCAGACATAAGTAGTATGTCTATGTTTAGTTCTATTATTAACACTGCGACTATTAGTAATAATACTAATATTCATTTTTACAATTTTTTTACAAAGGAGGATCCATGTGTAACTGTACAAGATTCTCCAGTAGGGTCCACTAGTAGTAGGGTCTCATTGTCTTGTGAGGGCATAGGAGTCTTGGGGCTCACTCCGGATGCTCATTTAAACTAGTTAGTAAGACAACAGAAGATACCAGTAACATAAATGTTACTCTAACTAACAACACACAGGTACCTTCTTGCTCTCAAATAACTAAATGTAAAAAAGGGGCTAAGCAGAATTCTATGCAATTATTTCACCAAAATATTCAAGGCTTCTCTTCAAAGCAATTAGAAATTGAATTGTTTTTAGAAAAAACAAAGTTTGAAATTGTTTGTTTCACTGAACATTGGTTAAAAGACTTTGAAATGATACTTAATTACGCAAATTACAGTGTGGGCAGTTGCTTTAACCGGAAATCTAAGATGCGTGGGGGTTCATTAATCTTAGTTAAAAATTGTATTAAATTTAAGTCTCGTAACGATATTGTTGATCTATCGGTTGAGCATAATATTGAACTGTCTTGTGTTGAGCTAGATAAGCATGTAATAGTGTGCGTTTACAGACCCCCAAATTATCAGAACTACTCTTTATTTGAGTCAGTAATGGAGGATGCTTTAGCAAAACTTGCAACTAGTAATAAATCACTAGTTATCTGTGGTGACTTTAATATTAATATTTTAGAGAAAAACTCAAATAGCAGTAGATTATTACATCTTTTTAAATCATTTAATTTGTTAAACGTGTTTTCGGAACCAACCCGAATTACTAAAAATACTGCTACATGTATTGATAATGTTTTTTGTTGTTGCGACTACTTAGATAAATCCATTGTAAATTACCTTCCTTCTGATCACAGCGGTCAAACCGTTGTTTTCGAGTCATACACACCATTAAAAAAAATCCAGATAAAATCTAGACAAATAACACCCAGCAATTTGAATAATTTTAATAATAACTTAATTGGTAATTTAGGCATTCCGGGATATATTTTTGAAAATGTAAATAAATTTTATGAGGAATTCTTTTCGGTAGTTTACACAGAGTTTAATAATACAATAAAAATTAAAACTAAATCTATTTGCCCAAAGTTTTTGTTCAGTGACTGGGCAACTAAGGGTATTAGGAAAAGTAGGGAGCGATTGTTCGAGCTGTACGGCCTTAAGCCTTACATCAACTCAGAAACTTTTAATAAATATGTAGCAACATACTCAAAAATTTTTAAAAACACTTGCAAGGTAGCTAAAGCCTTATTCATTAGCAACAAGATTAAATACGCCGATAATAAAATAAAGACGGTTTGGAAAATTATCAATAGTGAAACTAATAGAAATAAAAAATATAATAATGATATCACACTAGAGACCTCACGTGGTCTTCTAAGCTCTAAAAACGAAGTTGCTCAAGAATTTGTAGATTTCTTTACCAGTATCCCACTTAAAATTACCGAAACCTTAAATTCCTCACCCTCGCTTTCTATTGATTTATTAAGAGCGAACGTTTCAGCCTGTCCGGTTGAGTTTCAATTTAAGCATATAAACCCCATAGCAGTCATTAAAGCCTTTAAGGAAATCAAAATCAAATTAACGGAAGATCTATGGGGAATGTCTATTAAAGTTTGTCAAGCTATTATTGAGACTATAGCACCGTACTTAGCCTTAATATTTAATTTGTGTGTAGACCAAGGAGTCTTCCCGGACCTTATGAAATACAGCAAGGTAATACCACTTTTCAAATCCGGGGACAGTAAAGATACGAATAATTATAGACCCGTATCCGTATTGCCGGTTTTCAGCAAGGTGTTTGAAAAGGTAATGCTTAATCAGATGCTTAACCACTTTAATACCAATAAGATCTTACATGAGAAACAGTATGGTTTCACCAAAGGACGTTGTACGACTGACGCCGGTGTCACATTATTAAAACACATATTCACTGCGTGGGAAGAGGCACAAGATGCCATAGGAATCTTCTGTGACCTCTCGAAAGCATTTGATTGCGTAAGCCACGAAACCCTACTCTTTAAACTTGAGCATTACGGTTTGGGGAAACTTGCACTCAGTTTAGTGAAATCGTATTTAAACGATAGACATCAGCAAGTACAAATAAGTGGTGTCAATTCAATGGGTTTAAAAGTAAGGATGGGTGTACCACAAGGCTCGATATTGGGTCCTTTCCTCTTTCTAGTCTATATTAATGATCTACCCCATTTATTTAAAAACCAACCTCAAATGGTGTTGTTTGCCGACGATACTTCTTTGATATTTAAGATAAACAGACGTGCCACAATTCTTGACGACGTAAATAGCGCCCTACTGCAAGTCCATAATTGGTTTACCGCGAATAATTTAGTATTAAATGGGAAAAAAACTAAGTGCATAAGATTTGCCCTACCAAATGTCAAAACTAGTGATTGTGACATAGTATTGAATCAAGAGAAACTAGAATTCGTCGATGAAACTGTTTTCTTAGGGATCACGCTCGACTCAAGGCTACAATGGGGTCCTCATTTAGCATCTCTTGCAGGACGGCTGAGTTCAGCAGCATATGCTGTTAGGAAAATCCGTCAATTTACTGATGTAGATACCGCGAGGCTAGTCTATTTTAGTTATTTTCATAGTATTATGTCTTACGGTATTTTATTATGGGGACGGGCTGCAGACATCGAGTCTATATTTATTCTGCAGAAAAGAGCCATCAGGGCCATATATAATCTATTTAGGCGCGATTCTCTAAGAGAACTGTTTAAGGAAATTAACATCATGACAGTTCCTTGCCAATACATCTATGAAAACATCATGTACGTTAGGAAAAATCTGCATTTATTTAGTAAAAGAGGCGATAGACACCACTATAATACTAGAACCAGGGACCATCTAGTCCAGCCAGGTTTCAGGCTAGCTAAAGTAGACTCATCTTTCATGGGGTACTGTTTAAAATGTTACAATAAAATTCCTCCCGGCATTCTACAACTGAATGAGACGAAATTTAAATCTTGTATAAAACGCACACTATGTAGGCAAGCATACTATAAGTTGGGAGATTACATTGATGATAAAAATGCTTGGCTCAATGCTGGTCCTGCTCCACAACCATAGGGGCAAACTTATTGGTTACCATGGGAAGTTATTGTGGAAGCTGCAGAAGATTGTAAACATATCTTTGCATTGTATAGATTCAATCTCTTAGTGTTGTATAATTGCATAGCACATGTGTGAGTACTATGTACGCTAAAGCTACCATTTACATCTTTTATTGACTCGCATTTTCCCTGGTGGCTGAGAGAATGTCATGCTCACTCAAATGTCTCGCTGATGGTGGCGCGTGTGTCGGGTCGTTTAGTTCCCTCCAAAATGGTTGAGTTGAATGATGGCTGATCCATGCGTCATGTTCGTGAACGGGCGCTGTCAGTTGTGACTGGTCATCTCGCAGCTGCCATGGATTATTGTATTTTTGAATTGTTATTTTTATGTTTTTATTCTGGACGCTCTTACTCGCACGTCTTTCTACATCGTTCTCACATGTATGTTTAATCTCGACATGAATGATGTAACCGAGACTTTGTAACAACATAATGATTTAAAAGAGTGTCCATGGAGTTTCTTGCCCATTCTTCTCCATAGAGATCTACGCTTTCGAATGGGCAACTACAGTACTTTCACAAGTTATTATGCCCTGTGACTGGGACTGTAGCTTAGTTTATTTTTTGTGTTTTGACATTCAAAAGTGCCTGTAATGGTTTAATTGAAATAAATGCTTTGAGTTTGAGTTTGAGTTTGAGTTTGAACACCTATGGACATAACGACTCTGTTACGACCGTCATCGGTGACCTTCCGATTTGTGAAGAAGCGAACAAACTAGGTTACTGTAACGATTACGTGTATTTATTTAAATTTATCTCTAGCAAATAGGATACAGCTGTAATCCCTGTGCTGAATATTCAACAAAAGGCTCCATAAAACCATGTCTTACAGCAGTACTACTACTATATACTTTCATATTACTCAATCAAAAATTCCTTGATTTACGGATCCAACTTCGTGCATATTTGTCGGATTTGTTTAATTTGATCGTCTCGTCCTTGCTTTGTGTTCATAAACAAAAACACTACATCGAGTCTAAATATAGGCAATACTTTCTCGGATATTTGGCATCGTGAGTCGAAAACAACGTTGGATGTAATCACCGAAAGCAAGGCACTCTATAAACTTCATTGTACATACTTGCAGAATACTGTTCGTAAATCTTTTTGACCATAAAGTTGAAAACATTGACGAAGAGAATCAAAAAGAAGGAGAGGAAGAATAATCGATAATGCCATCGGCACCTTTGAGATAACAGTGAAATAAATAAAAGATTAAAGCTCCACATACGAATATACGATAAAGGCTGTAAATGGTTACAAAGTTGCAATATTCAACTACATGACATTATTCGGGACAAAATCAGCAATTTAACTTTGCGATTTAAACGTTGGTTCTGCACGATACACAAACTGAAATTGTGCTACTAGGTCGTCGGTGTGTAAATTTAAAATGTTTTACCGTGAAGAAGTCTCGAATATAGATGATTACGTTGGCATTTTCTTTAATTGTTTTGTCTGCGATTCAACTGGCTTCAGATTTAGATAGGCTTTCCCTGCAACCTCATTTGTTAATACAGGTTCTTTTTGCAGATTCCGAACATTGGAATGAGCAGTGATTTTAAGATCTAAGTCGGTATTTGCCCGCCACAAGCTAAACCATAGGACTTCACTCAAAATATAAAATTTCGAAGGTTTCTTTTGCTTTATCATCTTGCATCCTTAACCTTGCTAGGGGTATGCGCTGGCTAACGATCACATGATTGTTTTTAAATATGTAGATAAGAACGGAAACGGAATCACGGAATCGGCAGCTATCCGTTAAATCTTAGGACGAAGGCAAAAATGTAGACATAGGGATTAGGGTCGGATAAAAGAAAAGTCAAAGGCCTCGTCAATCTTTGATATCTGCCTATCAGACTTATTTTATCTTGTTTCTCACATTTTTACTGTTGCATATTGCTATCTGTTTATGGGTTGACGTACGAAGTGCGTAAGCGTGTCGCGATCGCGCGACCTGGCTTCTTTTCCTATCTTCCCATGGCGCAAATCAGAAGAGACCTTCGATTAGAACTTGGCAAAGCGTGCTTCACAGGTAGGTGATTAATCGTATCGTTGGGTCTCACGTCATCGCATGTTAGTGGTGTAATTACTCGAACATGTAAATAGATTACTGCTGGAATTATAGCCGACATTAACGTTAATAGGCACACAATGTTTTTTCAAGCGGCGTGTTTAGCGATGCCCCTTACCTTATTTTTGTGTTCTGTATTTATTGGTAAATACAAAGTCATAAATAGGGAATTCATCCATAGCTACAATTTTTGCAAGCACTTTTGCAAGCCCATGCGTAAAAATGCTATCGTCTAAACACCCTAGATGGGCACGCAGCTTACCCAAGGGACCTGTATTGGGATTTGGGACCTATTTCGGTAGTCACACTGAAATATGACAAACTGGATAATCTTGTGGTAAAAATATTAGTACACGAGGCGTAGAATATTATGAAAATTTAAAAAGTACAGCCAACAGCCGATATCTTGTACCAACACCCGAGTCTTTAGGCAGTCCAGTTGACAAGCGTAGGTATTTGTCGACAGGAACTTTGATAAGGGAACCTATTGCGTATATTATTGCAGAAAAACAAATATTTAATGAATATTATTACGAGTGTTATGCCTACTACTTGCTAGATATACCTACGCCCGATATAGAATGAAACGTGTGTGTCGATGTTCGTGTTTATTTGTGCTTTATGGGAACGAAGGTCTATTTTCAAATTGTTATCTAGTGCAGGTTTTAGGAATGGAAAAGGGTTGTTTTTATATAAAATAAACATGCAATACAAGATTCGTATTTTTTATCGTTTATTTAAATGGTATTTGCAGAAGCATTCGACACGCTTAATCATGTTCTTGTTCTATTTGCGTTAAGACTCCAGTTGATCTAGTCACCGATGAGGCTTTTTTATTTTAAGCTAATAAAAAGTCATTCAATGAACTATCAAATAGAATCTCATTGCAGTAACGCAAAGCGCTTGTTTTGTAAACAATCGTTTTCTTGGCAATCGATTTTTATTGAAAGTATAATTATTAAAAGCAAAAAATACTTATGCTAGATGTGAGAAGAGTTCTAGACTAAACAATGAGTTCGTTGCATGTGCGATCTTAGGCTGGTAACGCACATGACAGATTTGCTGCTGCGGGTACACTAACACATATAGGCACAGAGATTAGCCTGAATATAATTTAAACTGAAATGAAATGTTCTAGGTCCAAAAACTATGCATCGACTGTGTGAAGGATGATATGGCTAGAAAGGAGGGGACTGCTGATGTGACGAGTAATATAGAAGTATGGAAGAAGAAGACATGCTGCGGCGACCTAAATTGGGACATGATGATGACCTAGGTCCAGAACCTAAACTGTGGACGTTTATGCTATATGCAAAGGGCTAAAATAATATACAACGGAAACAGCCAGATGATATTTAAAATAAAGTAAGATATGACTGAAGGTAGGCATGATTATTGTCATGCCCAATGGTGTAAGCTCTGGGCCGTTACCGAAGTGTTTTAAAAACTCATCTTATTCAGAACGAAACAGTTAACACTCTAAATGAAGGCTTCATAAATTCAAAGTCATCTTCGTCGGTTGCAGGCCTTCCGCACACTTGTGTAAACTTTATTAGCTTGCACTTGGTGGTTCACTTGAGTTTGCAGTCTGTCTACGTAGTGCGTCATATGCCATAGCAAAAGCCTTAGTCATAACTATGCTCACTAATGTCCCAGCGCCGCCAATTTAAAGTTAAAACATATGATGTATTTATTGACTCTAAATGATTCCATTAAACTCCAGACATAACTTGCAAGATCGCTCCTTTGATCACACAGTTTTATAGATTTGATGAAAAATGTTTACGTTTACGGGTTTTAGCTCTGCAGAATGTTGTTTTGTTCCTAAGCCAAATATTGACTGAATTTCTATGTATATACTCGACTACTTAGCTTGATCACAGAGTTCATGAAAACCACCACAGTTGCGCCACACCGCCCAGTTTATTTAGTTCTGCATTTAGATACATATCTTACTACTACAGCCATTATTCCTCATTAAGTCTGTTTTACACTCTGCCCGGGGGAAAAGGTTCTAGGTATATTATAAATTGTTACATATTTACTCGTAAGGCATAAATATGTAGCGAGATTGTGTATGCTTATTAAATACACAAACAGGTAGCAGAAGATTGTTTAATTCCTGTTTGCTACACTAGCGTAACAGCCTTCAAAAAGTACTGAACAGATTTTAACGAGATTTTCAATGCCTGGCTTTAAACTATTAGGAGTACGTTAGTAAAACTTTGAGTTAAAAGACGCAGCAATAACGATACACTGTTAAAATCTGAATTTGTAAGTTCGAATGTTTTTCTTTACGAAAAGAAGTATCTAGCGGTAGTAGTCTATGAATCTAATTATTTTTCATTTTGTGTTCACGTTGCATAACACATCGAGACGAGAGCATCACATATAAATGATTTGATCACCCATTTTATACAGACACCTCTCTGTGCCCAGGGTGTAGCGTTGGTCCCGGCAGACATTTTCGACAATACCAGACTCATTCGTAGCCCGTTATTCTGACAGTCTTACCAAGGGGTATCGTGATACCCTGTAACTGAGTTGTGGAGGTTAGATAGGCAGTCGCTCGTTGTAAAATGCTGGTATTCAGCTGAAACTGGGCCGATGGTAGCCGATCCCAACATACATATTTGGAAAAGACTAGACAGATGATGATGACGATTCCGTTGTCAGATTTAACACCAATTCTAACATCCACACGAACGCATAAATATACCTACGTATTTTGCCGAAATGAGTCGTCTATTTCCAGCCAGGTCTACGCCGTAACCTAGGACCACTAAATCGTGCGTATCAAAGCACATAAAATAACTATAAATTAACTCTGTATTGCCTACCGACACTTTCAGATCATGCCTAAGGCTCCGTTATCATTCAGAATATCAGGTCCGTTGATTATAACTATTATAGGCCTGCGCCGTGACGGCATAGGGTACCGTTAGCAAATTAAATTCAAGTACGTGTACCACACTCTTGAAAATGTTTCAATCAAATGATTCTTATTTCTTTAGGTTAAGAATTTTGTTTGATTTTAGCCTTGATTTGAATGAAACAGCTGACAAAGCAGTTTTATGTAGATGCTTAGGTTAGACACAGTGAGTTCAATGTATCTGGGATGACTCAACATTTAACTGAGTTCAGCTGATGACAGCAATCGTTTTGCTTGTTATGAAAATCGAATAGCAGCGGATATTATACTTTTGTTTATTTTAATAATCGATTGGTGAATTCAGTAACCTTGTAAGAATAGAATGTACGATCGTATAATCTAACAGTCTGTTTAATTTCAAAAGCGGTTGCATGAAGTGCTGTCAATCAGATCAGATAAAACTTAACATTCATGATCTCATCAATCACTAGCTGTCGTTTTAAGTTAATAAGCTTGTGCGATGAATTTATTTACTATTTGTTGATAAAGTAATAAAAAAATCTGCACAATAGGATACACCAACGAATCACTCTCTACTACTAGGTAATTGAACCACAAACCATCAAGAAATCGTTTTGTATAAAAATTACGAGTATATTTCACACAGAAACTATGAAAAAACTAGTGAAGATACTGAAACTGTAATAAAATCCCGACCACTACTCGTAAGATTATTAGTTTAAAAACTGGATTCTGCCGCGCTAAAACTGCCAGTCAATCTTGAACGCATTCCAAGATGAAAATTCGTTAATTCGGGACACACAATCAGCCCGCTTTTCTCTAAAGTGCATTCTAAAAAAACATTGGAAGAAGTGACACATGACTCGAATTGTTTTTCATATAATACTATGATACAGACAAAAAAACCTGTGTCGCAGTAGCAAAGAAGTTCTATTTGCAACGTCACTAATCAATATTTCAAGGTGCATACAATAGGAGTCAGACTGATCTACAACTGTCTGTGTCCACGCAGCACTTTACGGTAGTGTTAATGACGATGCATTTGACGGTCTTCCCTACTACGCAATGAAGGATGAAATAGCGGACGACTGCTGAAACAATCTAGATCTTGCTGGATAAAGTATTTGATCAGAAAATATGGAGTGACTTGAAGTACTTTGCTAAGGAATGCAGAACGGTTTTTGTGAAAAAAAAAAACGATCCTAGGATCGTGTTTTTTAGACAGAGATTCTATTCATAGAACTATTCGATTAGACTTTTTATAATGAAACTATTAAATATCGTCAACAATTCTCGAAGAGACATTTCAGACGTCACAGATGAGCCAAATGTTTACCAGGAAGCCATCGAAAAAGTTGCGAATACAAAATCTTAAGAATATTCACGATACGGCCACGTGGTTTCTTTAAATAAGTTTATCGAAGTTTCTAGAAACAAGACAACATTTCGCATTTCACCTCTATGAATATATTTTCACGCTATTTCCGTTCTAATGGTGAGCTAAACTTCAAGAGTCCGGTAACGCGTTACAACCGCTTTCAGCCACGTGTTCGGTTTAAAGATGGCGTAAGAACGTCTAACGACTAATATTCTCGCCTTTAGAGTAATTACTATTCGGAGAAATTTTGGTGTAAAATTGTTTTATGTTGTTCAACACGCTTTCCACTGCCAGGCATTTTGTCAAGTTTCAAGACCGAAGTGACAAGTGATAGCTTTGGCGTCATCGCCGTGAAAATGGACGGCGCGTCTGCATCTGAATAAACTTAAGCTACGTAATATGATTTATTAGTCTCCTAAGGAGAAAATAATTATAACCTGGTGCGGTTTGTCGATGTGAGTTAATTTGTGGTTACGGGTTCGCTAAACTGTGGGCTATTTACAGCACCAAGATAAAGGTTATTGATACTTTGCAGGGTTTATTTATGTTTTTTGAAGTTTTTCTAAAGCAGTGAATGCAAATTTTCGAGCATAATCAATTTTTAAACAATCCTAGACGTAGTTATTTGTCTGCAGAATTTGTCCATCATCATAACACGTAATAACATGTCGGTATTAAAATCAACACGACGTTTGGCGTGGCATGAAGTATTAAACACCTATAAAATCAACATAGGTACACAGTCATTCTCTGAATAGTAATTACAGTAAATATTACAAGGACAAGTAAATACGACAAGTTATTATTGAAGCAGAACAATAAACAAATATACATGTGAGCCACTGTAACGAGAATTTTATTCTGACAGAAACCATTTGTCTTGATTTATGGTTGGCAAAACAACATTTTTAGCTGCCTCTTTGATCTGATCTAGTGGCAGCGACCTATTATGATTGCAGTGCAGACCTTGAGGTCTTAGCCACGAACCAAACGTAGGTCGGTCAGATAGCAAAATCTCATTTACAGCCCAAACGTTGGAATCATGCCCACTAAAATCAGATAGTACTGGGAAAACCTAAACGTGATTTTGTCATCAACGATAGCGAATTGAGAAAAAATACTTTCCTTCAATCAACTTTTACGATCCGAGTGGGATGATACTAATGTTTTGTTTTCTTCAGATTTAGACCAACGTACTATGCCAGAGTTAACGGAAATCATTCCAGCTTCAATGGAAAACAAACATAGATCCTTTTAGTGCAGTGAGCCGAAAGTTCACCTAAAGGCCAGTTAGTAATGTGTGGGCAGTTATGTAAACATTACACAGTTGCAATTGGAGACAGCAGAACACTCGATAATACATAGATTCCATATGACATCTTAGCGGCGAACGCTGGGAGAGTGCCAGCACCTTTCGCCAGATCATTCTCTCAAGAAAGCTGCCTGGAATAACTGACGCAATGTGTCTAGTCCAATGTGTGTAATCAAAAACCGCGTGGTTCTGAAAATCGCAGTGACCGACACTACGAAAATATCTGATGATTGTTATGTTAACAGCAGATTAGATGGAGTCAAGTGATGCGTCAGTGACTGACATTGGTGACTCAGGAATTTACTGGCATTGGGATAACTGCCACTAAGTGCCGTGTGCTAGTAATTGACAAAAATAGTTCACTCTATTCTTTTGTTTTACGCGCGGGTCAATTGTTTTAAAGAAAACTCTTTCATGAAAAGAGTTTTCTGCAGTTGGCCTTGAATTTTTAAGCTAGAATAAACGCTGTCTAATAACATGTGTGGGTGTATTCACCTATTACTCCTACTGTCACCTATGACGACTCCAGGAAAAGTTTAGATGTTCCTAGCCAAAAGTCAGACGGCATATCATTTGCATTTCAACGAAAAATTTAAGATAAAATCTTGTGTTAATTACAGTGATCGTTTCAGTAAACATTTTACAAAATGTGGAATCAATTATGAGCAACGGTTTGTTTTTATTATGAAGCAAAAGATAAAGATAGATCTTCCGGCCTAGAGAACTTTGAGATTTACGAGACGTACCGTAGATATAAATAAATGGAAGAGAAGATCCGGTGCACTACTTATCTGTAATTGCTGCACACACCGGATCAATATTTTTAAACGTTATCCGTGAAGTATCCATACTGATATTATAATTGCAATTCTGTCTGTTTTTTTGTTACCTTAACCACTGCATTCATAGTTAGTTGTGTTTGCTAGAGTGTAGCCTGGGACTTGGAGAAAGACTTCGGCTACTCCTCATCATTGATATCTGTTTTGGGAAATGATGCGCATACGGAGTCGCTAGCAACAACGAGTAGATCTACTCTTAGTTTTTTTTTTCTTCTTAAAACCTGGGACAGGTTTATACAATCTTAGTAGATAGTCTGTACATTGAAATTAGGTTCTAGGAATGAGAGAAACATTTTGACGTAAAACAAACAAACGTAGATTTTGCAGAAGTTGAAGCTTCGGCAATGAATATGAAGCATATCTGATTGAACTGGATAGTCTGCACATAAAGAGGCAAACTAAAATACTAGATTTTTATTAAAACCCAGTAGGATATCGAAACCTTGCTATAAAAGTATCTAGTATTTAAATACTTAGTAGATAAAATCCTGCAACGCAGTAAGACACTGCCAACACGCTGGCTATCTCAAAAGTACAACACCCTTTGCCTTAACGAATTTATGACCTGCGATAGATAACACACTGCTAACAAATGCTAATTATGTATGTTCCTTATCCGAAGCGAATATGGAATATTTTTCTGTTGCATAATTAAATATTCAATAACTATTGGCTGGTTTACTTTACTAAACACGTGTTCACCAAAGGATTAACCAAATAACTAAACAACAAAATTATATTGTTATTAATATTCGATAAAGAGTCAATAAATCCGTCTAAGCTACGTGTATTTTTATCAGTATGTCATTAATTAACATACCTAATCAACTATGACCGTCTGCTGCGCAGTTACAGTGCTCGGAGGAAAAAAAACATTGTTTAACATTACAAACAGTGTATTTAAAGCCATTTACATATCGTTTGCGGTTTTTAATTCATTCTAGTATATATACATTATATTAAAATGGAATAAATCCTTAATTATGGTTGTTCTACTAATGAGTGTTGACGTTCGTAGTGACGTTGTCACCACACCCCCAATACATAACACAAATACTTGATCTGAGGCCCGACCAAAGATTGTACTACTTTCAAATGACTTCCCATTTGTACAACTATTAAATGACTATAAGCAATTCCATTTCAATTTATATCATCTCGTTACTCGTTTTTGTCACGAGAATAATTTATCTCGCAAAACCAAATCGTACCGGTTTTCAATTTGTAATAGCCTACCCACTTAATAGAAGGCGACAATCAATCAGAAATATTCTGATGAAGTGAGGCTTCGTTCTTGAATAATAATACGAAATAGAATCCAGTTTCACTCGGATTAGAATTTAAATAATATTGTGCACTTGCGTATAAAGATAACTGCACACTGATGAGGATTAATAGATAGTAGTGGTCTAGGATTTATCTAAATTGTGATGGAGTATCATTGAGCAACAGTGCTTAGTTATGATGACGAATATTTCTCCTATGAGGAAGCTAAAGATGTTCTAACATAATGTTAGTCATTATAATTTGGCACCGTCGTCGGAGTATCCATGTCATTTACATTTATATGAAACACATTATGGTGGATAGTGTAACAAGGTACGTTAGTTGTGTAGCCGGCTTTAGAGTTATATTTAGATGCGCGTTTGAATCCATCCGCTGCGCAGTTCGTTATTTTGGTTGGTACAAACAGCTGACACATGGCAACGTAGATCACGGACGGATCACATCTCGCCACATGGCCGGCCAATATCAGTTTTTTTCTCTTACACCTCTTAGTTTTATCGTCGTCCGGAGACTTTATTGATTTATACTGAGTAAGTCTGAAGATATTAAAAGTGTTTTGAACTGGTAAACAGCTTGAAACATGTAAGACCACATAAAATCGTATAAAAGCTGCGGGTAACCAACAAATCTCGATCATAAAAATAACAAAAATCTTTTACGTTCCCACTACGTTCGAGAATACACATGGCGTTGCGAGTTTGCGACTGAGATCGGAAAGCCAGCGATTGCACCAGAGTCCGCAATTTTCACACTCACATTTTGATCATTCTATCGACTCACAAATGGTCCAGTCATGTATCAAACAGTTCATTATCATTACAGTTGTCTGGTGACCTTCCAACCTGTCAAGGTCCATGTCTCCCGAACTCAAAGGTTCTTCAAGAAGACATCTGATTTGTTCCATTAATGCGGGGAAAACCCATTAAAGTTCTACGAAAGCCTGGATGATCTCCAAATCATGCTGCGAGAACTAAATGACGCAACATCGAAAGTAGGCCTTACGATGAATGAGTCTAACACTAATTTCAAAGCCCAATCTGTTCATCATCACATGTTCCCTGAAAATTATAAACTCTCGAGTCAATTCTCCTAATTCTTCACACTTTATAATTTTGACAGCGCAATGGAAAACTAGTCTCGCTATTCTGTGGATTTGGTCGTTATGGTTTTGAAAAATTGAGGATTTAACAAATGAGAGTGCCAAAAAACAAAAAGAGATCAAAGTATCGGATAGGTTACGAACTCACGAGTTGTTGTATGGAAAGACGTTGAGGTGATGTCAGGAGAAGCGAAGCCCAGACGGTTTGGCGACCAATGAACGGCGAAAGGTGCGTAGGATGGCCAAACAACAGTAAGATGGGTTGACGACTCCAAACAAGCGTAGGCTAAGCTTGGATCAGATTAGCACGGAATCCCCGTGGGTTATTTGTTTGGGCTAGCTTCCTACGAAAAAGTCGACATCAACGTACACAGTCTTGTATAATATAAATTCATGTATTCCCAACTTAAACTGCATGCCAAATCGACAACCAAAATGGACATGAATTTCAAACTAAACATTATTTTATTACTCTTTAACCAAAATCATTTGTTATTTTGTAGGTTCTCTACAAAATATAAAAAGTAAGAGTATTAGCTACATTATCTTGAGTGATGCGACGTTGTTTTTGCTAGTATAACCTTAATTACTTACTATTATCTTTCTCGAAACATACGATACGTCTTACGTCTATGTTTGACTAGGGATTAATTACAACAATTCGGGGACAAAGAGTCTACTGGGGACCTTTTATTATTTTCTGAAACAAAACTTTAAATTCTTGCCTGTTACAAATTACCAACCAACTACTGTTGGTTATCGATACTTCTGGAAGTCTCAACGGTTGAATCAACTCTCCATGATGAAATCGTTGGAAAATTGAACGAGGAATGCGCGAACGTTACATACATACATTAATACGAATTAATGAGGAAATTGTGTGAATACAAAACGTTATGCGTGTGCATAACTTCATTAATTAAACAGTGATTCACCAATAGGAAGCGAGCAGCTGTAGGTTGAATAGACTGTCAGTTGTCACACACCCGCCCTAGCCAAAAGTTACATGAGTCACAATTAGCAACCCTTTGTTCGGTTCAAATGTCATGGAACATGTTCAATCGTGCGTGGCCTATACGACGTGGACCCAAAGTTGTCGGTACACGAATGCCGTTCATAATAATATAATAATAGCATAGACTTCATATGCAGTAATTTTTTTACCACACACGTCAGCTTTGATAAGCGACACATCTATGAAATCCATTGTCTTAACTCATTTACATCAAGGTATTAATAAAATTAATATTGTATTACCTACTAGGTACGTCCACGTTAATATATCATTCAGATATGTACATAATTGGTTGCTATTTGACACGACTTTCGTGACTAAACGTAATGTAAATGGATTAGTCACAAATGTTGTTACTATTGTTACGTCTGTCGCGATTATACAAGCGACACTAGCGACCTCACCGGCTTAGCGGAAGTGAAACCATTTAAGCGAGCTCAGTAATTAGTGAGAGATACCACGATTGTGTTAAACAGCAGAGTTGGAACTGTGCCAGAGGGTTCATTTGCCGCAGCCGTGTGTTCGTCGATGCACCTCTTAACTTCTGAATGTTACCAATTCGGGTAACCGTTTCCAAGTAACAAATCACCCGGTGTTTCAATAAACTGCTTTTCACTTTTACAGCTATGCAATTACATGAGCCGCTTACGTGAGCTGTTATCAAGTCACTTGTATTCTTGTACATTTAAACAGCGGGAGAGTCGATAACGTTAATTCCAACGTTGGCTGATTGGCCATAAGTTAGTTATCTAACTACAATCTCCGTCTTCCTGGCCGGTCCAACCTGTGCTACCGGTGGCCGGTCCGGTCGCAAATGGATCACGCCTATAATTTGTTCCGCAGACTTACATAGCTTTGTAGCCAGCGCCATTACTTTATTTACATACCCAGCTTAACCTTGGGCGACCGAGCATTTTATCGCGAAACTATCAATTACCAGACGTGACCGGTTTGAATATATACAAATCGGAAAAATGACGTAACTCACATCCTGAAAATTGCATATCAACCGGTGTGGAGGAAGCCAATACTATACTGATATGCCCAAGAAGGCACTTCCGTTGATTATTACAATGTATGGTCGGACATAATTGCTTCAGAATATTAATGAATCGTTGTAAATCGTAATTATTTCTGAGTAACATCTCATCGAAGCATGCATCCTTTCACAACGGCCTGTACTGCATAGCGTAATAACATTTACTTAACTTCCACTTACGGAGCTTAGAATGAAGTAAGGCATGTCTATGCATGCAGTAAAGCTCTGTGGAATGATCTTGCTTCGCATTCACGTTCATCTGAGTGCAAAATGACTTCTAGCGATCGTGATAATATGTACAAACAAGGTACATATAATTTACTTAGTGAGTTGGTGCAAATATTTTAGGTGTGTCTTGGCTTAGACATCGCCACTAGTATTTTAGCCGTTGTAGCAAAAGGAGTGCCACCTAGTTGGATTGTAAGCGTACTAAAAATATTTGTTACTTTGACAGATGCTAAATCTTGGTCTGACACGATAGTTTAGTTTGAAAACTACGAAAGCTACGAGAGTAATCATTTCATGGAAAGTCCTCCGTTTCTTTTTTTCTGGCCCGCGAGAACATAAAGTATGAAATCGAATCCAACACGATAAACGAATCTCATGTGGCTAACGACAGAGTCGTCACACGTTTTTGACCGTGTTTAATTTATGGCAGATCTTTCTACGGACGTTACCAAGCTGACTTAGACAGTTTTAAATACCCTGAGGCTACTGATAATGGCTCCATTATGTTCGAGTAGGTGCAGACGGCGCCGTAAGAACGCCGACTGAAAAAGCTGTAGCTGTCGTACCAATGGATGAGTGTTTAAAAAAAACATGTTCGCACAAAGGGAAAGTAGCGACCGCCTAGTAACAAGGTACAATAATCGGTTGTGCGTGCAATTCCACACAGCCAGTGGGTCACGCCTTCCGTTACGGCCTGGCGCACGGACAAAGGGCGACCGGGGGACACACCTGTCCTGGCAGTTATTTATTCTTTCGAACTAAATTACCTCAATCAGTTTGCATGACGTCCCCGTTGCATTTATTGAAAGTAAAAGTGTAATAATCACGTTAGTAGCATCAGTTTGTTCTGATGTAAATATATGCACTGCATAATTTATCGTTCTAGTCTAATGAACGCGTTAAAAACTTCACTATCTTGCTCATGAGGACTACTTCTTTCTATGGCACCTTGCATATTTATGAGGAATGGCTCGAACCACGTTCTGACCGAGTTTTTATAGTGTCCTCAGTTGCACTAAGAGCATCGCTGTTCGTAAACGCAGCTACATAGATAAACGGTTTTGGAATGTTTTGGGGTGCATACTGAAAAGGCCAAGCGAGCCAGTAATATGCACGCAGTTGCTCAAGTAATGACTGATGGCGCGTAATCATATATGTTTAACATTGCCTAATTAATACTTATGTACATCTTATGCTACGGTTGAACGATGATGAAGATAAGAGAGAGGTATGCACATAATAAAGGCCTTATCTTAAGCCTTGAGATTTGAGAAGCACACGCCATTGTCAAACAAGTATCTGTAAAAGAACCTTTTCTAGAAACTTTTTCTATTCCCCTCTGGTCTATAATAACCCGCAGTGCCGTCATCTAGGAAAGCCAAGTTCTTTCACCTTCAAACAGAGACATAAAATACGGTGGATGAGATCCAGAAATAAGTTCTAATAGATATTTGACAGGCGAGCGTGAGTCCGGAGCTTTGACCGACTGTGTGTGCGTCAGCGGTTTTGTGTTTGCACGGAAATAGCGCGGTCTATGAAACTTTGGCACCGTATACCTTTGCAGGAGACAACAGCACCTAATTTCGTTTCGCCTTTATGACCGGGAGAAGCATAAATCTTATTTTTAACATGCTTAAGCTCACAGAGTCATATAAAAGGCCATATTGGTAGACTTAATTTTACGCAAGATCCCAAGTTTAGAGCGGTTGCCATTTAAAGAACTGTATTTCCCAACTTTATTTAGGAAAAGATGTTCATGTCGTTTAAGTGTGTGGAAAATTGAACGTAAGTACATAATTAGTTAAAAATAAATTTAGCCGCCGCCGTCGCTGACAACTTCTTGGAAACTGAAGAGTTTCACAAGAGACCGATGGACAAGTAATAAGTAAGTTAAGGTAGCGTACCTGACAATTTTGTACCTAATATGCAGTCTTGGTGTTATAATGGCTGTCTAATGGTTGGTAGAAACTATCGAATGAAGAACACGTAGCGACTGAAGCAGTTTTGGATACCTGAAAAAGATGCAACAGTAAGTGAAAGTTTTCATATTATTCCACTTGTAGTACTAAATGTAAGTAACACAAGCAGTGTATAATATGAAATGCTTACTTAAACAATGAACAATGAAGCAAGTTGACTTTATTTTGGTGACCCAACGGTAGGCCCGCAGACGCAAATGGAGTTGACGCAAATTTAAAATGATTTGGGCAATCGCCCAACGACGGAAACCACCTAAACTATCAGAAATTTGTATACAACCCAATAATAAACGTGTACACTGCACACATTTCCCGATTATAAAGTCTGTCTGCCTACATGAGTTCCATTTAACGGCTAAGCTTCCGCGTTTCGCATTCAGAAATTACTCAGACAAACCAATTGCCAGCGAAAACCACGTGCTATCTCAGATCACTATAGGAAACGGTATAATAACGATAGTTTAAATAGATATCAAGAGTCGAATACTGCTGTTTTATCGTAGGAAATGGCGGCTGCGTCAATGCGGATGTTAAACACGCGTGAATATAGTATAAATTGTTACAATTGAACCATTTGTTTTGTTTTTTTATCTCTGATCATTTGTGAATTCACGCACAACGAAAAGCGCGTGGCAGAACTGTAAACATTGCGAAAAAGCAGAGAAGACACAGACTGCGCGCAAACGACCACGTAGATAAAAATTAAAATAGATTTGGCTAGGCGCCGCGTACGCCGGTGCGCTAAACAATGCTGGAAACTAGGTCGGCAATCTGTTTACCGTGTCAAAAATGCGAACAATCTGTTTCAGGTCCCCGCCACCACATCTGGTAGGTAATAGAATAGGCATTGGATATCGGTATTCAATTACTTACAATTTGTATTAGATTTGTTGGTGTTGCATTTGGAACAGGTTTTAGCGTATCTAGTCCACAAATTTGCTTTTGTAAATTAGCGTCAATCAATCAGAAGACTGGTGATATTATACAAAACCAGGGTACGCCGACATAAACAAGTGGGCACAAGTGTAAGGTGGTTGGCCATGATCACTCCCACCTCCCACTCAGTGCTCTCAAAACTTGAATAATGGCGCCACCAAGAGATTCATTGCCGCAAAATGTATGTAAGTATTTAATCCATCGATAAAGGTTAATTAATGAGTATACAAAAATAATTCAAAGAGTTCACGGAATTCCTACAACGCATGTTTTTCGGCAAGGAAGTAGGTAGAGAAGTGTCCTTGTCCAACTATCTTCCGTATTAAATTGTCCACGAGAAAGTATTGGTCACGAATCATTCAATATACGACCGTCGAATACATTTTTAAGAGGCGATTAACATCAGGCAGTTGTGTGTAATGACATATTTCCGTAAGTCAACAGAACAGATGGATCATGCGATGAGATATCCTACCTCTATAGCCGTCATGTTTATTAACACAGCAATGGAACAAAGTTTTATTTATACTGATCTCATTGTAAATCCAAAAACCGGTCGGAAAGCAAGTTGTTTAAGAACCCGTTTTAGAGATTATGATTAGATACGGTCGCGGGCTCCAAGTTCCAAGTGATTATGGTCTAAGGCTCTGAGCTATTCAGGAGATAATTGAGTGTGACAGATAGAGTAGCGGTTAGATCAAGTCACACTTGGACGGATTTTGGTTTCACTTCGTGTTTACACCGTAAAATCAATTAAAGATAATTTATGCAATGCTTACTCTGCACATAAGTACCGACTTCAGCAAAAAAGCGGTTCAAACGTAAACAAAAGCGTCACGAGAAAAACCCACAGAATATCTAAGCTATTTTTTTTGCGTCCTCTAAAACAATTAAGAAGTGTAAACTCATTTCGAGTTTATAGCTGGTATCTTCAATCACCCACGTCAAAACCGCGTGTAGTTGGAATCAGTAACGCTGGTTAATTTTTCATCACTGATAATCAACAAGACTTTGGTATTACTCTGAGAAACACTACCTACAAGATACACGACTGTGGTTTGTGAATGCCAGAAATAAAACGTTTATGCATTTCAAATGAAGCTGACAGTCGTTTAACTTCAATTAACTTTTGTCAGTGAAAATTGTAATAAATGACGTCGTGTTGTAAAACTCCGAGCAACATATCCCTACGTATACAACTGACATGTCCATTTATTCTCGAAAGGTCTTACACCCATATCTATAGTCAAGTTAAAGAAATAACTTTAGCTTAAGCAATTACTTGTGCAAAATTTTTCATGCAATAGACAAGAATTTAAAAGAAGTAAGAACCGTCAAAGAAAGCAAAGCTAAGTATTCTAACTTTTTACAGTTCTAACTTCAACCAATTACTAAACTACATAATAAAAATTGTATCTTAAAAATTACATTTACTCAAGTAAACACTTTGACTTGTTTATAGGGGGTTAGAAGGCATAGGGTGTACTTCATTACTATACATGAGCTCCCATGTGATAGGATCAATGCTCTATCCGTTTCATAACCCAGGATACTTCGAACACAGAATTTATTAAAGAAAGGTCAAGAAACAAAACGCAAAGTAAATGGATTTCATCAGAGGATGATGTGATGTCTTGTGTTTGCTCCTTGGTCCATTGTCAATCAGTTGGAGTTTTAAAGACTTACACTGGCACAAAGTACCTGAAGAAACTAAACATCAGTCTCCGGTAGGGACAACACTCTTGGTAACCACTACTCTTCTATACATTATCTATCGCAATATCTGTGGCTCAGGGACGTTTTTCCGTGCATAGTCATGCACTAGTCTCAGACTAGTACTACATTCAGCAGGCGATCGATTGAAAACATCGTGAAATCACTGTTTCCCAAAAACACCTGTTAGTATCACAACAACTTGTTTCTAAACCAACATCCACCAAATCAGCATGGAAAACCATTCTAAAAATATCAAAATATTTTCGACCAAGCGTTTACCAAGCAAATACTATTGCTTCCGCGTGGAATGGAGATAAAAAAACAGATGTACATACTTGTGTACATTTCAGATGATTATAATCAGGTGTTAGTAATAAAAGTCAACTAAAGGGCGGCGTTACTGTTTCACAAGTAGATTGCTTAGTTACGAGGGGCGGGCAAAGTGGAAACTTGCCTAAATGACGCAATGTAAATAATTCTTAACTCATTATTGTTTTGCCACGTGGTTTCTTTTGGCACGTTAATCTTATCAGTCCCGAAACGTGTGATGATAACCAACCAAAATAGCGTTATGATTAACAGTATTTAGGAACAGTGATGGGAAAATCTTACCACGAGTTTGGAAGGATCCCGTAATCCCTTCCAAGTTCATTCGAGATTTGGTGTTGATACAGCCCTTTGACATACCTAATCCTTTCGACGTCTTTTTCAAGTCTACGTAGATTTACTTTTTCAAACGTGTATGAATTTAATACGTGCAGATTTTACGTTGACGCTTACGGTTCTCCCCAAATCCTCCGTAAGACGGATCTTTGGTAAGCTCGCGTGGAAGCTTGTTACCATAGCTTCCTGAATGTTCTTCCATACTAAGGCGTTATGTTAAGAAGACGTTGAAATTCACCAATTCTCGTATCAAGCAGTCATCCTAGATTCTAGATTTCAAGTACCACTTGAGCAGAACTCAACAACTGAAAAACAGCTTCCTGTGTACATACGTAGTACATACATATGTAAGTAGGATGTCGTATATAACGTGTGAATGTTCTGCAGAGTGGGTTGTTAGTTGTTATTCGTCCAGATGACCTACGCACCGGAAGGTGCGCAGGCGACGGGTTGACTCGCTTTCAATGTCAGCCCTATTGTTGATGCTGTTTTACGTAACCTGACCTTGACTGCAGTTGAACTTTTGTGTGAAATCGCTCAAAAACAGACTAACGTATGACTCAGAGACACGAGGATCAGTTTTTAAGAGACAGTTTTGAAGATCCGTAGAGAAATCAGAATCAGTTTGATATTTTGTTGGCTCTGAATTCCGATTCTACTGACCGATGTTAGTTTTTTCACATTTTAACTACTTTATAAATCTAGAAAACTTGAAAAATACGTAGACTGGCAGTGTGGCAGATAATAATAATTAATGAATTAGACTGAGTTGAAAAATTATGGTTGATTTTTATTTCAAATGATAAATGATTCCGAATTGTACGCCCCTTAACGCTGTAAGTATTTTTTTTGTGTTCATTCGCAGCAGAAAATATTGTTGAAGCGTTAAAAATAGGTTCTCACATTAAAAAAAAAACATAAACGAAGCCAATGAGGTTAACATTGAAGATGATTTCAACTACGCGTTACATGCAGGTCTCGTGTTGTAATTTATAAACAATTCTTTAAAAATATAAGTGTATACATAAAAAAAAAAATATAATTTCTCTAGCAGCGAACCTTATCAGTTATCACTCACACGAGACCATTTCACACGTGATATTACTTTTTATCTGCTCTAGTGGGTAAACATAGCACAGATAATTGCATCGTTCAATGTCTGCACCGCGCCTGTTCAAATCGTAAAATACTATTTCATTTATTTTAAAACCAGTCTGACTGCACAGCAAATAACAAAATCCTTAAAATAATTTTCTGTAGGTACCTAACTTGTTTTTCCTGCAAGCTTTTTAAATGTGTTATTATATTTTTGTAGCACAAAAAATAATTATAAATACATGCCGTATGTATTTTTGGATTATACTTGCAAGTCCTCTCAATGTGTTTTGTTTCACTGAATCTAGAGCCTGTAGCGTAATTACCTTCGAGAGACTACGCAGATTGGTTCGACGCTCCTGAAAACCGAAGACTTTTAATTATTTCGTTACTTTTCTGATCGCGAGAGAGTTGTTTTATTACTTCGTGTTTTTAACTAGATAATATTACGCAGTTTACTAACATTCTGAAGTAGGTACCTACTTATAAATCAGATAGAAACTGCTTGAAGGAGAATAACAAAACTCTTTATTACGCAGAACAACAACGGCTAGGAAAACTGAGGTTACTACCAATGATCGAATCACGCATAGGGCCACGTGGATTTGAGCAGATAGCTCTGAAGCAGATAAGTAGGTAAACACGCACCGGAGGTACCGAAACACGTTCGACGTGATATTTTCGCGCGTAGCCGTGAGCAGCGCTCGCGACTCCGCTAAACTGTTCATTTTGCAATATTGATATAACCTTGAACATCTCCATATAGATGGGTGTAGTGGGGCATAAAGGCGCCTGCAGATACGGCGGGTTTATCTGCCAACGTTTAATTTTAGTCGGACGATAAAAAAGTACGGCATTCGGCTGGTCTTTGATTATTACATAGAAAATATTTGGACATCAAAAGACAACGAATTTTATGTGCGAATACGACTAACAAATGTAATTTGCAATGTCACCTCCACGTATTGCCTATTCGCCTTTATAATTTTCGTATCAATTAATCAGTGCTGGAATATTAATGATGTTTTTGTCGATTGTACATACCTACCTCTACTACGCACATAACATCGGACCACAGCGGAAACTGGCAAAAATCTACCAACGTGGATGTTACGAAATCGCCTCATGTTGCTACGCCGATTCTGCGTAGACACGTGTAGCCGGGTCAATCTGAAATAATTTTCGGAAAAACATTTTCCACGTTGTCTGATTTTGCTCTGACTAAGAATTAAAATAATACACACTCGCGAATTGTTGTCTGAATCACGTGTGTCTAATAAAAATGACGCGACACACTGCCCCCACACCTTGTGCCTCTGTGCTCAAAATATTACATAATAGACAGGATACACAAGTTTTATCACAGCGAATTTATAATGAGTCACTTATCATATATTTAATTAACACCTTTATAAATAGGTAAGTCACTTATTATTGTTATCAACAACAATGATCTACTTACTTGGCTTGCAGTAGGTAGGTACCCAGGTTGATTCAAAGAAATAAGTCAGTTTATAGAAAAAAAACTTTTTTTATATTTCGGTTTCGGTTTAAAGAAACTTTATTCCCAATAAAGACATAAGTCACTTACTTGAGAACAATACTAAAAATATAGATTACAATAAGTATTTTTTTATTAGTATTTTTTATTTATTACACGTACTTCACAAATAAATAAAAACAAAGTAATATAAAACAATCGACACATACAAATATGATAAAGCCACAAAAGCTGAGGCGTGCCGGAAATCATTTATTCAACTACGGCGCCGAATTAATTATGTGACTTGAATTCGCTAGCGCTAATAAATTTTGTTTTATTTCTGTTACATAGTTACGTACGGTTCAGTCGCAGAATGTACCTTTCGCAAAATGTACCCCATACGCAAAACGTACCTTTCTCAAAACGTACCTTTCTCAAAATGCACCTTTCTCATAATGCACCTTTCTCAAAATGTACCTTTTTTCTACATTCTCTTTTACAGTGCTACAGCTGTAATGAAAAGGCTAATTAGGGATTTATTTTATTAGTAATCAAATCATAATTGAAATAACATCACAAAAGTCGAATGAAACCATATCTTTTTACTCGTATTCATCTGTCCACCGAATAAAATTAAGTGTCTTTACAAAACTACGTATACCTCATGACGTTCTCAGTGTGCATATAAAAATTCAATCGAATATAATCCAGTGGTTAGTCACAGGACATTATTTTCCATTTATAACAATGACGTTCCCAGTCTGCATACAAAAATTCATTCGAATATATCCACTAGTTCAGACACAGGACATTATTTTTCATATTCAGAATTTTCTACATGATGTAGATTAGTAGGTTAGCACCGACAGATTAAAGATCAAATGTTGTCAACTCGATATTTCAAAAACCTTTGCCAAATTTCCAGACGCGAATTAGTGCAAATTATACATAAGGTTAGTAAACCAATATTTATAAATGGTGTTGTATCTCGTTAACAGTTTTATGCCATTTAGTTTGTTTTTTTTTTTATTTTTTTTATTTCGTTGTTAGGATTTATTAGATAGTTTAAAAATATTCCTATGAACTAGTAACTAGCGTTTTCATTTATTGTCGTATTGTCGGCGCCACGTTGTATACTGTTTAATTTATACGGAGAACAAGTGACAATTTTATTTCCTTAGAACTAATATTTAATAAGTTTTTTTTCTGTTTATTAAATTCGGCATTAGGTGATATTCCTCCTCAATTTGTAAAGACACTCATTTAATCACTTAATTTTATTCGGTGGACAGATGAATACGAGTAAAAAGATATGGTTTCATTCGACTTTTGTGATGTTATTTCAATTATGATTTGATTACTAATAAAATAAATCCCTAATTAGCCTTTTCATTACAGCTGTAGCACTGTAAAAGAGAATGTAGAAAAAAGGTACATTTTGCGAAAGGTGCATTATGAGAAAGGTGCATTTTGAGAAAGGTACGTTTTGAGAAAGGTACGTTTTGAGAAAGGTACGTTTTGCGTATGGGGTACATTTTGCGAAAGGTACATTCTGCGACTGAACCTTACGTACCTACGCTACGTATCCGGTATCATCAAACGATTCGGAAACTCGTTTGTCAGACCATTTTATAGTGAATCGAGAAAAATATTGCGTTTTAGATAGAGAACACAAATAAAGCCTTGTAAGAAACGCGCCTCTGTTTTTGTTTTACGTAAATAATATATATACATATATTATATTCGATATCGTACCTTAACTAAACCGGTTTACAGGAAAACTATAAATAAACTGATTCTTGCAAATTATCTACTGAGTTTCTCATTTGCATTTAAATCAGTTAGGTATCACGAAGTTCTTGTTATCAGAAAATTATTAGACAGCTCATTATTTGAACTTTAAAACCTGCCCCTAGTCTTTATAAATACACAATGGTCAAGTAATTAACATGAATTTACACCTAACTTCGACACATGTTGCAAAACAATTGTGCTTTAGATCAAAGAACATAGCGGATTTTAAAATGGAACGCGAAGAATTTATAGTGTCTGTAGTCAGTAACATTAACATGCCAATATCCACTGATGCTGCTAGTGTCACACGGATAATGGGTCAAGGATCAAGGCAGATTTAAAACAGACTTCAACTGATAATCTTCACAACTCCGGTCCTACATTGTGGTAGTGGGTCGTGACATTTGAATACGTGGAGTGTAGACTGATGCTTTTAGCAATTTTCTTATTGGAAGAGACGTATTAATGAAACGTAACCTCGTTTTACCGCTCTTGTTAATTCTTGGCAACAAGTGCAGTCGCATTATAACTCTAGGGATATTATGTTATTTATGTGAAACGCAGAGACCTACCGCACTGCATACCCGCTTAATGTAGCTTTTAATTTGAATGCACTCGAGACTTTCAGATATTATTTTTTCCCGGAAAGAGAAGCCAAATTATGTCATAGTTGCGGCACGATCCCATCATTTATCTACGGGTCACAAGGAAAAATCCCGTAAGCCCCAAGTTATTGACCTAAAGGGCCAGGTCAAACTGTCAATAGAGTTCATCTTGTGACACATCACATTCAGAAACACAATAAAAAGCCCATTATTATGATTGGAAGGATCTTATAAAAATGTATGAGTCCCAAGGAATAAAATTGACCACTTATGAAAATTTTCAAAGATCGAAGAACTCTGGAACAGGAAAATGACACCTCAACTGCATTATGCACAATCGAAGATGCTAGAAAGCACCCCATGCGGCGAGATTTATACAGGAGTGAATAACAAATAAGCGGTTTTTTCTTTTTGGAATCACTATTACGGATCAAACAGCTGGTTATTATCATTACATTATCGTAACCTTTTCGTCTTTTGGTCTGCGTGGTTGAAACAAAATCAAAAGCCATGTCATAAAATGCATTAAAGTAGCACGAAAAATCTACTGCCACTGGAATACAAATTTTTCGATAAGCCAAAATAATAAAATCAAAATGAAAGAGTGGGTCAATGTTAAATGGACTATCGATTTCGGACTCGGATTGTAAATACTGAATCTACTTGTACTACTTATGTATATTTTTATGCCCCTGATAACGAATGTAGGTATGGAAACTACCTATATTTTGAGCAGACTCAGAATTCTTAACTCGGAATGTATTCCAAACAATATTTCCAACCAGCTGAAGCCACCTCGGCACCTTCAATCACTGTTCCTAACCCAATTATGAATTGCGAATTAACATTCATGTAATCGACATTCAACATAGGTAACGACTGCTGTGCAAAATTAATATCCATGAAGGAAAATTATTTTAATTTTGGCCAAGGCCCTACGAAACCCGATAAAGTAAGTGAGAATGAAAAATACTAAGATATTGTTTAATCAGACCATTTAAAGCCAGAAGAAATTGTTTAAATGAGCATATATTGTTGAAATATTGCGTCAGAAATTGCACAATGCTCCGAGGGCAGGTCACAGTCACAAGTTGATCTCGACGACTTACTAATTAAAAATATCAGGTGTTTTCAAAATCAAAATATTTTATTTCACATAGGCTTACATGGGCAATATAATGTCGAAAAAAGGTGCACGGTTCGGGTTGGTCGTGACCTATGGAGAAGAACCGGCAAGAAACTGGTTACTCTATGAAAAATATAATTTTACTACAGAAAAAAACGTAAAACAAGATTAAAAGTTAGCAAAAGTTAACAAGCATCTGGGAATCTACAAAGCATACAATGTTCAGACATTGACGTACAATCGGTAAATAAAGAATCTATACAAAGGTAAGAAAATATTATAGAAAGACTAAATTAAACAAGTGACACAAATTTTGTAATTAGTACTGTAACTACTCTGAACAAAAGGTGTATAAATCATTGGAAAACTACTGTAAATAATCTGATTAAAAGAAAACATAACATTGAGAATAGTTGAGATTGAGATCTACATATTTGTGCCGTTTATGAGCTACCAGGGAAGCCGCAGGAATGCGCAGAAAGAATTAAAGACTTTTTGAACAAAATAACTCTTATGAACCAACAATGTATACTACAATGTATACTGTCAGCTTCAGCTATACAAATATACAACAGTTTGTGCAGCTATCATTACAAAAACTTTTTTGCAAAAAAAAACCGACTTCCAAAAAAACACTAAAAAAAGTGGAGAAAAACATTACTTTCGGAAGTCGGTGACTATGGTTTGTTTCATTGACTTTTTTGGCACCGACTTCCGAAAGTAATGTTATTCTACACTTTTTTTTAGTGTTTTTTTTGGAAGTCGGTTTTTTTTGCAAAAAAGTTTTTATTTTACCCTTTTTAGTTATAGTATCACACACAAATCCTTGTCAAGTATCAATTTCGCAATTTCTTTTACTTGGATGACATTTTTTCCAGCTATTTTGATTTCAAAACCAAACTGCTGAACCGATTTTGATGAAATTTCTATGGGACCAATCGGGAAGTAGATCCATTCAGATAAAAGAAGAATTTTTCAAATCGGTTCATAAATGACGGAGATATGAGGTAACAAACACAAAAAAAAAACATACAACCGAATTGAGAACCTCCTCCTTTTTTTGAAGTCGGTTAAAAAGACAAATCAATGCAAATCACGTATTCAAATAAATATTTAATTCACTATGGAAACGTCCAGTATAATGGAATGATGAGGAAAATTCCGTAAAAATCATCTGTGAAGCACAATCCTTAACTTAGAATAAATTCATTCACAGCAAAAAAAAAACGTTGGAAAAGGCTTCATTAAATCAGAATGCCAGCAGAGAACCGTTAGTTGCACAGAAAATCTCTACATTTGCATGTCACAGAAACTGTTTCAATTTTAAATTAAGGGAATAGGTTACTGCCCCAGTTTCAAAGGCCATAGTTATACTTGGTCACGAAGGCAAATACTAAACACTTGCTTAAGTAACAAACAATCTAACAAATCGACACGTAACTTCGAGCGATTAGAATTAATCTACTGAGCTCGTGAGAGTTCAGTAAATAGACTTTGTTATGCTAAACCATTCTGACAACAGGCACATTGTTATACTCACACGTCCTTGAAGAACCAATATTAACGTGATTTTGTTCAATACGCTAATTGTTTTGCAACTCCCATAGTTTATTAAAACAAAAGTTTCCACTACAAAACAAGTTCATGCGGATCGCCTGCCACGATGGAATTTTGTTTTGTTAATAGGCTAGAGAACCACTCATCTGTTTTATTATCATACGCCTACATAACCTAATGGAACTAGTAAGCTAAGCAGCTACTTCAAAATTAATAACATGTATACGAGCCACCGTTTTCTCACCAAAGGGTTTTGACATAGAAATATAAAAAAAAAACAGTTGTTTCTTATATCTATGGGTTTTGAACTTACTTCAGCTAAGGATATTATTGCCTGTTTTACTGCAGGCAGAAGGCCATCTTAATCAAAATGAATATCCTATCAGTACAGGGCAACACAGCTTCTGAAGTAGCAGCTTATTTAGGCATCTTTAAATTTAATCGTCAAAAACATCTCAGCATGTTCCAAAAATTGAAATGGATTAAAATATTTTCCATCTATGTACCCCAGATGAGTACCTAAATATTCATTAGAACGTATCTGATTATAATGCCTTTGACGATCAGGACGCGTGCCGGCCATGACATCGCTATTCACCGGCCATGTTTGTTCGCCATTAATTACGTCTACTAATGTTTATTATAGCCTAATGTTATTCCCAGGTCAGTACCAGTAAGTCATAATATTGATTTTACACAATAATCTAGGTATACAACATAGGTATATAATCTAGGCAACAACTGGGTGTTCTGGCATTCGATCTTTCGAGAGAGAAATAAGAATTTATAACGTCTTTTGTATCTCCAGAATGAGTGTTATCTATTCTAGCAATTTTATCATCACAAGATATTTATTCAAAGAGAAACCATTATTGTTATCATAAGAAAAATGAAAATCACTTAGGTGCCAGTTCCGCGGACCTTAGCATAGCATGGATAGTAAGTTTCTGCTTAAAATTTAAACACTAGATAAAGCCTAAACTATTAGTGTGTAACATGAAGCCACTAGTAAACTTGTCAGTTATAATTTAGATGAAGATATATTTTGAAAAGGGAAGAAATATTTGGTAATTGTCCCACATCAGTATCACCAGCAAAAAATTGAAAAGAAAAGCACATGATAGCTTTCCTATTATTCAAAATGGTGTATTGTTGGTAGTAGGTGTGGCGTGATACTACTACGCAGATATTATTTGACCTTACTTCTTATTTTTCTAGTAGACAATAACAATGTGACATGAAAACAAATGGTTTTTTTGGCAGAGGCAAAACTTGCTAAATATGTTAGCACAACAACCCAATGCGTAGTAAGTAAATGGAAGAGCTCAGGCTGCTGTAAATTACGCTGTCAAATTAAATGTGTTAAGTATATATTTATTAACCTACAGCTACACAACATAAAATCTTATTATTTGGCATCAGCTGTTATGGATCCAAACCAATTTTCAACGTGGCAAAGGACTTTAGAGAGAATATTAAACAAAAATATTCAAAACAGCATCTAACAGATAGATTGACCACCCATCAAATCTCTCACTTCCTAACGAGATAATTATGACGATTTGAAAATAACACAAACAACATAGGGCCTAGCTTAATGGATGCACGGGCGTGCGGGTCGAACGAGTTCAGGGTTCCGAGACGATCAGGCGCTAGGCTGAAGGTGAAAGGAGGGCACTGCACCGTTCTTCGTCAGGGTGGTACACTTGCAACTTGATAAGCCCCACATAGAACTTGTACACTGTATAGGCCCTTAGCTAGATCCGAGACACATACACAGTTACACACTTTTTAAGAGGCCATTTTTCTGTTTAAGAGGACTGTTTGGTTGGTCATGGAATGCTATGGAATGTTCGAAGACATCTTATTGATGCTAATCAATTATCTTGCACTTCATCTAGATTGTCTCGAGGCACCTATTGTTGTATTGTTAATTGAGCGAAATCAAGGCAATTGCTGGAAGATAAAGCTGATTGAAATTGATTGCTTCTTGAGATAATTTAGTACTTTTACATCATTAATTATTATAGTTCTGTCAAAGGTAATTTTAATTTGTAGTCTATTCTTACTCTTTATAAGAAATTGCCATGACGCCAATAGTCTGAACGTCTCAAAACACCAGACGTAACATCCTGGTCAGCGAAAATATCACTCATGTTATTTTTTTTAACAAAACGTGTAAAATAAATCATAATTTAATATCCGATACTGCGTTTAAACCACGATCATATTGGGGCTAGCAGCATGCGGTCGCTCATGGAACACGCATACAGAATTGCTGGCTGCACCTTTGATCGTGATGCCAGCCACGAACAGCTGTGCGTCGTGAGTCGTGGCCCTGTCTGCTGGTGCGTGTCAAGTCTTCAACTCAAATTACAGACAGATCACTCCTGTACCAAGTAATATTCGAACATTATCCCCGGTCGCAGATAATTAGAAAATACGGTTCACGAGTTTGAAGTAGTATAGTAACAACCTATTCTTAGCAATGTTTCAGAGAAATGACAACGCACTACTAAACGCTACAATTTCAAGGAAGCAAAGTCTGTTTGCCAAATATTTTTTTGCGCCTATTAGAAACTAGTTTACGTTTGTCACATTAATTTTGGCAATGGAGGTCGCGTCTACGATTTGCGTAGTATGTGAAAAAATATGGTGGAATCTTTTTACTACCGGGAGTCCGGCATTAATACAAATGTGCGAATATTCTGGTAAACCTTGATATAACAAAATAATTACTGGAATTTACCAGTCCAACATATAAAATCTTACGATGTGATGGTACAAACGTAAAATACGTTTCTTCCACGTGGTGTAATTTGCGAGGCAACGGAAGGCAAGGACCAGTAATATTAGGTCATTACATCATATTATATCGTAATAACATTAGCACCAATACAATTGCTTATTAGATTAAAATACGATCAGCGATTGTCCTATTCATACGGCTTCTCGATATTAATGCCACTTGAGTGAACTACATGAACCACAATAATACTTCATTGCTCATACTCAAAAATAGCATGTGTAAGAGACCTTACCTTTCGTTGAGAAGTTCTACCTGCGTTAACGTTATGATATCAATAGCACAGATCAAAGATGTATTCCATTGGTGCTTAGGTACCGTGTTTATCTGATTAGGCATAAATACTTGGAAAGGGTATCGTACACTACGAAGAAAACCTGCCGACTGATTTTCCACCACAGAAAATCGATCATTGATGCCATAGAAAGAACAGTTTTTGGGGAACCAGTTGCAAGAAATAGAAATACCCGAGCTATAAAACTTGGCGGGTATAGACGGTGTGTAGCTTGGAAAAAGCCAGGTCCAGCAAAAGACTGAAAGGCTAACCTTAAAGAATGATATAGAAAGAACAGCAATTACGCCAACTGGAAAAAAAAAATACGAAATATAGAATCAGTCAAAAAGTCATTCAATTTAGGACGATTTCATTAGATTACTCAATTATTCAGACCTTAGATCGCCCGTGACTGTATCGAGTTGTCAACAGAATATAAGATGTTTTATGAGCCCATTCAATCAGAAGCGTCAACCTGTTAGCGTGTCTGAGGATAGACCGCCAGTCGTAAATTGCATAGCGTATCCTGCGTTTATAGATGCAGCTGCTATCCGGTCAATTTAATACAGACGAAAGGAGACGACAATGTCATCGCAGCTATGAATTAATCGAGATAGAGGATCGTATTTTTAGCTGAATCAATGAGACAGAAATCGACATCATAAACGCTCTCATGTCGTACAATTTTTTCGTTCGATGCACGCGATGGCGAGCCGGCCGTTCAGTGCCGACAAGTCGACAACGTCAGCGGAGCGACAACCGGCCGTGACCGCGTTGCGTTGCCAGCAACAGCCTGCCCTCCTCAGGGCACTAAACTACGACTTGCGTAATAATATGTATTACATTCGTTTCGTACCTATATACATTTTGTTGTGTGAGCTTATGCGCGCAAATACATCCCGAATTGGCCCAGTGCGCAGCAATGATTCCACATTAAGAAATTGTCATCAATATTTTGGGAGTTTCTGTTGTTGGAGATAGAAATTGGAATTCTGCCACATAGAAAGGCATACCTAGAGCAGAGATAATATATTATTTCTTGATAAATCATTAGGATTACCAATCTCCGAAGATGAAAGTAGCTGTAGTAGTTATCATCCTGCGAAAGTTGTATGAGCCGAGTGAGGCAAGGAGCTCGTTCTTAAATAATGTCGTGTGGCTAAGCTACTTACAATCTAGACGCACATACATATGCACTTTTGCCATGTCAAAACATGTTTCACTTGAAGTTCAGCTTACCCTGCAAGTAGATAGAAAGCTGAGCGATATCCAAGAACCAGATCGATAATATTATAATAAATTTCAATTAGAAATTGTGGGTTCGACATGAGCTGATATATTGTAAATATTAGATGGCTTAGATGACCGAAACGCCGTTGGTATGGAGGCTCCTCCTTCCGTGTGTTTAGGGTCGGAGGTCCATTTCGGCCACTCAAATATTTGAATGGCTTATGGATATTTGTTGGTGATGGAAGGTTTGTGGAGGTAAGACTTAGGGAATGTAAATCAGGAAAGCCTAGAAGGAAAAAGCGAAGCATTTGAAAAGCGTCAATTTATCATCCCGTTTCCTTGAAATAAAACCGCAAAAACTATGTATGACAGCCGGCGAAGTATCTATTTATATTTTAATACTTTTGGCATGATAGGTACGTACTCTTATTTTTTTAAATAGTTTTATGCACAGAGCCGACCTAGTTTTATTTTTTCTTATATTCACACCGATATAGATACAACAAGTTAATTGTTGTGATGACTTCTGTATGATTTGATGTGTCAGCCTGATTATCAAAATTTATTTTCAGAAGTCGCCGAAAGTGCATTTATCGTACTTAAAAAGGGGTGATTTGGAAGATAATAATATGCCATCAAATCATGTCTTGCTCTGCTCGAAGTTCCAGAATGCTTGCTACGACTCACAAACTGGTAGCCGCATAATTATAATTATACTCAACCTACCACAAAAAATGCCCATTATAAATTACTTCAAATGACACTACAGACTCTTAAAATTAAAAAAAAAACATCAGACCATATTGATTTTTAAAATTTTAACAAAAATAAATGAAATGATGATGTAAATGTTAAAATCAAAATCTAATCTAACCTTCTTGAACATGAAATATTAATTTTATTTCATCAGGCCATCAATTTATACACCTACTCGATTACCTCATGGGCAGTATTGATTCCCCAAAGATACTCCTCACGTTTAGATTTGGGTATGGGGAAAGGCCGTTTGTTATTTATTTATTGACGTCATCTGTTTTCCATGTACCTATAATAATATTTAAGATATTTAACTTATCATCTCTGATCTCTGCTATGTTATTATTGCTGATAAATACGTGGCGCTACAAATAGCAGTATTTATGAGATAACCCCGAGGGTAGGGAAATCAAAACGAAATTTAGATTATACTGACGGAGGTCGTGTCCGGTCATCTTTGTATTTCAGATGCAGAACTCCATCTGTTTATACAGGACGTAATGTGACAATAAATCACGCCTGAACAATGTGATATAAACATCAGAAACTACAGCCATATAGAGGTTGCTGAAAAGTTTGAATGAGTAAACTGCCATATTACATTCACGATTTAAGTGTCAAGAGACGTGTTTTTTTTTCTAACATGACATGAGGATTTTCCGAACTGTGATTGGACAGAAAAAAAAATGATGCAATTACACCGTTAGTGTTAGCAAGGGTTGACTTGGTCTTGTATACGCTTATGTTTGCACGTTTGTAATAGGAGTATGACGCAATTCGCCCTAAATCTTGACATAAAGTCACACCAAGTGTATTCTTCGCAGACACGGTGACGGTTCAGAAAAGACTCCTCAGAAAACCGCAAGTTCCACTAATCGGAGTTTTTTTTAGTTATTCGGTCATTTGCAACAAGGACAACAAGGACTTCGATTGCATATCTTTATTTAGCTTGCAAAGATTATGAGCATAAAAACTGAACAGCTCTTATCCTACAAAATAGATTGTGATTACTTTAAACAACGTAGATATGTACTTCTTAGGAACTTATTTCATTATGTCAACATAAAATAAGGTAAAGTAAAATAAAGCATCGAGAAGTTAAAAAATTTACGCACAACACACTTGGAAATCGCAAAGTAAACTTACATAATGGAAATCCACCCATGTTAGCCTGAATAAAACTTTAGTACACAGAATGGACGAACGGAATCCAGCATTGTGTGACGATAGCTACATTTGTGAGCATATCACAAATGATTCGACTTCATTTGAATAAACTGTACCTCAACCAATAAGTTATACTAAATCTTAAGTGAAAGGAATAGAGTTTATCTTCAGTCAAAGTAAAGAAACCACTTCACAATATGCCGCACGTTTCAGACGCCTACAAGACTCATTAAAATGTATTGTTAAAGGCCGAAAGAGCTTTCTTTGTTAGTATTATAATCATGATAAACGATATGATATATAAGATATATAAGATTGGCAACATTATCGTATATCAAACCTTTATTGCGCGACTACAACAATAAAAATATCATAACTGCTATCGGGAACTATGAATTATCAGTTGATGTGACTTCTAGCATAGTTTTACTTTTCTTTAGTGTAATTTCTTGCAAATTATCAAGATGCGTGAATAGCGCGTATAGTTAGGCGTGGTTTTATGTCTATACAAAGGCTGAAATAGGTACACCCAGAGATAAACACACACACACACAGATAATACAAATACCAATAGTCGATAGGTAACGGAACGGGCCCCTGCCTATAGCATAACAAATAATAAAGCTCGCTACAACGACGCGAGATTCAAGGCTAGAGCTTTTAATATTCCGTGGATTGAATTCACAAAGACTAAAAACAAAAGACTTCTTGGACTCAGTGTCGTTTCCGGAGAACCTATGTAAAACAAAATATGTAAATAGGCACATAATGTACTTAGTAAAAATGTGAATCATTAATAGAATACGACGGTTACCTACAAATGGGAAAAGTAGACTAGGACTCCAAAATATAACATCATCTCCATTAATTTTGCAATGCAATACGGAGCAGAAAGGTAAAATTCATCTTTCGATATTGTTTAAAAATTTATTGCCCTAAAATGCGTCATATAAAGATATTTGAAAAGTATTTACCAAAAGGATTAAGTAAGTAATAAATAAATAAAATGTCAGAAAAATTTCAGTTTTTGTTGAATTTTTATTCTGTGAAGTATTTGCCGATTTCAAGAAATTCTCAACGATAAAGATAATAAAAACAATCAAGATAATGATTGTAAATGATTAAAAGAAAGTGGAAGGTAAAAAATGACTTTAATGAATAAAAACAAAGCCTTTTGAATCAAAAGAAAGGCGGTCAATGTCTGATATTGAAAAAACGAGATTTAATCAAATTACTGTAAAGTATTATTTGAATGAAGAAGCCTAATAAAATTTACATTGAATAGCCCGAAATTCGTGTTTTGCAAAATTAACGTAAACTGGCAATCCAAACGAGGAATTTCATCAGAAAGTTGCGCAATAGCAGCAGGAGCTGACGAAGCAAAAGAAAATTAAGACAAGATCGTAAATCACATTCAGAGACCTCTAGATATAAGGCGCAACGACATTGACCTCATGAATTTCGAAGCACCCTGTCTGGATAAACACCTAATCACAATACAACAAGAGGACCGAATGGAGCATTAATATTTACCAAGATGTGAGATTGAAAAATTGTGTTTAATCCACAGTTGAATAAGTCATGGCTTACAGAATGTACCTGGAGAAACCAAAACCCGCGAGGAGTGATGCTTGCGAGGTTTGAGTGCCTATACATAAATAAGGGATAAGGGTAAGTGATCAGCTGAGTTGAATTAGAGATGATCAGCTGTTTTCGTATAGTTTTATCTCAAATATGATAAGTATTACGTTCTAGAACGTTGTATGGACGAACCATTTGGCCATCATCATTAGCCTACAACAGTCCAATGTTGGGCAACCTCTCCAATCACAAGCCATTCGACTCGATTTTCAGCAACTCTCAGCCTGCTGTTACTTGCCACCCTGCGAATTTCGTCACTCCAACGAGCCTGACGGTGTCCTACCTCCCGGTTACTGATTCGGATTCTCCACTCAAGAACACGTCTACCCCAACGGTCACCGGTTCTACGGCTAATACGGTCGGCCCATTGCCACTTCACTTGTTAAACGAGCTTTAACAATGCCAGTATGAAGACAATGTCAGTATGAAGACTTTAAACTTTTCACATAAGGCTCTTTTTTGACACTACGCAGGTATGACTGCTGTAATTCGTGTGTGATTGGTTTTTAATAAATAATAACTCAACCTTTATTGTGTGTTTTACTAGCTTATGCCCGCAGCTTTGCCCGCGTGAAATTCGGTCATTGTCCCACGGGATCGTACTACAGGAATAAAAATTATCATTTCATCCAAATCCGTTCTGTAGTTTTTGTGTCAAAGAGTAACAAACATCCATACATACAAACTTTCGCGTTTATAATATTAGTAAGGATTGGTTTGTTTTCCATTAAATAATCCACTTAAATCGAATGTAATTTGCTATTCGAATTTCCCCTTTTATTGATGTTATAAAATGATATCACTAAATCATTTACGACTATCAATGACATTTCTATTATCATCGTCTACTGTAAAAAACCCAGTCAGAGGAAACGTGGCGCACAAGTCAAGTAGGAAGGAACTAGTTACTAGCTACTAAGATTATTACTCATTGACACAAAATCATGAATATTTTTATTACCCTACTTTTAAGCTTAACGAATTGCATTGCTCATGCTCGTACGTGGTGATGGTGACTCATGTGATATACTTAATCAACGGCATTTGTGATTAGGAAAATCTGAAGACATGCCGTCTACATACGGTGGTGAAACAAACCTACTAGATATCATCGACAGATAATCATTTCTATGATCAAACTATGTTTTGAGAAAGCAAGATTTGATATCTAAAATTTTATTGTATGATGATTGATTTTGTATACGCGTTCAACTTCACCCACAGACCCTGAGAACCTTCGTTGTCTATGGCGTTACCAGGGACACGACAAGATTCTTTAAAGTTTTAATGTTTTTTGGTAACAGGGGAACGAAGGCGTGTTACACGTGCATGAAGCAGCAAGGAAAGTTTGGAACTTCCGAAGACGGTACGGGAATCGATGTAGAAGGAATAAATCGAGAAAACATCGGCGCCCATTTGCAACGCCGCTGAGCCATGTGCCATTGAGGCTTGCGTACAGTCACCATCAGATATATTGTAACAGACAAGGTCACCAAATACTTCTGAACAATTTAAAATGTCTAAGTTCCTGACACTACAAGTTACCATTAATATTTGAAAATTCATTACTTCATTAATATCTGGGCAGATGCTTCTCAATAATTTCTATACACATAACTAACCAAAAATTTCTGAACACTTACAAATATATGTATATCTCATGGTGACTGTACATCGAATACTTAAACAAGGATCGCCAAAACTGTTGCGATAGTACTCTTAGGCTAGTTCCTAATTATTCACCAAACCGTTGCGATTTTTAAACCAAACATGGTGGCCCGTACATGTACAAGGCTTCAAGCGGTACCGACATACCACGCGTTATCGATAGCAGCGCTTGGAATTCTGATTACCCAGTAAAGGGAAAGAGCGTGAACGTGACGGGGAATGTATAATGCAATTACGTGTATGTAAATATTTATATCAGTAAGTCCAGGATTTCAAAAGGTAGTTAGAGTAGAATAGGCACCGTTACAAATTCTTTAGCTTCGTGACTAAGTTCTACTGTGATGGCTGTAAATACAACTTTTAATAGTCAGACTGACCTGCCTCTCTTCTGTTATCGAGAGCTTGGGCGAGTTTTTGTAACCATTCGAACGCATAACTATCAAAATTGAATTAGCCTGAAACTGAACTAGCGCCATCTTGTAACAACAATGGAGAACTAAATAATTCCATACAAATTTGATATCGCACTAGGCCCACCGTATGAAGATTCACGGATATTCTTACTCACACTCATCAACCCCGTGTCACAAAGGTGAAGCATGTTGAAATCCATAAATAGTTTTACTATAAAAATGATTTAGATCTTGACAAAATGAGATAATAGTTATTAATAAGTGACACCCAGAAAATATACAAAGTACCTACAACTCAATATAAATCGTCCAAAGTTCGATAAAAATAAAAGTCCATATTACAAATAAGCCAAACTTGCTCTTACGATTTTATCGACAGTTTTAAGTACTCAATACTACAATGTGTGTGTAAAAAGACACTGCAATATGATCAGCGAGTTATGACATCGTGTCCACTAAGTACGAACTACGAAGGCAAAGCACGCATAATGTCGATGGTCGTTGCGCTGTTGCGAAAATCGCATTCGCGAAATCTTTGAGGTAAACAAACTAATTACGTAATTACAGGTGCAAATCAAACAATTAGTATGTAGCACTAATAGAGAAGCGTTGACTAAAATTGGAAGTGGCCGCAGGAAGCTAATGTAGGTTGGAATAAACCGTGCCGTGCGTTTTTTTCTGTTGATTCAGCCATTTATAATGTACCTTGTTACTTAAGACAACTAAGTCAGTAATGTTTCACTTTTGGACTGGAGCTGTTCCGTGACATAGCCCGCAACTCATTCGTCCTATTCGGACCCGACTAATGTCCCAAAAAACCTACTTACGTGTAGACTTCCCTCTACCGCAAAAGGCATGCGTAATGCGTAGGGACCACCTCAAGGTCGCTGGAGCTACGCTGGCCAGAAATGTAGCAACACGCAAATCATTTAGGTAGGTACCTAGCAAGCACGTGGCTCTGAGACAAATAAAAACCCTATGTTTACCTTTCCATTCTTCTTTGTAATCAAAACATAAATGGAGGAGTTCATCAGTTCACTCTCTTCCGCGTTTGTTGAAAAGGGTGGTAAAAGCATCTTCTGTCTACCTCTGGAATTCTGAATATTTCCCTCGTGCACAAGCACAACCCATCATTCATAGATATTGACTGTCACGTTGGGGCTGCCACAGACTCCGAGGTCATAATGTTTATTGAATGCAAAAAAAGCATTCGTAAGCTTCTTAAGAAAAATGCTGACCTTGACCCTTTTTTGCTAACGCGTAAAAGGGAGGTCACATGGGGGACATTCCACAATGCGTACGGTTAGCGTAGATAACTTCTGGTAGTAAGAAATTCTGATTGCTTTTATTGGCACATTCATATTAATTACAATAGAATCTGAGAGCTGGACGTAAGTTACAAAACAAATTGAAATTAACGCTAAAACTGACGACGTAAATAATACCGATTGGCATGCGGCACATTTCTTCAGAACATTTTCATATGAAACTATGAATACTCACAAAAAAGAGGTGTGAGTTTCTTTCACCCATCGTCGGCCGTTTACAATAAATAAGAAGATGTTTGCTAATTTACCGCACGGACAAAACCGGCAAATTCTATTTTTATTATTTTGTTGACATTTTTTAAACACATTCCATTTCGCAAGCTGAAAAGTGTTCTCCGTATCCATTTAAACCTTCCTTTATCCTCACCTAGAGCCTGGAAATGAAAATGAATAGATTGATTAACGTTATTTCAGTCTTTTTAGTACATAAATATTATTGGTGAAAATCAAGAAATATCTAAAAATAGTTTATAATGTTGTACCTCTGAATCATTAGAATGGAGCGTACTTGTAATGGAATGTTCAGTTTTATCGAATCGAGTAAGATTACAACGAATTGAATAACTGAGAGTTATTAATTATCACCTCCTTCTCTTCTCATTCCGCCTTAGTATTATTAACACAATTTTTAAATAAACAAATTATATAAATAGTTTTACTATTGAAGTAGTAAAAACTATTGGTGACATTAGTGAAAATAGAAATAAGTTCGACGATTTAGTCGAATCAGTTCAAATAACTAAATGTGGTTGTTAACATCACTAGAATCTAATCGATGAACCACTGTTCGTGACGATTGTGATTAAAAGGAATTTTGTTAAAACAAAATACCTCCAAAATGAATTATTTTAAATAAATATTAGTTTATTTACTAAAAAGATATAGTCCCACTACTTACTTAGTATTTGCGATCTATTATTTGTTGTTAAATAGGTTAAGTGTGAACTTAGACTTTGAGCGTTGCAAAAAAAGCTTTTTATTAGAAAACATGAATAGTGAAAAGAGAAATGCTCGCGGAAGGGGCCGTGGTCGGGGCCGAGGCCGAGGTCGAGGTAGAGGCCGAGGGCGAGGGAAGAAAGTGCCGAAAGTAATGTCAAGTGATGAAGAGGAATGCTCCATTGAAGAAACTGTCCAAGAACAAGAAGAAATCGTTAGTGAGGAAGTTAAAGAGGAACCTGAACCGACTGAACCAGCTAAATGTAATTTATTGTTTAATATTATTTGTGTACAGTATTTTACAGCTAAACAATCCTAAACATTAACAACTTAACTTGCATAGCTAACTGAATAACAGATTGAGTTCAAATTAGATAGAATAGCCACACATGGCTATAATATAGCTTTTAAGTAATGTAATAGATAACCTCACTTTTCTTGTCATACAAACCATGGATTGTATGATGTATCTGCATTTTTTTATAAAAGCTCCATCACAATAATATAGAATTCTCTAAACTGTAGTTCATAATATATACACATATATACAAAATCCATAGTCAAAGCCAGCTAGAAGTATTGAAAACAAACTATTCTCAAGTTATCAGCAAAACCATTATCAACTTCATGATTAAGTTTTATCAGTTATCACAAAGATAGCAAATAGCTTCTTATATCGAAATGTCAAGAGGTCCAATACTAAATATGAAATATATGATAACACTATGATGAATAAGTATGTCAGTCCAGAGCCACTATATCCGTGAAAGTGTACCTTATTATAGTACTGGGAATACAGAAAAAGTACTTAAAAAACGTTTTGTTTTTGTAGTACATTTTTGCAAGCTAGGTTCCTTTGGGACTTGGCAATTATTATTATTATGATAGCCATTTTAGAGCGTTTTTGTAACTTTTAGTCATCAAGCTGGTAATAGCAGTATTTTCTTAATCTGCAAAGTTTTTTTAAAAAGAAATTACCATAATAGGCCTAGTATATTTTTACTTTTTGACATTACCACATGACATTATCTTACTTTGGTCAATGAGCAGGCAGCTTTTCATACTTTCACCATATCCAAGAATGTGCCTCGGCACAAAAGTGCATGCATTTTCTATTTAAATGAAGTTCAAGATAAACACAAATTAAAATGCAAACTAAACAAACACTACAGCAGTAATTTTTTAACATCCTTCTTTTAATTTTCACAGTGGAAGTACCATCAGACATATCTCAACTGGAAGCCCCAGTGTTCACAACACTTCAGCGTGGGCCTCCAGAGCCCATGCTAAGGCTGGACTGGAGTCACCGAGCCACACTTATTGGAGAGAAAGTCCTCAACCCTATGATATACTGCTGTGATATATGCTCCAAACCTATACTTATTTATGGACGAATGGTGAGTGGAATGTGGAACTCATTATTTGGGAACATATACTTAGGCTCTTAGGTGACTGCCTCATAGGTATAGTGGTCATGATCGTGACTGCTGAACATGAGATCCTGGGTTTGATTCCCGGGTCGACAAATTGTTTTTGGGCTTTTCCATCAGGAATTTCTCAGTAGCAGCCATGTAGTATGGATTTGTGACCGGTTGGTGGCAATAGGCTCGCCACTTATTACGTGAGACTTAAAGATAACTGGTGAAATGTGAGTGTACTATTTGGTACATTGTTATTAGGTACTTCTGCCTAACCCTTTGGGGATTACAGGTGTGATGTTATGTTATACTCTTAGGCTTACTGTCATATTTTAACTATAATCAGTTCTAAGAATTTCAAGCTAAAAGTTGAGTCCATTGTAGCTTTATGTGTGCCCGGATGCCTGCATATTACACAAATTGATGGATGCTAGTGCCAAACTCATCACTAAGGACTGAGCGGACTCATTATTTATAGATTGCCATCAAAACACTAAGAAGAAGTTTAACACTGCAAGGTGTAGAAGTAAAACTTTAGTCATGTATCAAACAGATCTGCCATCAAAATAGTAATACTAATCAAAGATGTTTGTATGATTCAATAATTATATTTATCCTGTTTCAGATACCATGCAAACACGTATTTTGTTTGTCTTGCGCCAGAGCTGACCATACACACTGCCCTAGATGTCGAGAAAAGGTAAATAAACTTCAATATGAAGAAAACTTAGCTGTATTTTAACTATACAGTAATAAAACTACTACTTCACCCATAAATAGTTTTTAAACCAGTTTAGAGTTCTCATTTTGTAACATTTACAGCAATATTTAAAATATAATAGTTTTGTTGATATTCCAGGTCCTGCGAGTGGAACAAACAGGACTAGGCACAGTTTTTATGTGTACCCATTCTGGTACACGATATGGCAACACTGGGTGCAGAAGAACTTATTTATCACAGGTAAAATAGCACATACTTCCGTATTATGAAAAAGTCTCAATGATTGAAAGCTGATAACAAACAGCTTTTCTAGCAGTGACAAACTTACGAAAATGAAACCTAAAAATGCCTAAATATTCTTTCAGAGAGATCTGCAAGCTCATATCAACCATAGACATGTGTCTTCAGGAACCACTGACAGCAAACCTGAGCCAGAACCACCATCAAATACAGTGGCTATTGTGAAGCCTTTAACTGTGAGTATGACCTACATAGATACTTGGCTAGTGATATTGTATTTGCAATGACATGACCACATTTTAAATGGATATACAATAATGGGGGGGTGTAGACTGGACGGTGATACAACCTCAAACATAATAAGCCATCTAATGTTCCCACTGCTGGCCATAGGCCTCTTTGTGAGTAGGAGTGGGCCAAACACGAAGGCTTAGTACAGGTACTAACATAGTTTCTACAAGGCTTCAGACCACGCAGTTGTTTTGGTTAACTAGTTATTATGAACTAATGATGACTTTTTGCAACAACTACTTCCTCAGTAACCTTCCTTTAAATAACACCAATATGTCTCCCAGCAGATGCCGCCGTCAGCGAACGACCCGCGCGCGCACACGCACCCGCACGCGGCGCCCGCGGACAGGCCGCGCGCGCGCACCAACCTCATCACCGTGCCCATACAGGACCAGACTGAATCGCACGCCTACTATAACGCGTATTATCCTGTGAGTATTGTGGATTAATTAACCAGAGGTATTGAAGTATTGTGTTACCCAGAAATGATTTGTGGAGGTCAAAAAGACAGGTGCTTTGTGTTAATTCCTGGAATTCAGGTGTATCTTGTTAGTCTGGAAGCCAACCCAAATAGATAGGAAAACGCTAGGCTAGGTAATTGTTAATTTATTTTTATATTTAGAAAACTGATCTGATCTTTACCAACGGATGGCTAAAACTAACAGCCTTTTGAAATGAGTGACATAGCCCGTTTTTCACTGCAACCTTCACAAAAGAAGAAAGATTTACAGAACCTGCCATGCCATGGATAGCATAAACGCCTCTTGTGCATAGCACAAAACCATGTGGTCTTCCATATTATACATCACTGACTATCAACTCTTGCCCTCTTAAACTTTTACTAGCTCCACTCTTACCCCCTATTACAGCCGCCGCAGCCAGTCCCGCCGCCTTCTCTCGCGCCGGTATCATCAGTCCCAGTGCTCGCGCACACCATGAGTGTGCCGCCGCCGACGTACTACGCGACCGCGCCGCCCTACTCCGCTCCGCCGTCTTATGTGCATCCTGGTAAGCACTACTTGGAATATTAGAAATATGAAATGAGCATAATATGAGCGTGGACATTTTCTGGATTTTTCCGATATCTAGAGGGCTATTTGGGACCAATCTTTATCAAGGGAGTCCAGCATATTTGTAAATACAGCATGCGGTCATTATTATTCTATCTCGAGGTTTAGAAAAACTTGGGACTTTAAAGCTGGTTGGGTCTTATTTACGCCCAAATACCAAACTAATTCACGGTCATTTGTGACTGGACCAAAGACAACGGAAGACACCTATTGACCTATGTCCTGTGTTATCGGCACTTGTTAATAATTCGATGTAACTGAAGACTTTATTATTCTCTAGGCCTTATCCCAATTTATTTGGGGTCGATTTCGCATGTCTTCTTCCATACTTATCTATTTGTCATCAACTTAACCCGTTCGCTGCGGCAAAACACACCTGTTGTGTTTGTACTAACTGAACGCCAGTGCGGCGATTACGCAGGGTATGTGTTTTCGAAAAATCGGATACGACTGTGCGGCAAAACACGCCTGGCGTGTGGCGGCCGGCGGCCCGACGTTTCGCCAGTGCGGGATTACGCGCTAGGCATGTTTCCATCTATGAGTACTGGAAAACACATGTATTTTTTATGTTGTTTCTCACTGTCTGGTGATATATTCCGATATTTATTTATATGTAGGCAAGTGTTATACTAATGATGAGAAATTAATGTTCTTTATTTACAAAGGGGTTAGTTGTTCAAAAAAGATCATTAGTCCTATTGTGTTAGGGATTGTCATTCACACTATTCTTTTATACCGATCATTTATTATTTAAATGTTGTTGTTGTTGTTGGTGTTCAAAAAGGGACTTGTGCTAGTGCTTGAAATTCTTGAAGATACTCATTTAAGTTCGTAGTATTCTTTTATATCACTTTTACGATTTTAAAGTCGGGTTTTCAAAAACGATCCTATACCCTATTGTGTAGGAAATGAGCCTAGGTGCCAGGTATTCACAAATAATCTGCAACCTAATTGTGTAAGGGCATTAGCCCTTACTAATCCTATCACCGTATTGTTTCAAAGGATTAGATACCCTTACAATTTATTTTATATCAACTAGCAATATTATGAGATTATTGCTATTTGACTCGATAATTTATTCAATCATTCATTAGTTCCTATTATCAAGCTTATACGAGATACTAAAAAGACAAATAAAAACAATCATTATCATTAAAAAATATATATCTAGAGACTTGAGAAACATAATAAAAAGCACATAAATAAACCGTAAAATGTAGAAAAGTCATACAGAAAATAATCAAACACAACCGTATGTGTTTCCCGCTCCCGAGGATAGAAACACGCCTAGCGCGTAATCCCGCACTGGCGAAACGTCGAGCCGCGACACGCTAGGCGTGTTCGGCCGCACAGTCGTCTCGTTTTCGAAGAAGCGTTTCGACTGTGCGGCAAACACACCATGTGTGTTGGCGGCCCGCAGTTCGGGTCTCGCGCAGCGATTGTTCGGCCGCAGTTAAGGGGTTAATAGTCTAGAGGGGTGACTATCAAGCCTCATCATAATTGAAAATTATTTCTTTGAAGTTGCAACATCTACAAAAAAACTAATTCACTTCTCTCCACTAGGTGGCAGCATGTCAACAAACGTATCAGGTGTATCTCCAATGTCGTCCTCCGTCCCTATGGGGTCAGTGAACTCAATGGGCGAGGGTACCCGCTGGGGCGAAGGGTACCAACAACCCACCGTGCCCGTCCAGCAGTGGCCGCCGCAGAACCAACATCATTACTATAGGTAGCCCCTGTATAAACGCCGCTATTCGTGGCGTGATCGCGAGTGATGTGTACCAAACTGGGTGCGGACTACTCGTGGACATAAACATATAAGCTAATTGGAAACTAGACTATGGGATTCACCAAATATTCTTGGCAGGTGATTATTAGACGAAAAGTGAAGGAACACGCGATTTTGTACTGTTGTCGCCTTGGCATGTTCTGCAAATGAGGGTACGTCCTGATATTATACTTGAGTGGTTGTAAAGCTAATGGAGCTATAAGACTAACAATGAAACACATGCACGAGGCCCTCACAAAGGGCTCAAGACTCAAGAATGATCATTCATGCAACTATCGGGTTTTCGAAAATGTTCGGCTTTGCATTATCTTTCTAAAACTGGATGTGCTATATCAATGCCCGGGTACTGCGTGCGGACTGGATTTTGCATTTGACACGCAGTCTGTGATTACAGTGTTATCTGTTATTAATGTCTGTGGAACATCATGAGTCAAAAGCGAAGGGTATGACCTTATGGGCCCCGATAGTGTCCCTGCTGTGTCGAAAAACTTATTGGAACAATCGGTAGTTATAAAATACTGTAGCTAAAATAAAATTATTGTATCACATTTTAGCGATACTAATCTCATAGTGTACAGGTCACAAGAATGTCTTTATATTGTATTAGAATTTAATTAGTTTTGTCTTTAATGGAATAGTATTTTTTATTTTATTTTGTCATCAGCTAATAGATTGTTTCAATTTTCTGTACATTAATAGATAATATTATGTAATGTTAAATATATTTACTCTTTATTAGGGGTTATTGTGGTATATAGGTAGCCGGTTAGTCGGTGAACAGTTATTCTATTGTGAAGTGCAATTTTACCAACCTTAACCCATTATATTTATGCCAAATGTCGTTGTCGTTGTAAGCAGTGCCTTTTAAATCTGCATAACCCCGGCAGGCATCACCACAAACTTAATTATGACTATGTAAAAAATATCTATTTACTTCACCTATTTTCAAATAAAAACTTTAAATTCCTTATTCTGTTGATCTGACATGAAAAACGTGAAAATTTTGTAAAAATATGAAGAGAAAAGCAATAAAAGTCTTTACTAAGTGATTAGATATTTATTTATTTAATTAATTAACACTAATCAATATCAATTATATTTACAATATGTCACATCTTTCACACTCCTCAGCTAGACACAATCAACAAATGCAATAAAATCTGCAAAAAATATTTACTTTTTTATACCCCATACATTCAACTATTACCATAACTATTGGATTTATAAAAGAAAATAAAATGAATACTATTTCGTATAGATTCACAGTGCCACTGCAGAAATGCTATTCTATTGCTTACAGACTAACAAATCAAAATGCACATTTAACGTGTGATGTACATGAAATGCTCAATAACAACAATTTAATCACCAATTGACAGATTCCTCATAAATCATTTCATACTGTATGGAATTTGTAATGTTTGAGATCGCCAGGCACTCGTAAAAATGAACCGTACCTATTTCTACATTGGTTCTGTGAACAGCCTTTTGTTTTATGTTTGAATCTGGTCGGATCATGATTGTTTGGTGGTGGGTGGAGCGGGGTCCGTGAGGTCGACGAGCGTGGCCTCTGCTGGCGCCGCGATGACCTGGCTGGACTGCGCCACGTCGGCGGGGAACTGCGGGATCACCTGCGACTGCGTCTTCCTCACTGCATCCATGTTCACTTTGGTCGATAGGTTCTTTTGTCGCGTCTGTTCGGAAGTCTTCGATAATCTCTCGCTCAACGCTTTGAGCGCGATTTGTCTGGAAAGGGTAATCCAGGAATGAATTAAAAGATACCAGTAGATAAATAATGTCACGAATATGTGATGGTATGATCGAGTTCAAAACTGGACGGGCAGGTCCGAAATAAACGTGCTCGTACAATCACAAACAGAGTTTTGTAATAATAGAAATTTCATTGGTAATAATAACAACAAATTGCAATCTTAGATACTTTAAAAGCTCTAGTCATCATAATTATGCAAAAACAAACAAGTATTTTGAGATACCGGCACTAATTTTACAATTAATAATAATAAATATCGCTGGACATTTCACACAGCGCCATCTAGTGCCACACTAAGCAACGAGGCTTGTGTCGTGGACACCAGATAGTTGATATACTACATAGATACTTTTTGTTTGTAAATACATACTTATTATACATATAAACATCCATGACTTGGAAACAAATGTCCATGCTCATCACACAAACACTTGCTCCTACCGGGATTCGAACCCGGAACCCTATGAACGTAATTACATAGCCTTTATCCGAAAAAGTAGTATACTAATTTCTCATTCATTCATTCATTTACCTATAGGGTTAATGAAGTTGCGAAAGCCATATCACAAGCCACCACGTAAAATAGGAGTGACACTCTTCGATTTAACTACACTCCCCTCAGTTATTTTATTTTGCATCACTGTCAAAATCTGAGTGATCTTTATTCTTGATACAATAAATTTGCTCTTGAGTTGCTGACACTGAAGTCAGTTGATATTACTGTGAACTTTATTCCCGCAACATAACAGTACATCAAGAAGGCCAGGGCGGTCTGCGAAATTGTTTTTTTTTTTACGTTTTTTCCAATTTCCAGGTCAGTGTCGGGTTGTATGTTGATAACATACAACATGACTGACAAATTACAAAAAAACCTATGAAAATTTTAATTTCGCGGGCTACCCTGGCGCTTCCCCATTAAGAACTTTCCACAGCAAATAAAAACAAATCACCTTCGCCTCTCCATGTCTTGCGGTTCGACGCCCGGCATCGATATGGTGACGCCCCTAGGGCTCAACGCAAGGTGTACGCGGCGTGGACTGGGGGAGCAGAGTCCCATCCGCACTAGGCAGCGGTGCGGCGGGCCTAGGATACCCCGCACCACTGGTTGCAGGACGGTTGGGAAAAAACTGCAAACAAATAAAAGGTAAATTTAATAGAATCAATTATTGGGAGCAAAGAATTGATTGTTAATAAGACCAGTCATGATTGGTTTAAAATAATCTGCATAACACCTATTTAAAAGATGTAGTAATAGTGCTTGTGACTACTACACAGGCAACAATATTCTACAACTTATCACAGTTAATTTTTTCTATGTTTCAGTTTTCACGCTGTAAACAATTTCATGCCAATACACCATTAATATTGAAATAAAATAATAAAACTTCAAATTACAGTGCAGTATACTACACAGCCATACATGAATAACAACAGCTGTATATCTGTGTGGTGGTGGATTATTTACACTTCTCTGCAGGTACATTGTTAATCAACCTGTGTCACACAGGTGGGCAAATAAATAATTGTTTTATTTGCATAACAATAATATGCTGCAAAAGTTAGAAATTGAGTCTGGCTGACTGTTATGATGACTAGTGACAACTGTAAAATACCAGATAGATTTTTGATACTGATAAATAAATTATTAAGTATGTATGAGTCACTATCAACATTTATCTGACAAATTACTAGCATGAAAACAATTTTAAGCTGTAGTATTTTGTATGTGTATATTCAGTATCCACTTAGTGCAAAAAAACTCAAAACCCATTAGATTGTTATAAACAGGGAAGTAGTATTTTTATAATAATTTCACACAAACGAAACTCGTGGGTAACAGCTTTTTAATGTCCTATAAAAATAAGGTACACATTTCCCTAACTTAAAAAACAGTATGTTGGCAACAAGAATTATTGTTTGTGGGTTCCAAATATAAAAATCCAGGATCCTTATAGGATTCCTTTGGGTCTAGTAGTCTTCTTTTAAAAATCAACAAATCTCATGTGTTGTAGTAGATATAATCTGTTGTGTGTTACAGAAGCATACAAGTAGAGTTTTAAGTTTGAAAGAAAACACAGGATGATTCAAATTACACTCCCATTGTACTTACAATGCGACTTTCATTTCTTAAATTCTTAGAATTACTTTCACCATTGATTTTTTTTTGGTGTTTTTGGAACACAACTATACCTGTACACAATCTCTGAAAGATTAGGCATAGGTGTACCTGTCTATGGTTCACCTGTCACCCACACTTTGTTATGTTAAAATCCCATGAAATAGGGGACAAGCCTATTGCCATTAACCTGACGCAAACCTAGATTCCGGGCCTGTTACTGAGAAATTCCTGATGGGAAAACCCAATAACATTGCCCAACATGGCGATTCATGGTTATTATGTAATGTGACTAGTGGTGGTTTGATTATATTCTTATCCTATAAGAAGTTAAGTTATCATTTTATAAAGATCTTACAATACATCTTAGGCATAACTTTGGATGCCAAACTACAGTGGGGCCCCACATAGAAAAATTCGTGATTTTATTGATTTAGAGACAGCTCGTTTGGTTTATTTTAATTATTTCCACAGTGTGATGTCGTACGGAATTCGCTTGTGGGGCAGTGCCGCCGATATTCAAACAATTTTTATCTTGCAAAAAAGGGCAATTCATTCAATGTAAAATTAATTCAAATTAAGTCCCAGATATTCCCTCAGAGAAAAATTTAAAGAAATTAATATACTTACTGTCCCCTCTCAGTTTATTTATGAAAACCTTTTATATGCACATAAAAATATTAATTTGTTTAAAAAATAGTGATATCCACAATATAAATACGAGGAACAAACACAAATTTGTTGTTCCTGCAACGAGGCTCAAAAAAATAGGGGGTATGTTTAGATGCCAATGTATACGTTTTTATAATAAACTTCCGAGCCATATTCAAGCACTAAGCCTAAATAAATTCAAATCGTTTATAAAAGGGAAACTATGCCTATAAGCCTACTATAACGTTAATCACTATCTCGAAGATAAAAAGGCTTTGGATTAAGCTGCTCCAATTAAATTTGCTCAATGAATGTCGAGATTTCAAGTTTTTCATTTGTTTATTCCTTTCTTTTATACACTTTGACATTTAATGATTTGACATGAATATTTACTTTTTTTTTCTTCTTATTATTTTTTTATTGTGTGACATTTAATGATTTTTATGAACATTTATTTTGTAAGTTTTATTAATTTTATTTGATTAGTGTGAATGTGAGGACACTGTGGGTAATTTTTATGTTTTTTGTTTGTTTTTGCTATTGTCTGGCAGTTTGAGTACTATAAGCGACCTACACAAATGTCCTTTCTTTGGTATTGTTTGTCGTTTCGTTGAGCTCCTTGAGTTATGAGTCAAGCTACACGATAACTGACAAATGCTTGCACTGGCTGGACAGTTCACTCAAATCTGTGTGGTTCTTTCTTCAAAAGACCATCTCAGACACTCATCTGCATAGTCCTCATGTGAGTTTATCAAGATTATGTCTGGACCTTAAAAGAGATTATGACCTCTGAGTTTGTTTCGGCTGTTTTTTCTCAGAGTAGTCAGATACGAAACACCTGCCTCATCTAGTTTTAAAAAAGATGATGTGTAAAAGTGTTTGTAAAAACTTATTTGCAAAATAAACATCATTTATCACACAAGGTAAATACAGCAGAATATTAAATGCTCTTCTCTATGGATAGATATTAGCCTAACATGTTGCAGTTTGATCTTGTTATGACAATTAATAAATAAATAATATACATAAGTATTGATGTTCAGCTACATTAAAACTTTTAGGTACTACTGAATTAATTCTGTAGTATAGTAGTAGTAGTATACAATAATCCCTTGTGTATACCAGCCTTTCCTGCCTGTCTTTTTTTTATTGTAGAAATTCAATTACTACAATAAAAAAAGACAATATGTGTCATGTAGCTAATAGGAATAAAGATTAAAATTGTATAGAAATAACCAACATACTTATCAAAACTGAAATTATCAGCCATATCGCCTCTGGTTCCACTGCTATGCCTTTGCCAAAATCTCAGGTATATCCATGACAGGATAGTGCCACTGCCCCACATGCAGGGGTATGTGCCCTCCAGGGCTCCAATAGCCCATAGTATTATAGCTGCTATCAGAATTAGAAGAGGCAATGATCTGTTTGTCAACTTCCCTGGAAGAAAAATAAACAAAAACATTGATGTTGCCAAATACAAAAATTCATGTGACTTGTTATGATAGGATTTGGAAAGAAAGAACTATTATTATGTTCTATTTATTAGCTGTGTAGTGGGAAATTGATTTATATATTATTGGGCCAGATACTTTGGGGATGCAAACAAGTTCAAAGCATAATCTGTATTCATTGTTATTCAAGGCATTTAATCAAGTGTGTCAGCCCAAACTATGTGATACAACAGTTTAAAACGTCAATACTTATCAAACAATTCGCACCTAATGGTGTTTTTATCAGCAGATGATCTGGCATTATCTGCTTTACGGCTACACTCACCGCGGCTAGGTACCCTGCCAGCCCGTGTACGTGTATATCGAACAAGTAGGACGTTTGTCCTGTACAGGCAAATATCACTAAATAATAGAACGTCGTCAGAAACGCTACACCAACATTTGTCAGAAAGAAAAACTTCATCATTTCCATCTGACCCCATAACGGTTCTATTAGTTTCCCACATAGTCCCACTGTCACAATGTCGATGATCACTTCCCACAAATGTATCTCGAGAAACCAGAACGTGAAAGTGGACCACAATTGAAACGAAGGTGGCAACAAATACCCTGGAGTGACACTGAGAACGTTCACAACATCGTCGGAAAACGATAGAATATACCCTATGATAACTACTACACAAATGAATTTCACCGATGGCGACGTGTTTCCTAATAAAGCGGAAAATTGCTGTCGTAAATACGGCAAATTACGACTGAATACCCTAAGCGCAGCCATTTTTGTGACGGATGAGCGAAAAACCTAAAATGACAACGTTATTAGTTGTCAAACGTCAACCGTGACAGTTTGATTATTTTCGTTCAGATCTATTTCGCGATTTTTCGAGTGAATAAAGGTATGTATACATATCAGGACCGTGCCTGTGCTTCAGTGTCCCGCCATGAGATTTCTGTTCACCCCACAGAACACATATTGTTCACCCCATGGATAGAAACTTCACCCACGTCAGAGACGTAACCCCTCAGGCTATAAAAAAATCTTTTTACCCGACTGCGTGACGCAAAGGAGGACAACGTGTTTAACAGTCATTGCAGTAATCAAAATTCATTATGGCGACAACCAGTACCCATTATGTGAAAAATAAATAAATTAAAGATGAACTATTTTAAGTGGGGTATTATTGAATATGTATTTTAAAATCATATGTATGACCAAGTTCAAGATGTCCCGAAGTCCTTTTTCTTAGGTTACAGAAATGGCGCCGGTAAAGTTTCAATTTGATTTTGAAACGACATCGAAATACTTTTTATCGCGAATCTTGATCAAAACGATGAAGGATTTAAATTCAATGAATAGTAATATACATAGTAAATCAACATAAATGGTTTAGCCTAAGTCCCTTATTTAGCCTATGGACTTAGAGATTTTTAAACTGGACTTAGGGATTTTCATAGATAATATTTTGGACCAATGGGGCATTATTAACCTCCTACTTACTCTTCCTGTTCTTCTTCCTCTTCTAAAAAGTCATGGACCAAGGGACTTTTGACACTTAAGGATTTTTTGAACTGGAATCACTGGACTTAGACTAGTATGTGAACGACTGAAAGACATGTATCCATGGTCAAGAATAAATTAAAAAAAAAACTAGTATGTGAATAGAAAAAAAAACACACTGGAGCCAGTGATGCCAACTCAGCACTCTGAGTGCTAGATTTAGCACTATTTTCATGTGCCTAGCACTGAAATTTAAGAAACAGCACCCAGCACTAAATCTAGCACTAATTTTGATGTTGTCTGTTCGCTCACAAAATGCAACTGTGGCTGAAGTAACAAAACGCAAACTAGTGTAGTCTGTAATCTGCGGCACTTCGGTAGGGGATTTCCGTGAACGTGAAAATAAAGGCGTGTATGGCAGACGAGGCGAACAGTGCTATGTTTGTCTTTTTCTCTAAGATAACTCCTTCTTTGTCTAACCTTGCTTGTTTTGTTTTTCGTTCATTTTTGTTTTTCATTCATCGTGTCTTTGTGCGCAATAATTATCTGATTAATCAAATGAGCCACAGCCATCCACCTCAACAGCTGTACACGGAACCACAGCAGAGACAGACGATACAAGTAGTGAGGTGATTGGATTTAAAGATAATTTTCATTTAGTATTTCCAATTTGTATGTTTTTTAATTTGTAAAATTTTATGGTCACATTTTCCAATTACTATATCTTTGTTTGTTTTTGTTTTTTAATATAACTTTTAGATATTAATGTAACAATAATTCGAAAATTAAAACATTCTGTTATGTGTTCTTTTTTATTAAATTCATATATTTGGCACTATTTTTGAAACTTTCTAGCAATTTAGCACTATTTGAGATGTTACTTAGCACCCAACCGTGGCATTGAGTTGGCAACCCTGACTGGAGCACTGGACCATTCACAAACGTCATCTAAAGATAAAACCATAAGCAATGACTAGCTAACCATAGCCAATTTAGAATCATAATAATCGTAGACAGAGAATCGAGGTAGACAATTCCTCAGCGTATGCAGTATGAGATAGCGATAGTTCGACATAACTACGTTACTACAGCTATGTGCAATTAATATTGCCATACTTGGATTTTTACCCCATCGTGTGGGTAATCTGGTACTTTATTCTTATGATTGTACGGTCTACTACGTACGAGAATTATAGTACGACATTCAATTAATTGTCATTAGACTTTCAAGGGGCGGGGTATTTATAACGTTTTGATATGTACTTGATAGGAAATAAAAACTTAAAAACATCAGTTTCATGCATTTTGTATGAAACAGCTGATTTTTATTTTCATATTTCAGGTTAGTCTCATAGCAAAACTTTTTCAAGTGCTGTAAGATTATTAGTTAACAGTAGAAAATAAAAACAGGACCCGAGCGAATACTGAATGCGGCCGGGGTAAAAAAATTAAATATGTTCAGTGGTAAAAATAATTAAGTGCTGGTATCCCCGTCAAGTTATTAACCGACTATTAACAAATGACACAAAGTAGCATAGATAACAAACTAACATAAAATGTCTCCCACTTTGGTCGGTTAGTACAAAAATCAAGTTAGGAATTTATCGTATTTTTAGATGCAATTATCAATAAATTTCGTTAATATTGACACAAAATTGTCTTGAGTACAATATTTCTTTGATTTACTTGCTGTAACAGGTAAAAAATGCTACTTACCGATGAAAGGTTATGTTTGGTTGATTTCGTTCACTACGACTTTTACAGCCATTTATACAGCAATTCACCATCACTAGACACTAAATATTACCTTTTGAAATATCAATAACAGTCACAAATTACACAAAGTATGCGTTTCACAGTTTTTAGTAAGTACTTAACGAAAATATTTTGACAACACAGTTTGTCAGCCATCACCAGTGATGGCAAACAACAAAAAACCGATACGCAAATAGAGATAAAAGATTAATGCTATGTCCTGCTCACACATACACATTTTGACGAATGCGTCATCTCACCCTTGTAATTATTATTATTCTAAGAGCATGTCTACCTCGATTCTCTGTCTACGATAATAATATAGTTTTGCTTGAGCCGAATCTGTGGCCTTTAACGTCCAAAACGTATTCAACTGCGTGAACAGGGATACTTTGTTGACTGAAGTCAAAAAAGTACTACCCGAAATTTATGGTTTTATGTACCAATGTTATAGGCATCCATCAAAATTGTTTTACAAGGACAAAATTTTGGAATCTGCAGTTCGTTGTCAACAAGGTGACCCTCTCGGGCCTGTCATTTTCAGATTGGATAATCATCCCTTAATCCAACACCTCCAACAATGAGACTCCACACGCACTACACTCATCCGGTGTGTGCCGTGTGCTAGGTTAATATAGGCACGTCACGCACCGTACCATACAAACACGACTCCTCATACGCGCCGCACATTCATCGCGTGAGTTTAATCACGCGATGAATGTGCGGCGCGGGCTCGCTATTCTATCGCCTACATGAGCGGTACACAAACACATTACCGCTCACACTCACACACACGGCCCCTCTGCCTGGTGCGTAATCGGCTAGATCTGAAAGCGCGACAGGCGGGGGCCAACAGCCGCGGTAGGGAGCGCCGAGCCACCTCTGCCGCTGGTCATCACCCGCTAGGCCTCCTCCGGGTAACCGGAGGTCTCACCTGGCGGTGACAGACCGCCGAGGTGGCGTGAAGAAAGCGGCGCTATTTACATAGCACCGTAGCGCCTCCTACCGGACATTTCTGACAACTACACATAGGCAAGTCGCGTACGCGCGCTTGCCATTCGGCTATGGCCTATAAGGCCACCTCAGCGAGGGTGCCCGCTGTTGCGGGCACACCAACGACCCCGCGGGGCAAGGCCTCGAGTCCATAACCCGCCAGCCGCGCTCCCATACGGGGGCGCTGCGATATCCTCTAGCTTAATCCAACAACTAAATTCAAAATTTAACGTATGGTATTTCGATGGTGGTACGCTAGGAGGTGATGTTGACACCGTTTAGAATGAACTGAAGCTTCTCAAACTGAAATTTAAATCTATTGGCCTGGAACTTAACCCCTCAAAGTGCGAAATGTATCTCTCTGACGTTATCGACAGACAATCGACTTTAAATAAATTTAATGCAGTAACCACGCAAAGCAAAATCATAGAAAAAAGTTCCCTGCACCTCCTAGGTTCCCCATTTTAGCAGAAAGTTTTTCATCTTTCATAGAAGACAAAATCAAACATTTTAGTGATATTTCGGATAGACTCTCCAAAATTAATTTACATTCGGCTTTCACCCTTGTCAGATATTGCTGCTTTGGTCCATTTTTTGTATTTTCTACGTTCTCTTTATGCCATGGAAGTTGGGTATGTCTTTGGTGTGGGATGCAACTTGCGTCGACACCCTTGCACCATCCCATCTTCCCAGCACGGTGGGCTGCGCTGGGGTGGTTGCTGCAGGGGCTGAAAACCTCAAACGTCGCAAATACAATTTTATTGGTAATTAGGTGTTTGAGCCATTTGGGGTTGAAACGCTAGGCCATGGGGTCCGAGAGACCACCTATTATTTTGGGATATCGGCAAGCGGTTGGTCGACTCTTCATGTGACCCGAGGGCTGGCATTTTTTTTGGCCAAAGAATCAGCATTGCCATCCAACGTGGCAATGCTGCCAGCCTTCTGGGCACTTTTCCTGTTGACAGCTATGTGGACGAATTTTTTGACGCCCCGTAATTGTACATATTTTTATTCTTATTTTAGATCTAATATTAGTTTGTAAATATAAGGTAAATATTTTGACGATTTAATAAACTGCACCTCTATCGAATTAAAAGTCATAAATCCTGAATATCACTGTCATCGGTGTGTCAGTAACTGTTGACATTTGATACGTTTTTGTAGTTTTGTTTTTTTAACTCTTCGAGAATATCAAAATAAACAAAAAATAACGTCTACGATAGTTAATCGGACGTAATAGTGTATATTGTTTATATCCAGGCAGTCTTTAGGTACCTTAATGTTTTTTCGGCTTGTTAGTAGTGCGTTGTTGGTATGGTCCTTACATTTTGCCGGCTTGTTCATAGCACGTAACTTTGCATGTTTTGATAAGTTTATCTGGTTTTCAGTTGCGTGTAGCTAACGTTTGGGGTGGCGGCGTGATGGCATCGGGAGCGAAGCAATGCAGCAACGTGAGAATGAGATATTTAACGCAAAAGGAGGCGATAGCTTTGGACGAGGACCTCTTCAATGAATACAAGTATAGTGTTGACCAGTTGATGGAGCTAGCTGGACTCAGTGTCGCTATGGCTGTTGCACGAGTTTATCCAACGTCTACGTAAGTTTATCTTGAATGTAAAATTATTTTGCACACTTATTTAAGTTACTCAGACAAATAAAACACCCATTCTTCTCTTGCAGGCACCAAAAAGCTCTAATCATATGTGGTCCGGGTAACAATGGAGGGGACGGGCTAGTTGCAGCCCGACATATGGTCCTATTTGGATACAATGTTTCTATACACTACCCAAAGCGTACTGAAAAACCGTTGTATGAGAATCTTTTGGCACAGTGTTTAGCATTTGGAGTTGATATTGTTGAAAAACTACCTCCACCTAAAGATTTGTGCAATGAATACCAAGTACTTGTAGATGCTCTCTTTGGGTTCAGTTTTAAACCTCCAGTGAGAAAAGAGCTAGCACCTGCCATGAATGCCTTGATTGAAGCAAATTTGCCAGTTTGCAGGTAAATATTGACATTTCTTTTATCAAACATTAAAAATAAAAAAATGCAGGTGGTACCAACTTCCTCCTTTTTTAGTAGTTGGTAAAAAAAAGAGACTCGAATTTATGGTCTTCACACTACCATGAGAGAAGTCTTTGTCCAGCCCCAGTTACTACTTGGTACCTGGCTGGTTACATTTGGTTTAGTTGTAACTGCAAGAAATGCACTCTATATTTTTTATATCTGGAAAATTACATTTATTTTGCTAGTGCTTATTGCTAGTCAGAATTGAAATGATTCGTATTTTGTTCTGTTCCAGTGTGGACATTCCCAGTGGATGGGATGTAGAACGTGGTCCAGGTACTGGCAAGACCCTCAAACCTTCTCTCTTGATATCACTTTCGGCGCCAAAACTATGTGCCCAGGACAAGTTCATAGAAGGTGCCAAACATTACCTTGGTGGAAGATTCTTACCACCCGGAATAGTGTCAAAGTATTTTCTAAGATTACCGTGTTACCCTGGTGATGATCAAGTAGTTCAGCTGTCTTGTTAAATATGGGATTGTCTCAAAATAAGCAATGTTATTTTAGTTCGTAAGTTATTTGGGAGAATGTTTTATATTTCCTACTCTTTGTTTATTCATGGTTCTGAGAATATATTCTTTTCAATTGTTTTAATGTTTGGTTTTACTTTGTGTCTAATATTATCATAGATAAAAAATGCACAGCCTTTTTACCTACCTTAGAGCATTAAACTACTAGTGTTGTCTTTTTTACCTGAATATTTCCAATTCGAACAATATTCATGTTTTGGCAGCAGCTATGTATGCTGAAACTCGCGCGGATGCGGATTAGAAAAACCGTCACACGACAGCTGCTCATACCATTTTAACCGACTACGGCAAAGCAAAAAGGAGACTTGTGATTTTCAAAACACGCGAGCGTGCAGCGCATCGTCTGTCGTGCATGTGTGTGGCGTGCGTGTGACCGCCCCGTTGGTCTAGTGGTCGCAAGTGCGACTGCTGAGCTTAAAGGTCCCGGGTTCGATTCCCAGGTCCGGTAGTGTTAGTGGGTTTTTCCATTAGGAGTTTCTCAGTAGCAGCCACGGAGTCTGGATTTGTGCCCGGTTGATGGCAATAGGCTCGCCCCTTATAACATGGGGCTTAAAAGACAACTGGCAAAATGTGGGTTTACTATTAGGTACACCTCGGCCTAACCCTTTGGGGATTACAGGCGTGATGTTATGTAATGCGAGCGTGCAAACCGCGCGAGTTTTAGTATACCTGCGCCCTAATTTTGATATCAGCACCATCACTGCTCATAAGCGGTCTAAAAAGATTATAATTGATCGACTAGTCAAAACAAAGCATATCCGCTACCGCCCTATAATGTTATCATTGCGGCTGTTATCAGGTAAGCACAGTGCAGTATCGTGTTTCTTCGTCATCGTATCAATCATATCTTTGAAATTGCAACGAATATTAATTTAGTCAGTGTAACGATTGAGGATTTACCAGATTCGCATACCGCTCAATTTTTATTACGTGTGTTCCGTGGTCCTCCCTCCCAAGTGCGTCATAAGCACAGATATAGATAGACCTAGATAACGCAAGTATCACGATCTATATGAAAACCAAGCGTGCCATTTTTTGACTACCTATTATGACGTCACGAGCACTATTTAGTGATGGGAAAATCAAATCGATTCAAAGACGCCGCCGCGTACGGCGCCCCCTCGCCCCACCCCCCGCCTTGCACCAGCGCTCACCCAGCCAGCAGTACGCTTAAAGTTTTTGTAGTGAGTTGTTGCGTGCTCGAGCGCTTGCATTCCGTCGACGTGCTAGTTTTTGGATACCTTTGCCAAAATTTCAAGTAAATTTACCATTATAAACACGTATTTATTTGATCAAAACACCTTATATTTAAATATAAGGTGTTTTGATCGAATTCTTTTAGTTCTAGTGTTTACAAAAAGCAACGGGATTCTACCCTTTTTCATTTCTTTCTATCACTCAAAGATTTGCTGGGTGAAAACTCAATTTTTAATAAAAATCGCCTTTGTATATACCATTTCTCAATTACTATACGAATACTATTTATTGAGTAATTGTGTACAGTAAAGCATTATTAAGAATCGGTCAAATCGATTTATGAATCGATTTTATGACAGAGTAATGAGATAGACAGAGCAATGAGATATACAGAGGAATGAGATAAACAGAGGAAAATAAAATTCCTGATCTACTTATAAGGCAGTTAGGAATATATATTTTTTACGAAATTGTTAGTATTTCCCTAATTATTTCTTGTATTTGTTGTAGACTGTCAAAATGTCGGAAACAAAAAAATAATCTCGAGAAGAAATTTGATAAAAAAATGATGATATCAGTACGTTTTGCTTGGTTTGTCACTAATGCAAAGATTGGTGAAACGTAACATGAAACTCAACACACATTGAAACAAATTCTCATAGTTATTGTGTTACAATACAGGTTGCATTGCATAAATTTGGACAGCTCATTTATGGAAAATTTAATGTTACGTTTCAGTAAACTATACCGGGCATAAGGGTCAACCTATTTTTATTTTAGCGCATTTATAAAAACAACAAAATCAGAGAATTATGTTCTTTATTAAAAGTATTTTGAAAATAAACCTTTGATTCATTCAAGTTAAATTTGTAGTTGCGACGGTTTCGTTCCCTCAAAATTTTTATTTGTTTTCTTTGCTGTATTTCTTTTTCGTTTGCTTGATTTTTTTTTTTTGATATCTTTTTTTTCTTTGGAGTGTTTCCGTTTGATTTATGTAATTCATTGACATCCTGAAACATAAATCATATTATAAACAGAACAATCACTATTATCATTTCAGCTGTTGAAAGACCTTATTTGCTGAACAGAGATCTCCCTCAAATGTTTACAGACCAGCTAGCTTGTATTATATGGCGTGTTAATAATAATAACAAGATAAACAACACAAGAAAACATACATTAGTAGGAACTACTAGTAGCACTAGTACAAATTTTGTTATTATGATTGGTGTCCGGTCTTGTATGTAATAAAATAAAGCAGCTATAAAAATATATATAACAATAAAGTACCTGTTCTAATTTCCTATTTTTTGGCAATAACGAAGCTTTTTCTGGCGTCACTTTTGGATCTATATTCTGTAATACAAGTACAAGTGAAATTCAACATTTAAAACTTTATACACTTCTAAAAGCTCGAAGGTACATATACTTATCAATTAACTTACTTCATCAGTTGTGATCTTCAGTACATTAACAGTCGTGTGTTGCTTTTGTCAGTATTCGTTGCTTTTTCCCTTCAACAAAGCTTGCTTCCTCAAAATGTATTGAACAAATAGTGCTATGCTTTGTTGGGAACCAATCTTTGTTTCCCGTCGCCTCAATCAATTTTTGTTTTAAATTGGGTTCATGTGGGAAACTAAAAAAATCACAAAACGTTACGATTAAGTATTTATTAAAATTGTCTACATAATAATTACTTATATAATACAAAATCATTCCTCTGTTTCCGAAATCGATTCTTGAGAATCGATTTGTGTTGCATATGATGAACAGCACTAATCGCTAAAATTGACAGAAAAATGATAAAAGTCCCTGTACTACAAAACCGAAGCGATATACGATAGTATCGCTTGTTTCGATATTCATCACTTGTTAAAACAACACGTCTCATCAACCGCTCCAAGTAAAAGCCGCATTGTAATACGAATGTTTTGTTTATCTCAAATTTGGTATTACCAGGTATTACTGAGGGTATTAGATTAAAAATAGTTGTTTTTTAAATTAATTATGCATAATATTAATCACAAAATGACTTACCGGTGGAAGGAAACGTTTACTTTATTTTTTCTTCTCGCATTTGTACAGTTTTTACAATTTATAACAGCACAATTAACCATTTTAATATTTTTAACTGACATCCGACTGGCGCTATACACCGATGCAGACTGAGCGCGAAAGTGGCCACTTACGATTTTTGTACGTAAGCTAGGCACGCGAAGTAGTTGCTCTTGCGTTATCTAGGTCTATCTATATCTGTGGTCATAAGTTTACTACGCACGCAGCAGCAACCGGAACAGCCATGCTTGAAAAGGTACCTACCTAATATTAATATACTCTTACTACCAGGCTAGCTGACCTGACTGACGTCCTGTCCGAATTCGAATAAATTTTTTATCGTCTTGTGAAATTTGTGAAAAGCTGCTGTAAAATGGTAAACGTAAGCAATATCGTTTTTCTGAAAAATCATTCTACGTAACTATTTAAATTATTGTGACCATGGATAACAAAGGGGTTTGAATATTTTTGTATGAATCCTGGCGTACCTAACTTCCGCCATTTTATTTCATTATCTAAATAGCAACCATGTATAAAACCTAAATAGATTAATGCATTTATAATAGTATTTATGTAAGAATACTATTATAAATGCGAATGTTTGTGAGGATAGATGGATGTTTTTTACTCTTTCGCGCAAAAACTAGGTACTGAAGGGTTTTTGTTGAAACTTTACAGCAATATTGGTAGTTTATAGGTACGTACCTACATCAGAATAACATAAAAAGTACCTACAGTTAAAAACTGAAAAGCTAAAACCGGCCAAGTACGAGTCGGACGCGTACACAAAGGGTTCCATAGCACCAAACAATAAATTAACAATATTCTTAACACTCATTCATAGGTCAATTTACACTCAACAGGCAAACCAAAGTTTTTCATATTATGTTGATAAAAATTAAGTTACTGCTGCAGTTTATGAAAAAAGTCCCACATCTCTAAAGCTAAGTTCAAATCTTAATCAAACCAATTTTCGTTGAAAGTTCTTTTTACGTTCTAGAAACCTACATTTCATTAAAAAATTTCCTTCTCTCACTTTAGAAATTGTTTTGGGTTATGTAAATAAATAAACTTTGTCAACTTCAACACAATAGGCAAGGGAGGAGGGCTGTGAAACTAGCTCGCACTTCGCTTCGGATAGGATACGCTATTTTGTCCAAACCCTTGGTCCAAACATTGACAGATTGAAGCTACTCTAGCCTTAACATTATATAGAAAAGTTTGAGAATATATTAAATAAAGAATCTAAGAGCAGTTGCCCTACCATGACGTCTTAATGCAGGAATGTTTTAGTTCTATTCCAGTGTGGAAAAGAGATGGCGCTAGACAGCTTTCTAGTAGCCATCAGCTGTGTACCTGCACAGTTTTTGGTCTGTTAAACGAGTGTTTCTTTTTAACCGACTTCAAAAAAAGGAGAAGGTTCTCACTTCGGTTGTATTATTTTTTCATAATTCTTTTTTTTGTGTTTGTTACCTCATATTTTTGTCTTTCATCTGAAAGGGTACATTTCCCGATTGGTCCCATAGAAATTTCATCAAAATCTTTTCAGTAGTTTGGTTTTTAAATCAAAATAGCTAGAAAAAATATGTCATCCAAGTAATAGAAATTGCGAAATTGATACTTGACAAGGATTTGTGTGTGATACGATAACTAAAAAAGGTAAAATAAAAACATTTTTGTAAGAAAAATAACCGACCGCTGATAACATTGAAAATCTATTACGGTTCTCGGTGGTCTCATTCTTCCCTTTTTCTTACCTATACTAGTTGGTGTAGGTGCAAATTGAGAAGAACTGTGGACAATTGAATGATACCATTAAACTTCTTTTACAGAAACATGTATTTGTAGCATATCTTCGATACAGCACCATCATGAAGAAGTCGGTCGATGCCATCAAGGATCTGCTCTCAAATGTCATATTTCACTGTGACAAAAATGGGATTCAATTGCAGGTACGGCGATTACCCTTATAGATTCGACCTGTCCGCCCGTTTTAGCCATTTGGCAACAGAACCCTAAAAACAAGCGCATTTGGAATTAGCCGGGAACTATTCCATGTTTTAATCATTTTATATTTCAATGGGTCCCGCCTGCTTCCAAATGCGCTTGTTATTTGCTTTTCAGTCGGGTTTTTTAACCGACTTCAAAAAAAGGAGGAGATTCTCAATTCGGTTGTATTTTTTTTTGTTTTTTTTTTTATCTCATATCTTCGTTATTTATGAACCAATTTGAAAAATTCTTCTTTTGTCTGAAAGGATATACTTCCCGATCCCATAGAAATGTTATCAAAATCGGTTTAGTAGTTTGGTTTTTAAATCAAAATATCTGGTAAAAATAAGTTATCCAAGTAAAAGAAATTGCGAAATTGATAGTGGACAAGGCTTTGTGTGTGATACGATAACTAAAAAGGGTAAAATAAAAACTTTTTTGACTTCCTAAAAAAATACTAAAAATAAAAAACCGAATTGAGAACTTCCTCCTTTTTTTGAAGTCGGTAAAAAATTGAAAATGACTACTTTCGGAAGTCGATAAAACAAACAATAGTCACCAACTTCCGAAAGTAAAGTTATTTTTTTTTTGTGTTTTTTTTGGAAGTCGGTTATTTTTTTGCAAAAAAGTTTTTAGTTTTTACAGTCTCTAGCAATTAACACATCATATTTTTTTTGCGTTCTCCTTTTTATCTGCGATCGGCTGTCTAGCCTAGCCATAATCAGATGGAGTCTTCATTTGAGATTATAGATACAGAGGCATTGCGCTTTTTACGTTACATGGTGCCAGGTGTAGATGGTGATTCAGACCATCAAACTGGACAACTTTTGAAAAATCTTTTGTCACGTATTTTAATTGGTTAAACGTTTCAGACAATGGACAGCGCTCATGTAGCACTGGTATCCTTCACTCTCGGATCCAACGGTTTCGACAAATACGTATGTGAAGGTGATATCTCCATGGGTATACACTTAAGCAGGTAAATTCAACTTATTTTCCATTCCTCAGAAAAAAAAATCACCAAAGAAGGGATGATCAAGTGAAATATAACCTTTAAACTTCATGTACAAGAGTTGTAATAGGCGGCCTTAATGCCACAAGGCATTCTCTACCAGTCAACCTTTGGCTCAAATAGGACAGCACTGTGATAGAGCACAAAAAATAAATAAGAAAAATACAATTCTCCGCTCTCCCGTGGGGAAGGCGGAAACAACAAAACGCTACCGACACCTGCTATAATCCTCATTTACTACAATTTTACTAACAGTGCTTCATGGTCTTCTACATCTACCTAACCTTTTCTTTTGATAAGAAGCCCACCCGGCTTCCAGTCTAATCGGATGTAGCAGAATACCTGTATAGTACCTATACATATACCTACATAGGTATAGTAGGCAAGTACCTACCTATATAAAAATCGTTGCACGTGATGTTCTGTGGTTTCCTCCTACCCGCATCGGAAAAAGTGTGTGTAGGATAACCTCCACAATCAATTACTGTCTATTTTGTAAACTTCAACTCCATTATTCCAGCATGTCAAAGATCCTGAAGTATGCTGATGACAAAGACTCATTGACAATCAAGGCACAAGCCAATGCTGATATAGTCACGTTGGTGATCGAGACCCCCGACCAAAATAAAGTGTCTGTATATGAGATGAAGCTCATGAAATTGGATCTTGAGCCTTTGAGTAAGTGATAAGTTTAATTAATTTTTGAACAGTCAAAATAGTGGATTATGCGCCAAGGCGATAAATAAAGCAGCATCTTACGCCACGAGCCCTATTTTGAATCCCGAATGCAGCGAGGGATTCTAGGGCACGCCAGCCACCTTTAAAGTATGTTAAATTGTACGTGAACGTTACGTAATTTTAGTAAATCTGAATTTTATATAAGTTACTTGGCCAACTATTTGAAGCGGTTTCCCAAGCCGCCAGACAGTAAATACTGTGGTAAATACACACCTATAGCAAGATACTTCCACAGAAAAAGTTACAGCTTTTATAAAATGACATAGGTCTGGCGTTCATGGGATCTTGGTCCACAAGATCTATATCTACTTGATTATTTTTAAAAAAAGTTACAGATTTTCCTGAGACCGAGTACCTACAGTTGTACCATAAGGTTACCCAGTGATGAATTCTCCCGAATCGTCCGTGAACTCTCACAGTATGGAAAGATATATATTTCTTGCAACAGCGAGGGTAAGAGTTACTTCAATAACAATTCCCCTATCTTAAATAAGTAAAATTGAAGTGTCTGCTTGTAATTTCAATAAACTGATTTTTGCTTAATGCATATGAAAGTATAAACGGTACTTATAACAAAAACATTTTCTTTTTAATTTTTGTTTGTCTGTCTGTTTTTTCCGGCAAATCTCCGAAACGCTTCGACCGATTTTGATGGAATTTTACAGACAGATAGACTGATGCTCTAAGAAGTAACTTGGGCTACTATTGTTTAAGAAAAAAATTAGGGTTCCGTGCAAAAAAAAATAAAACACATGAAATTGGTAACAAAATCCGATTCAAATTGGAAAGTTAAAGTAACTTTTTCATAATCATTTCACGCGGACGAAAGTCGCGGGCAATAACTAGTAGTAATTATAATATAACAATGTCGTTTGTCTGTTGTAGGTATGTGTCATGGACTCATGGTATGGCTAAAGATGGATGTGAAAATAAACTTAAGATTAGTCTGCTAAACTGCACAATAAACTTAATGGAACGGCTAATGAGTATTGAATCTGATAATCATTTCAAGAAAATTGAAACTATAGTAATTTTTATCAGTGTTGGATAGGTTAGAACTGTGACCAACGTACGAGCTGAGTTGGTCCTAGTATCTAAGCTAGGCCACCCAGACTAAACAGATTAGGTTAGAACAGTGAACAAAGGCATACGAGGTGACCGAATGGTCCCGCGGTAGCAGCTGGCAAGCGCTACATCCAAGTTGCTTGCATCAAATCGCCAGTAACAACCGCGAACATTCTTCATTTTTGTATATTTTCCTGCAGGAGTTAAATTCTCAGCGTCCGGCGACATCTGCTCAACAAACATCAAGCTCAAGCAGACTGCTTCAAACGACAAAAAGGACGACGATGTGGTCATTAATGTGCAGGAGCCAGTGACCCTTCTATTTTCCTGCCAGTATCTCCTCTACTTCATTAAAGCCTCGCCACTTAGTCCACAGGTTAACCACTCTTAGTTCACCTTGTTGGTCATAACGGCGCAATTTGATGATGGCAGCAACACTTAGCGTATGCGTCTAATCATGTATTGTACAAATACACCCCATTTCAATTCACTTAAAGTTTATTCTGTTTACGAGAATACATACAAGTGAAGGAATAAAAATGACCTCAGTGACCCGCGTGTCTGAGTTGATGGTATAGTCCTCCAGTTTTCCAAACCTTTTCTTGAACTGTATTTTTTAACAGTTTGACATGAAAATATGTATATCCTATAGATTTTAGTGGAACGAGAAATCGCCTCTTCAGTGCCAGGAGCGGATGTAGCATTTAAAAATACGATTGTTATTTATTGTTTTTCCAGGTGCAACTCTCAATGTCGATTGGAGCCCCACTTATGGTCGAGTATCGCATTCCAGCAATGGGTCACATCCGCTATTATTTAGCGCCCAAGATCGAGGAGTGAGAAATGAAACTCCAAGATGGCGGAAGTGAACATTTTCAAATCGACACCCATGACGAAAATGTTCACTTCCGTCATCTTGGATTTTCATTTCGACATTACTACCGGCATCAGCGCCCCCGAAATTCACGAAATCGACACCCATGAAGAATAATTGAAAATTTTATATAATATGGCTTTTTATATATAATGTACTTATGTCTAAAATAAATGAATTACTTAATAATAATAATTCAGCGTCAGTCAGTGTCTACAAGTATGTGCCCGAACCAGTTCTCGAGAAAGACCATGTCACGCTGGACTGGGATCGGCCTATTGTCGCCAATAAGCCTGATGATATAATGGTAATAAACCGAACAGCGCGCCGCGTAATGATAGTCGATGTTACCATCCCGCATGGCGAGAACCTCGTGAAAGCTGAGAAAGAGAATAGAATAGAATATACTTTATTGTACACCAAAATTGATACAGAACGGTTTACAAAAAAACAAAGAGAAACAAATAAAATATCTCGACTTGGCACACGAGGTTGTCGGCATGTGGAATGTGAACTCTGCTAATATTGTGCCGATTGTCTTTACGGTCAATGGCCTGATGGCCAAAAGCCTGGACGAACATCAGTCGAGAGCCTCGCTTGGCGGTTGGATCAAGGGCCTGATTCAGAAGGCAGTACCTACTCCTCGATATTTCCCGCATTGTGAGGAGATGGAGATGTCTTGTCTCTGGAGCCCTAACCACGGGGAGCTTGGACTATGCTCCCGACCCGGCGGACCACTATTTTTAATGTTTTAAATATAAATATTTAAACAAGTAAATAATAAGATGAAATAACGAACAAAGGACACAATAATACTTTGAGTCTCAGTTCATTTAATCCTATTGAATGACTTTTTCATGAAATAGTTATTCATTGGGATTAAATGAACTTAGAGGGTTGTATTGATGATTTTAATTATAAGTAATAATTCTGTAAATGCATATGTGTTACGGTTGTGAATCATATTTTGTTAAACACACAGGCTGACACTGACCTGCAAATCGAAAAAAACGTAAGAACAAATTGAATTTCGCGGGCTGCCCGGCGGCGCATTTAGCATTGAAATACTCAAAAATAGTAGTAGGTAGATTAGTAATAGTAGATTTTTTTGTATGGAGCGGATCAAATTAAATTTAATTCCTGCTAAGTGGCGTGTGATCCAGCTTTGTAACTTTATTTTTCTTATACCTTGTCTAGTCTACTATCATTTGATGCTATGAACATGTGCATAAAGTTGCAACTCTGCCAAATAAATGGGTCGAATGAAAAAATACACTGAATAAAAAGCTTAATTTTTTATTTTCGTAAGTTCTTTTAAGGTAAATTTTATATGGAATAGTTTGTAAAAGCACGTAATAATACACATAATTGCTTAACAACTAACATCAATACATTTAAAAGGTCATTAATTAGCTTTTTACTAATGATTTAAAAATGTGGATATATCTATGAATTTCTATTTGTGTGTTTAATGACTGCAATCAGCTTAGCCTATAAAAAACATTGTTTTTTACATTTCGGCTTAACCTATAAAAAACAATGTTTTTTTCACATTTAGTCATTACGATAATGTTAATGAGAATAATTAGTAAATGAGGGTAGTAGAAAAGTTACTAAGCATTTTTTTGTCACTGGAAGTATAAAATGACCATATTTATTATATTTACTAACTAGTGTTTGTTTATTCGTACTACTGCTAACATCTCGTGATTGTGATCGTCCCTTTTTCGTTATAATGGAGAGTTTAATTAACAATTTAGTTTTATTTATGATTTTAAGAGAGCAGCTGAAGTCGCTGTCGGATAATAAAAATCTCTTTCAGTTCCTCCAAAATAAATTAAACGTGACCGAAGAGAACAGTGTTGAGCTCCAAAAATTCTGTGCTCGCCTTTGTTCAAGTATAGGTGCAAAATGGGAACGAAGTAGTCGCACGTTAGCACAGTTTATAAGAAAAAATGGTGATTGGTTAGAACGTGCAATAAACTGGCCCGAAGGAATGATACCTGAAGCTGTGAACACTGAGAACAGGAAAGGCTCAAGATTTGTAGTACCTACTGAAGATGTTGAAAATCTCCCACCATCTATTACAGAAGCTTCGACATCAACATTTACACCTCGAAAACCGTTCGAAGAATTGAGCTCCAGGCAAAAACGAAGACGCATTGAACAAATTAACCAATCGCTTTCGTTATCCCCGGATGAACTACTTCTACAATTACTAGTTTAAGAAACACTGAAAATGAGGATGTAGGAAAAATAATGAACCATTTGCCATTTCACCCCGAAGATCTAGAAAGTGAAAAGTAGTACATTTTCACCCGATAAGGCACTGTCTTTATTAGTTTCACTTAAACTAAGTAAGTGGCAGTATATAAGGCTAAGAGAAGCTGCAAGTGAAAATGGGTCTGATTTATACCCTTCTTATTATAAAATTAAACAAGCGAAGTCAAAATGTTTTCCAAGGAAAGAAGACATAACTATAACTGAAAAGGAGCTGCTATTAAACTGCAAGCTTTACTCAACTTGACGGTAACTAGGCTTTTAGATGTGATTGGTTTGGATTTGGACGCGGCTACAACGTCACTGCTTATAAGCAAATTTAATGGGGCTTTGATGGAGCCTCAGGTCAAACTAATTACCAAAGACATTCAAATATTTACGAGCGATAGACGGGACACGACGAAGAAAATCGTCATCCAAAAACTTTTTACTACTTGGTAAAATATCGTTCTGTCTAGTATCACATGCCCGCTTGTCAGGTAGCATTCGTGTGTCAAAATCGAAAATGTTCGGGATCAAAATGTTTGCATGAAAATATTCACAATGTCCGCTCTATTAGTCTTTTAGATCTCTTTGCTAATTACAAACAAAAGACTGAAACAGAGTTTGAAGTATTTAAAATACGAAATACAAAATATCTTTAAGTATTTATTTGAAATACAAAATACTATATGTAGAATAAAAAGTAATCCAGCCTAGCATGGGGTAAAAAGCAGAGTAAAAGAAGATTAATCAGTAAAACCAAAGTTTTCTCTAGATTTTTAAATGTACCTACTGTCAGACAAACAACCTGTTGTTGGAGGATGAATAAAACCAGCTAAAGAAAACAATCTTTCTACAGGTCCTGATGAGCACAAACTTGTGTTAAATTGAATGAACACATTTTTATATTTGGATATTTAATTTTTATTTCATTTATTGGTTAAATGTATTTATATTAAAATGTATTTTAAAGCCATAAGTATTGGAAATACTATCTACAAAATACTTCGGCGTCAGGTATTTGAAATACGAATTACAAATTCGTTTTTGTATTTCAATTACGTATTTTAATTACAAGTAATTCAAATACTGCCCAACCCTGAGTATATTATGCTTATTTCCACAGTATTATGTTTTATGGCATTCTGCCGTGGGGATCGGTACCAGACTTTGATTCAATTTTCATGTTACGGGAGTCCGCGCGATCTATAAAATGGGTCCATGCGAGTCCCTCAGAGGAAAATTTAAAGAGATTGATATACTGACTCTGCCTTCACTTTATATCTTAGAATGTATTTTATATGTCCGCAAAAACCGAGGACTTTTCAAAATTAGAAGCGACTTCCAAAATATAAATACACACGCAGTAGACACGAAAAATGTAATACCCAAGTTCAGAATAACTAAAACTAGAAAGACTTTACTTATAGACAGTATAAGCTCTTATAACAACTAACAAGTTGCCAATTGAATGTCTGTGAAAGAACAGCTGTCAAAATAGACTCAAGAATAGCGTTTACGGTACGCCAATCCCGATCCCAATTCCAGTTAGTTCCCCAAAATAGACACGCAATTTAATACCAATGTGGCGCTAGCGTCGAACTCAAGAGTACGAAATGCCAAAATTCCAATGTCGATCGATCGGAATTAAATTCAAGAGTAAGCCCCCTGACCGATGGAAAGTCCAAAAACTAACTACATCAAACGTGTCCTTATTAAAAAAGCATACTTACTACAAAATTAAGGACTACGTCGAAGACAAAGACTGGCTTTAGTTCCTTCTGCGTATGCGACTCCCCTGGTAGCTCATAAATGGCACAAATATGTGGATGTCTCTAACTATTCTCAAACTTATTTTTTCTTTTCTTTTTAATCAGATGTTGTACAATAGTTTTCAAATAATTTACACACCTATTCTGCCGCCATAAGGAAAAAAGACGTATCTAACATTTTTGTCGAAATTGAGTTACATACAAATTCGAAATCAGTAAAAAAAATGGCATCCACCAGTATTTTTATAATTTTCATAAATTAAACGGAACCCTATAAATATAACTGTTAAATAAGACGCATTTGCGATATGAGTCAAATATTGCTAAACAGAAAAGACATTTCTGACGTACACTAAGTTGAAAAAACGCATTTAAGTAGAACAGTCTTATTTATTTACAAAATATGTAATTCATCATAAAATGAAAAGACACTTCTGCATGGTCATAAGAAGAAAAGACTGTTCTGCGTAGATGTGCCTTTTCAGCTTAGTGTTACGAAAAATACGCAGGTGCAAGTGGCAGTAGTGCCTTTCCTACTTAGTATTACTCGTTGTGCGGGGTGAAGTGGGGCTCGCGGTTGGAATTGACTTCAGTTGCGTCCAGGCAGTCAGAGCGACAACACGAGCGCGCGGCTTTTGGAGCTATATCTACGGAAAAGTTGTAAGTCAAACTTCCTCGAATTATAATTATTTATGTATATTTAAGCATACCTATGAGTAATTTATGATTAAATAAACTGCAAACTTACCAGGTGACACTTCCAAATAAATACATACCTACTTTTATGTTAAAATATTTTAAATAAATCAGTTAGAAAACAACATCTTACTTCTTTCTCGAATTTGTTTACACCGTTGAGTACCTACTATCACAATGAAGAGGTTTGCAGTTTATACAACAGGGTAGCCAGCGAAATTCAATTTTTCTTACTTTTTTGCAATTTGCAGGTCAGTGTCGGATTGTATTTTGATTAAAATATGATTCGCGACCGTAACTAATGAAGTTTTACTGAGTTATAATCATTAAAATCATCAACACAACCCTCAAAGCTCATTTTACCCATTGAATGACTTTTTCAATTCGTTTTGAAATTGACATTCAGCGAGATAAAATGAACGAACCTAGAGGGTTGTTTTGATGATTTTAATGTAAATTCATATGTATTACGGCCCGCGAATCATATTTTATCCAATGTACAGCCTGACACTGACTGCGTAAGAAAATTTGAATTTCGCGGGCTACCCTGGCGCTTCCATCTTATTGAGTTTTGTAGGAAGTAAATTCTGTTTTTGAACATCATTTTGTGTTCCTGGCTCATGTATATTTTTGCCACTGTTAGGTTAGACGGAAGATATTTTCTACTTCGAGCTTGCTTGGAACTTGGAAGTTTATATTTACATTCCATATCTTCCAGTTTTTTCATTTCTTTCTTCTGCGCCGGTGATTTTTTTCTAACAAATTTGTTTATTTTGTTTGTTTCAGTGTGACAAGATGCGACATAATCGATCCTCAAAAATAATTTCGTTGGTGCCGTCAACCAGTTCTTCCCAGGAGTCCAACCTAAATACGAATAATCATGAGCTGCCTTTGTCCACTATGAACGAAAATATCGCTTTAAATGATGCGGATTTTCACAACTGCAGCTCAGACAGCAACGTCAAAAACGGACAAAACGGACGATTCCGTTTTTGATAAAAACTATTTACCCCTCAGTTCAGATCTGTCTAAATGTTCAGAAGATTCAGATTCGTCTACAAATACCATACCCCAATCACAGTCAATTAACGTTATTGTCCCTGAGTCACCTGAAGTCTCAAGCGACGAAGACACGCCACAAAATCTTACTAAAAAAGGGACAATCAGAAAACGTAAGAAGTATGATGAATCACCGGCGCAGAGAAAGGAAATTTAAAAACTGAAAGATATGGAATCTAAATACCAACGTAAGCCAGGGTGTAATGATGGATGTAAAAAAAATGTCATACCCAGTTTACAAAAGAAGCACGACAAATATTAAGTATAATTAGTACAAACTTAGATAGTTTTTATAATTTTTGTTTTTAGAATAGTTTAAAACTTTATGTTGAGACAAGTTTGTGATTCCTACTTTTGTTATTCTTTATAAAAAATATAGGTCTGATTCTCATACATTGTGTTTTATTTAATACTAGCTGACCCGCGCAACTTCGTCTGCGTTAAATTTTTTACTAATGCTCCGCTCCTATTGGTCGCAGCGTGATGTTATATAGCCTTCCTCGATAAATGGGCTATCCGACACTAAAAGAATGATGCAATTAGAACCTGAGATTAGCGCGTTCAACCAAACAAACAAACGACTTTTCTTTTAAACTTTTCAGCTTTATAATAATTAGAACTAAATACTTTTACAACAACAATTTAACTTTTTTAGACAATAGTTTTAAATATTTATATATACAATAAATTCATATATCTTTTGATAGAGAGCACGGATTGCAATGAAACAAAAACTAATAACTTCTCTAGGTTACGCACAATACTTGTGCATTGAAACTAACCACATTGGTTTTGTAATTTTAACTTGATACCTAAACAAACAAACATGGCCGAAGACTCACAGACTGCAGACAAACAGACAAAAATTCTAAAAATAGTAGAAATGGGTTCTGTTTGTTATCCTTTAACACCCCTACTATTTTTTTTCTAAATATTTTCAATGTACAGAAATGCAACGTCTACAGATTTATTATATGTATAGATAAGATAATTATCATGTTAAAACGTACTTCAGTTTACATAGGTTTACAATCTGCAGGTATTTTTTTTTTAAGTTCATTGAATATTAGTATTACTAAGTTGAAAAGCAGCAAATGGCTATTAACGTCTTTTTTATTTAGTTAAATAGAACCTGGTAACACATTATCACTAAGTAGGAAAGACGTTTAAAAAAATACTAAGTTGAAAGGACGTTTCTAGCCAGAAACGTCTTTTCATTGTAGTATCACGTATTTTCTTGCATTTTTTTTACTAAAAAGAAAAAGTTATTTATTGAATATATAACAATAATTTCTTTGAATTTTACTTATAATTTCTGACAGACCAAACTCTAATACAGACTTTTGCAGCACAAAATTATTATTTTGTTTATTTCCTTTTACACAGCGCATTTTATAGTTTTTAAAATACAAATTATTTTTTTTCTCTCTTTCGTACTTCATGTAGAAACGTCCTTTTTCCTTATGGCGGCAGTATTGTTTAGAATAGTTAAAGCACTGATGACAACATTTGTGTTACTTGTTTAATTTAGTCCTATATTTTATTTTTTAAATAAAGATTATTTACCTATCTGCGTTGCTGTCATTTATGTTTGACGTTTCGCTTTTTCGCGCCGATTTTTCCCGCGACCGGCTGTCATTATTTCGTGAGGTCAGCGACACAAACGCATCGTGCCCTAATTCAATTAGTTTTTGATCTGTTTTACTGGTTAAATCAGTGTTAAATATACACAAACGTAAGTATTTCATCTGTATTTACTTAACCTTACGTTGAAAGAGTCGAAATGCTTTGATTTCATTTGCCAAATCGCCGATATCATTATAAATCCGGTAACGTTCTTTGGCGGTCTGACGGTCTGATTTCCTCCCCATTTGTTACTTGTGCCTTGTTGGTATACAAATTGAAAAGAACAGAGAAGACATAAACTAGGATGCCACTATATTAAAATTTCATTTTCAGGAAAATATGTTTGAAGCTCGTCTTCTCCGTAGCTCCATCCTGAAGAAGGTGTTGGAAGCCATCAAAGATCTGCTCACACAGGCCACATTTGACTGCGATGACAATGGGATACAATTGCAGGTACAGTTCTATGTGCATTACCAGCAATTCACTAACAAATTCCAGAAAGAGGACTTAGCTTATTTTACTGGATAGACAAGCACGACAGGTTAAGACTTGAATGAACGACTGACAGCATGTTTCAAGTCGTAACCTGTCGTGCTTATCTTTAGTATTGTTTAAAACCCTAATAGTTTAACTAAGATTGTAACCTTCAGTTTAAGCAAACCTTTGTATGCTTAAATCAGCTAAATGTTTCAGGCAATGGACAACTCCCATGTGTCATTGGTGTCCCTCACTCTCAGGTCTGATGGCTTCGACAAATACAGATGTGATAGAAATATATCCATGGGCATGAACTTAGGAAGGTAAGATTCTAAATGAAAGAAGAATGATATTAAAATATTGGATTGGGACCATTTTAAATGCAATCATATAAACTTCTGGTCTTGAGAACCCAATTTAAATGCTATGATTGCCATTTTTCGTCTGTTTTCAAAATCACATTAGATAGACTTCTTTATAAATCCTGGTTTCTATGGGTTAAAGTAACTGTCTACTTCCCGTTTTTCTAGCCATTCTCAAGGTGTTGTTTTATTACCCTTGAATATTGCTAAAAGCTAACAGATTAATAACAAAGATATCTTTGATTCTAAACATGCATCTATTAAGATAACCATTTGAATAAGTTTTGACAAATCTCTTCAAGCATGTCCAAGATCCTGAAGTGTGCTGGTGACAAAGACACAGTGACAATCAAGGCACAGGACAATGCTGACACAGTCACATTTGTCTTCGAGAGCCCCAACCAGGAGAAAGTGTCTGACTATGAAATGAAGCTCATGAACTTAGATCTTGAGCACTTAGGTGAGTGGACAGATATGTTATATTGATATTTTCAGCCAATCCTACCTAACCCAAAAAAAATATTACATGTCACCGTCTGATTATGACTTCATTGTCAATTACATTATCTGCATAGCTAGATAAGCTAGAAAGCTGCCAACATCCTTATATGCTTATAATTATATAAAATGTGAAAGTAATTGTCTTTCTCTTACCTTTCATGACTAAATAAAATAAACATACAGATCTACTATGACTTTGGTTAGTAAAGGATAGTTTTTATCCCAGTGATACATTCCTGTGAGATAATTTAAGATAACCACTGGATAAATGCATGCAAATCTAATATTATAAATCTTGCTCATACTATATAAGTTTGATCTGGGTAAATTATTTAAATAAATTGTTTTTACAGGGATTCCTGAGACTGAGTACAGCTGCACCATAAGGTTACCCAGTGGTGAATTCGCGCGAATCTGCCGTGATCTCTCACAGTTTGGAGAGTCCATGGTCATTTCTTGCACCAAAGAGGGTAAGGATTTATCATGTATTTTGTTGTGTTTCCAAATAACATGATGAAAAATAATTATAAAACACATAATATGGAGAGGGTTCGATCTAAACTGACTTCCCTCATGGGAGCCCTATGGAGTGTTGTCCGATGTCTTCCGCGCCAAGTATGTTACAATATATACAACATTTATTAAACCTCACTTGGAGTATCTAATAAAAATATGATGCACAACGGCCAAAACCAATATTGAAACACTACAAATAGCACAAAATAAATTAATAAAGACACTTCCAATATGACTATAGAACATCAACACAAAAAATATACAATGAAACTAAGATAATGAACATAAATCACAAACATACACGGTAAAAGTAAAGTCGTTTTAATCCTCTTAATGGGTCATTGTACTCATTATAACAAACAACTTTTACTATGGGACCAACCCAGAAATCGCAAAAAAAACAGCTGTTCAGTACATTTTTTTTTTCAAAACTTTTTGTTTATCAATAATGTTTTTAAATTTGTTAAATATTTCTCATGTAAGTGAAATTTCTTATGGGAAAGAAAGACATCTCAAACCCGAAAACCATTATTTAGAGAGAAAAGTTTTAGCATAAAAAACATTTTCAACATCATCATTCTCCTGCCCTCATAAGAATTTATTTGGGATCGGCGCAGCATGTCTTCCTCTTCCATAGTTCCTTATTATGTCCTTATCTCATGAGTCACCCCCTCTCTAGCCATATCATCTTTATCAGTCAATCCATTGTTTCTTTTTTCTTACCCTACTCTTATAGCCATCCACATTCATGCTCAAAACTTTCCTCAAAGCAAAACAAAAATAAAATATTGTATACCCTTGCAAAGCAGGCAGTGACTGTAGTAAAAGTTTTACTAATATTAATGAATATTTTTTTACAGGAGTGAAATTCTCAGCGTCCGGCGACATCGGCTCCGCAAACATCAAGCTTGCGCAGACTGCTTCAATCGACAAAGAGGAGGAAGCTGTGGTTATTGAGATGGAGGAGCCAGTGACCCTTACATTCGCCTGCCAGTATCTCAACTACTTCACTAAAGCCACGTCACTTAGTCCACAGGTAAGAAGATACTTTCAGTTCACCTTGATTGTTTTATTTTGCTATGTTGTCAGAAACACCCTGTGGCATTACTTAATGCTGCCAATAATGCTTGCTGTATTTGTAAAATCAAAAATAATAATAATATATAGCTATCAGCTATAAGACCAACATAGTTACCATAGAATTAGCACAAAAATTAAAAAGAAGACTTACAATTTTGGTGTGCAGTAAAGTATATTCTATGTACCTATAATCCTACCTGTCCGGTAACATACTAAGTTACACACAAACAAACTAAACAGTTTGCAAAAATATGTTACCAGAAATATTAGTACAAATATGGCATGTTTAACTATCTAACATCAGCTACATTATTGGCGGAGTTGATTGCAGCGGAGATTGTATTGCTAATAAACTCCTTTACAACCAGGTTTATCATGGAATCATGCAAGCATTATGTGAAACTGACTAAAAGTTTCTGAATTATGTAAAACCTCACTATTCTAATTTGTTTTAGGTTCAACTCTCAATGTCTGCTGATGTCCCACTCGTCGTCGAATACCGCATTCCAGAAATTGGTCACATTCGCTATTATCTAGCGCCCAAGATTGAGGAGGAGGATAGCTAGATTAGTTGATTAGTAATAGGTTTTATTTTGTATTCACGTATATTAGTATTGTACTTGCTCTTTCCAAAAACATCATGTTAAATTACAATTTCTCAAGCCTTGCCTATCTCCATACACTGTGTGTATCGCTGAAAATTGTGATATAATAGTATTTTTGTAAGAAATAAACACATTCGTCAAAATGGTGGTATTTTTCGTAAATCACAAAACAATTATTGACATTAATCACTTTTTATTTTTCACAATAGTACAAATTACATTCATGTTCATGTTATACATGAGTATTGTAATGAAATGTCAAGAAATTAAAGTTCAGTGTCTTACCCTAGACACATAAAAAATAAATAATCACTTCTAACACATTGGAATGCCGAACTTAAAGCTTCGCAATTTTGAATTATACGAATTTTATATTAATCATCCTTATACCTAAAAAAATCATTAAACTCCTTAGTAAAAACACATGTAAGAGATTAAAATTGAGACTAGTATTTAAAATGTTCTATGGTAAATATCGGAGATGTAGGCATAGCAAGCACCACTGACTAGGTTAGGTAGTATTTTGTAATCCGAACATATAATTTCACGCATCTTTTCCGACCAACGCGCGGGCCAACAAGCTAGTAGATACGACAAAGTGGGATTTTTTTACAATTTCAAATAGCGGAAGAACAATAACAGTATTAGTTCATTTCAATTATACGAGTCGATGCCTACTGAGCTACGGAAATTATGAATAATTATGTTGAATGAATTGATGGACAAATAGTGCACACAATGATACATTGTGCTTAATTAAGGCTGCCTGTCTATTGAAGCGGAGCGGAAAAATATTAACCAATAGGATTGTACAAATCGTCGCTCTCAGTTTCGCTCCACTTCAATGGACAGGCAGCCTACACATTTTTGGTGCGTGCTAAGCCTGGTTAAGTACAAAGTACATTGACAAATCTGACTGTAATTATAAAAATTGTAATAAAAGTGGATATTCTATAGACACGTATCTTATATTTTACAATGGTTAATAAAAACATGTAAGTAAAAAAAAAGAAATTGCCCACTGTAAAATCTACTCATTCAGAACTTATTTTTTTTTAACAAATTCGACTTGCTTGTTGTTACTATCTTAGATGTTAGACACAATCCGTGCTACATTTAGTTATCACTTAAATTAAATTACTAGCAGATATTTAAATATAATATATGACTAGAAGTCGAGATGCTTCAAAGTTAATAAACTAGGGGATTATAAAAAATAATTCACTCAATAATAATAGTTAAATACAAATTAAGTAACCGTTAAATACGAAAGGAGGAGGGTGGGCAGGTAATAAGTGAACAAACGGATGAATGGCGACATGGCTACGAGTAACTTGACAACTTATGGTCAAAGAATATTTTTAATGAATGAAAATAATGTAGCGAGTCGCCATACCCAGATTTCACTGTTTCCACTTCTTGGCAGAAAAGAGTACCGCACGTTGTTTCAAGAAGAGCGAGTAGCTCTGCTTGCGCGGCACATTCGAAGGCGATGCGTTGTCAGTTTGCCTTTTCTTTTCATGGGCGCGACGGGTGGCTTCGCTCATAGCATTTACATTTACGTATGCTGCACGACGCCCGCGCCCTCTACCTGTAAAATTGAAAAAAATGTTATCGAATGGCATCAGCATCTTAGCCTGTCGATAACAATTTAAATTGGTCAGCCCAAAATTTGGCGACGGGTTTGGCACTTTCAGTAGCGTCCATCAGCTACTGTGATGTGCAAACAACAGGACTGGCAAGACACGATATCAGGAGTACCATCGTTTGTGGGGCAACACCACATTTACACTCCAGGGCAGAGTCATCTATAAATCTCCACCTGAACAGGTTTTGCTTGCTTCGGCCAACCTGTCTTGTAACTTGCCTTCACAATTTTACCAGGAAACAAACTACAAGAAACTAAAAGCGTGTATCATACCTGCCCCCCCTCCACGCCCTCAGGATTCGCGCTTGACTTCAGAAGGCCCCGGCTCGACCTCTTCCTCATCGCCTTCTTCGACTTGCGCCGGGCTGATGAGCTGGTCGTGCAGAGTACGTAAGTGTCGCAGCAAGTTGGACTTCACGTTGAAACCTTTGTTGCAGAGCCCGCATATGAATGGACGTTCGCCTGAAAGGAGGTCCCTGTCATGATCGAAATCTGACACGATGTGTCGTAAATTGACTTATTGGCAGTCTCAGTTTATAAAACTTGTAATTCAATTTGCTAATAAAAATAGCATTTCAAATCCGCTCCATCAATCCTTGGGTCTTGTGTAGTGCATTAATAGATTTTATCTATACAAGTAAATATAATTGAAGTGTCTGTTTGTAATTTCACAATAACAGCTTTTTACTGAATGCATATGAAAGTATATACGGTATGTATAACAAAAAAACTTGTTTTTAAATTTTTGTCTGTCTGCCTGTTTGTTCCGGCTAATCTCCGAACCGGCTGGACCGATTTTGATTGGCATATAGCTGATGTTATAAGAAGTTACAAGTTTATTTTAGGGTCAGGTTTCCGTGTAAAAAAATAAGACCCATTTTAACAAAATCCGATTCAAATAGGGAATAGAATTCTTATAATTTATGCGAGCGAGCGCACCGCACTCTCAATCTCATTGCCGATGACATGGATATATTCTGTTGCTCTTTGGGTGAATTTACAAGAACAGCTACCCATAGAATTTGTTATGGTTGAATAGCGGAACTATGTATTTTTTATTTTTTAAGTATGCTACAATATCGCATTGGGTCTAGCCTGTAAGGATATTTGTATGTTTGAAGTCAATAAATAATAATTAAAGTGGCGATAATAGAATGTGGCCGAAAACCACCAACAACTACAACTCTTCTAAGCAGTTTCTATTAACACAACCTGATAATCGAACTCAGGATATAATAAAAACCAAGAATAATAAGTTCGTTTAAGCCACACCGGGGGTATGTGAGATTTGTTTGCGAGTCGGGTGCCAACATATTACCTGGCTGACAGCTTTTTCGACAAGAAAACATGCTGGTAAATATATCAGCAACCCTGTTTCCATGTTCCTGACTATGTACATTCTTTATATGTTTAAAAATTAGTTCTAGTATATATGCGCCTCAATATTAACGTATCCGAAATCGTGACTCACCTGTGTGCGTACGCATATGAATGAGCATCGATGCGTGCGACGGGAACGTTTTCTTGCATTGCGAGCAATTCTTGTTTTGCGCGCCCTCTGTGAAACGATTGTGACGTTTTGGTGGGGCACTGTTGTTTGACATGGCCAATTCTAGACAATCGACATCGAACGAACATTTAGAACAGGATTCAGTCAGGCAGACAATCACACAATATGCAACGCTTTGTTTGGTAATAGCAAATAATATCGAGTTCAGCAAAAGGTAAAGCAAACAAAGCATTCCAATGTTTAATTTTAATAATAAATCATAATTGAAGTGATTATCATGAGTAGCATGGTTAAGGTTTCTGCCCACTACACTGTACTACTGTTCTTATTAATTTAATATTTCTAGGTAACCTCTATTTTTTTTTACATTTTTATGTTAAATAATTTCACACAATAGTTAAGGGCAAAAAAAAAATTACGCCATTCCTAAATGGAAAAACATGTACATACTTTTCATTTATTTATAAGACCTGTATACATACTCATGTTTTTACAAAATAAATATATCTTTACCGTACCATAACCTTGCTATGAACGTATCAGGCAAAATTATATTCTTTGTATTGAAAAGTATGAGACTATACCTACTAAACCGTTCCGTCACCGTCGCGTGCCATGCACTTGTAGCGTATCGGCATCGGTAAAATATTCTCGCCGACAATTTGCATGGCACGTGACGGTGACGGAACGGTCTATTGGGCATAGTCTTATAATTAGCAATAAAAAAAAATTTAGGGTTTAACCCCGTATGCCGCTATTTATAAGGGTAAGATACGCTGTTGGTACGTTCATAGCACGATCATTGTATAGTAAGGTATAGTGGGCAGACTCCTTGAGTGTTAGAAGTAGTGTATCACAAAGCATAGGTAGTAAGGGTGTAGACAGGCGGACTGCATCGCGACACCAAGCTATCTACAAAACAGTGTTAGTGCATGCATCCTAATTTTGTTGTGAACAATCAATTATACGAATTTCTAAAGCAAAATAGCCACTTCTAACGCGTGTTTATTCTTTCTAGCATGCTTGCAGAGCCAAATGCAGTCCGTCTATTTACTTCAAGGCATAAGGGTAATTAGCAGAAGTAAAATAAAATTAATAAGACATTACTCTAATGGCGACAGGATGTTCGTTTGTCGAGAATTAGCCTATTAGGTACATCAAAATCAAGTTTCGGCTTTGTCATTCGCTGCTGGTAAAATTACTGGTCTAGAAAGTTCTTAAGATTTTGGGAGTAAGCAAAAGAACAAAACATGATTAAAATATATCGCATCCCTGATGTTATGTTCTAACTACTGATCTTCAGATATACAGAATAATAGATATAATATATGCATATAATATAATCTGGCTACTGCCTGACCATGTGGAACTGATGATCCCTAATGCCCCCATATTTAATAAATTTAAAGACATGAGAATGTCCTATGTTGAGTTTTATAAATAAGGGGAGGAGTTAAAAATTAGAAGTAGAAAAACCAGATTAAAACAAAAAAAAGCTAGTCTATTCACTCATCACGGTCTGGGCCTTCTTATAATTATTTGTATTTCGGGCTGTTCCAGACCCTATAATTATTTTCTTAAAAAATTCCATTCATCTAATTTATACCTGGTTTTTCTTTGCAAATAGTAAATGTAACTAGTTTTATAATTAATATTATATTATTTACTAGGTATTTGCCCAAGACGGGAAAAAAATATGAACGGTTCCAGTACTGACCTGACTCAGTGTGAGTGCTCTGGATGTGTCGCACCCACTCGGCCGGGTTGGGGAAGTGTTTCATACAAAGGTCGCATTTCAGCAGAGCCATCGTCTCCTCCGTGTCATCACTCTGAAGAATAGCAGTAGCATAAGTTAATATTTTTAGGAAAGATAGTGATAAGATACAGCTCAGGGGGGAGAAATTGATCAATCAATTCCCGTCTATCACAGTCCATGGTCTTGAACCTCTCCCAAGATGCCCCAAAACACATTCAGTCTGTCCCAGCCACTTTTTTAAAGCTGCCAGTGCATCTGGCTGCGGAGCGTCCCACATATCGCGTTCAGAACCGATTCCGGTTCCAGATTTTTGCTACCCGGTTCTGGGTACAGTTGCAATTTGACAGAATAAGGAATTACAAAAAATGTTGATTACTTTGTTTATTTCAATTTTTATTGAAATAAAAAAGTAGGGAAGGGAATTACGAATTTTAGATTTGGGCCATCTATGTAAGTTCATCATTTTGGCTTGGCAATGAACGTGTTAAGGAAGATGGGTCGGAAAAAAATATTCGGACTCCTCCTCTCCTTTCTTATTCAAATTACTCGTAGGTATTGGAAAATGACAACCAATTCATAATCTTTTCATTTAACGCTTCCAAAAATAATGATAAACTTCAAGAAATAAAGTAAATTAAACAGTGTTTCGTTTATTTTTAAAGAACCGGGGGCTTTCGGTCTCTGTTCTAACCATACCTTGTCGGAACCGGGTAGTACCGGTTGTTAGGCCTAGTCCCACATTACATTATCTCCACTCCAGAACTGGACCAGATTATGTTATATTGTATCAATGAATGTGCAACAAAGAATAAGGAGGAAACAGTTGTAGGATCCAGTTAAGAGAGAAGAGAGTCATGGATCCATTAACAGATGTGGGATCTATCAAAAGAGGGGACAGTCTTGAGCAGCAATGAAGAGGGGTCCAGAAGTACAGAGTGTATGTATACGTACAGCGGAGCGCAGCTTCCGCTTGCGCGCGTGCTGCGTCTCGTTGCGCGCGTGGTTCTGCACGTGCCGCACCCACGCCGCCGGCACCGTGAACACTTCGGCGCACAGCTCGCAAGTCAGCGGACTGTAGATCTGTAGGCGCACAACATATTCACTTTAAAAGAACCAGATCCAGTTTTTTGTTACCAGCAAAACGCAAAGGCATAGACAATTGATAAGGATTAATTATTCGCCGACCAACACTTATTTTTTTAAACGAAAAAAAGTCAATGAAACAAACAATAGTCACCGCCTACCGAAAGTTTAGATATTTTTCAATTTTTTTTTTTTGTGTTTTTTGGAAGTCGTTTTTCTTTTTTGTCGTCCAGGTTAATGTGGCCCACCTTTAGACATGCTCGGGCCGCACATTCGTTCCTCTTAATACCCCATTCAAATTTTAACAGTATCAGTAACAAATGACATAGCTAACTCAGACTGACAGTGTTTTCTGGCCGCTTGGCCACTTCATGTAAGAGCAGCACCGAGTGAAACTAATCCAAAACAAATTCATCGTTAATTCACTTACCAAGCTCTCCTCTTCAATATCAACCTCGTCACTAGGCTCATCCTTGACACTCATTTCCGCTTGGAACATCTCAGCGATAGACCGCTCCTCTTCCTCGATACTGCTGGCATCCCATTCTGGTTCATCCTTTATTTGAATCTCTGTTTCCGTCAGACTTTGCGACGATTTTTCTGTGGGGAAAATGGAGGGAAATGTTGATGTTGTTGAGTTTTAATAATATTAAAATCCTGGAGGCATGTCCATATTAACAAATATATCTCAAATGATTGAAGGCCGTAAATCAAAATACCCATTTTTAACCTCATCATTATCATCACCCAGCTTTCAGAAGCTCATTGCTAGACAAAGGATCTCTAATTCAATCAACTTTAAAACGCCAGAAGTTTATTTGATTTAGCTATAACGGTGGATCCACACAGCCCGGCGGCATTGTCAGCGGCTTGACCACAATCAAAGCTGCCGGTAAGTGCCGCCGGAAGATTAACGCCATAAGCTCTGTTAGGTAACTGTTGGGTATGTCACCCCGGGAAACAGAAAGACCATTTCTCTAGACGAGTTATGGTGAAAACGCGGCTTTAAATCGTACAAGTCATATTTCAGTATTGTTTTGCTTGCCGTGGTTGATGCGAATTGTAACTCTTTATACGTAGATATCGGTTGCCAAGGGCGCATATCTGATGGTGGAGTTCTACGTAACAGTAGTTTGTTTCAAATGATACAAGATGAATCTGCACACTTCCCACAACAACAAAAAATTAGAAGGAAGAAATACGCCAGTGCCTTTTTATTTAATCGGTGATGGATGACGCATTCTCCATCAAATAATACGAAACGACACCACTCTCATCAAAAGCCGTGATCGAACTGTTCCCCTGCTGCCGGCGGCGTGGCAAAATGCCGCCGGCTTTGTTGCGAATGCCGCACATAAAGCCGGCGGCTAGGCCGGAGGCATTGCCACCGGCCGCTGTGTGGATCCACCCTTAAACTTTAAACACTCACTTGATGCTTCAGATGCATTATCCTGTCCTTCCTCGTCTTTAATGTCCTCATTATCCGATTTGGTTTCAGTCTTTTGCCTCTTTCCATATTTCCTTTCAGTATGTCTCCTCAAGATTCTTGGTTGTGGTGGTTCCTCTGATGAGTCCTCACTGACAGCAGTAGCTACTGACACAGTTGTGGGAGCTAGGGTAGATGTTGCTACAGCAGCAGTGGTAGCAGTTGTTGTGGCAGTCGCTGTAGCAGTCGCCTCGGTGGCGGCGGCAGTTGGTGCTGGAGCTACCAAAATAGTTTGCCCTTTTGGACCCCCTGGCCTGATCGCCGCTTGTGTGCCCCCTTCAGTTGTTTTGATGAAGACTAGTTTTGGTGGGCCAATGAACATAGGCCTAAAACAAAACAATTAATACAATGATATACCATCAAAATAAATTGGAAGATGTTTGAAACCACTCTATTAAAGAAATGAAGAGCACCATGTCATCATCATCTACCTAGCCTTTTCCCAACAGCATATGTCTGGGTCGGCTTCTAGTCTAACCAGATGCAGCTGAATACCAGTATTTTACATGGAGCGACTGCCTATCTGACCTCCACAACCCACAAGTTACTGGGTAATGGCTTCACATGCGTTCTGAGGCACGGAGGGAACTCAGAATATAGTGAATTGTCACCCATCCATAGACCGGCCTCTGCAAGCACTGCTCAACCAGTGTAACTGCTATTAGAAGTACCATGATGATAGTTAAAATATTTTGTTAAATACCAAAACAAATAAAATTAGCCAGTAATAGTATTTCTTATTTTACACACCTTGAACCAGGTTGTCCAGGATTGAAGGCTTTCAGCAACTTATCATCTTTCTTAACAGCTATCTTTGGTTGTATTGGTACCTCATCTGGTTTCTTTGCCGAACCAGGTTTCATAACACTAGTAGTGGCAACCACCTGTGTTGCCGTTTTCTCAGCAGATCCTTCGCTGCCATCTTCTGTCTGTCTCCATAGTCCTCGTATCTTGAGAACTTCACCAGCTTTCAAGACAGTGTCTAAAACTTCATTTGAAACTGTTGTTTCACCTGAAAGTTGATGTAGGAAAATAAAGATAAATCATGAGGTTGGTGATATGGAGGAGACTGTACCATTATTACACCATACCATCATTTACTAACTTGCACACTATTTTTGTTTAGGCTGCTGGATAGCCATTCATAATGAAGTTTATAGATGTGTATGAACTTTGTCATACCACCCATACATACAGCCTGTGTAAATGTGTGAAAAGTGACATAGGACCAATAAGATTTTAGCTGAAGAACAATACGTATAAAAACGTTAGACAAACATTACAGAGATGCTTAATTTTCATTAAAAAGAAGTGCCCCATGACTAAAGAATTTAATAATGTAATGTAAATGTAAAAAAAAAAACACAAACTGATAGATATTTTTTTAGATAAGTCCGCCCCTAAGACGACCCACTGACCTAAATATTTTACTGACCTTTATACATATACTCGACGAGAATCTTCAACGCCTTCGTCGATATTTCCGAAGGCAGCACGACATACAGCATGCCGCCCATGCGTGTCACCGAGCGCTGGCCCTCGAACAGGTTGCACAGATACACGCTGCACGAGCTCAAGATGAACTTGTGCGCCGGTATCTGCGACCCGTCCAGGGTGCACAGCACCACATCCGTGAACCGCTCCGAGCGAAGCAAAGCCGCTACGGAACCGTTCAGATGAGTGCTGTGCGAATGCCATTTTAACTGGTATGTGTCCGTGGACGTCATTGTTCTTCTTTATGTCCTACATTTCACACCATCTGCAGCAAACATTCATAATTTTAATAAACTTTTAATTTACGCGCGTTCATCTTGTTTACGCCGCGCGCCGGGCGTCAAGTTTACATTTCGAATGAATGAATGACAGAATGACCAAAAGAAATAAGAACACAAAGAGTAGAATACAAACCAATAGCAGGAAGACTAGGCTAAGAAGACTAATTAAGAACTCCTTTGAGTATGTAATTTTATGTAAGTGTTCAAAGTAAGGTTCAATGCTTCTGCACTTCAAGTTCACGTTCAAGCAAAAGTCATTTGCATAACTTTATAATCAATATTGCAGAAAAGTTCCAGTCGTAGGGTCTTATTGTCAATTATTTAATTAAATTTTGTAATCCCGGTCTATTTTAATTTCAAAACACAACACACAACAACAAATCAGTCAAAACAATAACACAATATAGCAGCGTCTATCGATTGACCGGTGACGCAAAACATTGCAGAAATACAAATAAAATACTGGTATCAATAATTTGTTTTACTGTTTTGGCCAGACTAATGGTAATTGAAAATACGTACATATAATTAATAAAATTTCGTTAAAAATAGTTTTAATATTTTAAATTATTTTTGCTAGAAAAATGCGAAAATAATTTAGGATGTAAGTATACTTTCCTTTCATTCAATTAAAATGTAAAGAAATATTTACCATAAAACTTCAACAATCGAAAAAATCGTCAATCATTTTATTCTGAACTGTTGCACACACATTACAGTCTATAACACATTGATCACAGTTTAAATAAATTACAATTCAAGTTTGAAATAAGTAATTTCAAACAACGCAATGCGCGCACCCACCGTTTGCGACCCTCAAATCTGGTGTGCGGCGGCTGCGGCTGCAAAAATCGATGGAAATGATATTGATTTAACTCGTAGACCGGGGTTGCGCGTTTATCTTATCGATCCAACTGAGCGTCGGTTGTGCGGCGCGCGCCTGCGTCGTCGTATAGCGAGGGGCGCGTTTCTTCGCCACCGGCGCCCGCCCTGACTCCGCATCGCCGACGCGCCACCCTGTTCACGCGCAAATTGCTTTTATTCCGTGAACTCTTTTTCCATATTACACCCGATACGTGTTGAATGTTCATCAAGAGACCATCGATGACCGTAAAATCAACATGAATTTTATAATGCCATTTAAATAGCTACCTAGATAGATTTTTAATCGTTCGTCTAATTAAAGTAGCCGATGCTGTTAACTGACGTTATCCCTAACATACGTTCGTGTACCTACTAGCATTAAAAAAACACTGTTCATAAATGATCTATTTTTACCAAACTTCTTGGTAGCGTAATTATTGTCCAGCTTAACCCAATTGACGAAAAATGGCGTGATGTAAGGAGCACATAAAAATAGAAACCAATATCTTTTTTTGTAGTTCTATATAATTAAAATTTTATTGAGAGTTGTCATTTTTCTTCGAAAGTTACGTTTCATTAACAAAACGTAAAATAATTACGCAGTTATAATAAAATTATTACTGTTCTGCTAGCTCTACTAGGAGCAGGAGGGGTGGGTGACTCGAAGGACGCTGAATGCATTCTACGCATAATTAGTTATTCTATAGTAGCATTAATGTACCTAATGTATGTGTTTTTGTTGGATATGAATCATACTTAATAATGGAAAGCGGGAAGTGACTTTGAATCCATATGTAAAATAACTATAATTACGACGCACTTGCTATTACATAATAACTTTTGGGGACATTATACAACGGATAATGCACACCTGTCACCAATAAAAACAGTAGAAATAAGTTCCGTCTAACGTAACAAAGGACCTTGTTCCATGGTACATAAATATTCACAAAAAGGGTTGTGTTTTCAAGCAATTCTAAGCGAGTTCTGTACCGCCAACAGCAAAAGACGTCAAAAATATTTCGGTATTCGGCAATGTCTTCATTATCGTAAGGTAAAAAACCATAATATATAATGTTCTTCAAGTGATAGAATGATACTAATGATTTCAAGTACTTACCTACTCCCGTAAATGGTTGGCAAGAAAATTGTTTCTATAATCTAAAAGAATTTCTGCAACACAAAATTTAATGTTAAGGTATTTTATATTATAGTATATTATTATATGCAATATGTGTTTTTTTGTGTTTCTTTTTCTTATTAATAATTATTTTATTTAAATTAGCTTAAGGAAATATTTGTTATATTTCTTTTAAATACGCATTATTTAATAATGTAAAATTATATTTGCATGCCCTAAAAAGGCAAAATATGGTTTGTACCTAAACCACCAATTTTAACAAGTGGTAACACCTGTATTTTAAGCAAATAAAGTATTCTTATTCTTATCCCGTAATATTTTCATGACAAATATTTTTGTTTTCATTGAACGCTATGAACCTTGAATTATTATGTCAATGCTTTAACACGCATCACTTTTGAATTGTGTGCTGAATGTTAGTTTTTAAAGTAATCGTCATTAGGTAGATCATAGCTGCATTTATTTACGAGCCGAGCGTGATTTATTTATTTGCGATTTAGCTCTATGAGCTACAAAGAACATGGAGCTTTACGAAAATCTTTTAATCAATTTTTTATTTCAAGTCTAACTAAGTGCTTTATTTTACCCGCGAAATTCGTACTTATTTTACTTCTTAAAAGTCGTCATGCATAACCATGACAACTACAGCAGACAGCCTATTATTTTTAAAAGTAGTGTTGTTATACGTAGGTACCTAGTTATATTTTCCGCATGGTTCTAGCGTCGCGTCGGCCGTGGGGCGGGCTTGCGCGGATCGCGTGCGCACTCATTATTGATTTTGTTCCTGACCCCACGTTGTTACCATCCCCCTACGAACGATGCGATGTACACGATAGAGGCACAGCATAGCCGCGTAATTATTGAATAGGCAAACTGCAGCTGTATTTTAATTACAATTTTTAAGCGGTAGCGATGATAATCATATTATTTATGTTAGTCATTCCTGATAATCCAATTTCTGGGTCTGTAGGATAGGAAGTCTAATGAATAGTTTTCCTATTTTTTTTTAAAGAATATTTTGTCAGTTTCGTGTACCAAGATTGACTCATAGAAACAAGGTAAACGAAAATTACTGTGTCAAAATGCTTCAAACATTAGCTGTGGGTCCAAATCATATATTATGGTCTATTGTAAATGTATACCTAGTACCTACCTATTCCGTTTTTAAATATGGTAAACGCACGCAACGCTAGTAAAACCGAACAAAGTAATTAGGTACTTATCCCCTTTGTCGAGTATTCATGCCCGCGAATTTTACGAAGCTGACATTACTATTCCAGGTTACTGTTGATAAGTTGGTACCTACCTATTTTCAGTCCTCCGCTACGTAACAAAACACGTGTTTTAGAAACGTGGAGAGCCAACGGGCGCGCTTCGCATGGAGCCCTTCATCAACAGGGAACATCGACCTAATTACCTACTTACTAATTTAATTGTTATTGCTCTAAGTTATTTTGTCACTTGGAATCCAGTTTTCCATAACGATATATTTGTGTTTCTCAAAATAGGTGAACCTATATATTTTATGTCCCTGAGTACCTATAGGAAGAAACTAACATCAATTTATCGTCATTGTATGTAATCATTGCTTAATTAATGTAATGGATGGTTGGACACTAGTTTTTAATGTCGGGAAGCGTAACGTAACATAACGACGCGACGCGACGCGGCGACGGGAGGCAAATAATAATTATCCCAGCGCGAACCAAGATATTTTATACCAACTTCTTTATTGGCGCGAACCATCACGAACCGAAAGTAGGTACCTTAGAGAGCTCGAGTTCGGGCTAAAACGTAGGTAGGTGTTAGAGGAGTTGGGTATAATACCCAGAATTCGCCTCATGTTGATTTTAGTATCGTCACTGTGTATGATACCTAATGTGAACAAGTAAAACGTAGCCTATCCGATATGTAGGTATAATACACTTCTCTTGTATGTGCACCAATTCGTCACGGAATCTAAGTAAGCAACGTGAATAAAAGAAGTTCCCGATAGTGTTATCAATGTCATACAAATAATGAACCTTCCAGGTCTAAATAATACCTACTGCCGACCTAACTTACCAAAGTACTACCTATGGCTGCAGTACCTACCTGTACTGTGCAGTGTATATTGCAGTTGTAGTAGGACCCATGATTTGATTAAAAAGCTTTAAGAGAGTCATCACTATAATATAAAGAGTATCATAAATGTAGCAATAAAAAAAGGCAATTTAATTATAGCCCGTCAAAATCGTTGTAGGAGGTAGGCGCACCGCCCACGCTCGTTTAATGTGCAATGACAGATGCTCAATTGCTCATAGATAGGTAGTTGCCACAGTAGCTATGGTAGGTAGCCCCTGAGTGCCCGGAGCTCATCTACATTCCGTGCAGCTATATTTCTGGTACATTTGGGGGCAAATATACGTATGTCTATGTCACAATAATCACGGTATATTATATTATCTATACAGTATTCCAACTTCATACAAACGGACGAAGCGCGAGCTATACCTACGCGCCTCGATCTCGGCATGCGCTCGGCATGCAGACAATCGCGACTGTGCCGCAGCGCGCACGACGAACGAAGTGTTGTTTTTTTAACAATAACCGCGCGATTTTTTCACTAAAAATAAGTTCAAGTACATATTTAATATGACGAGTAGGATATATTGTGCTGTTTTTTGCATGAATTCGTCAATAACGCATCCAGAGATAACTTTTTTAGATTACCTGGAAACTCTGAAAGGTAAGATTATAAAATATTTTTACTTACTAGTAGGTAGGTACTAATGTGTGTCTTTTTAATGGATAAGTATTTCCTTGTATCTCCCGGAAAAAAAGATCAAAATATACCAATCAAAAAACAACACGCATTTTTATTGAACACTTCCTATTCAATTCACAAAGTATTTTATTTGTTTATTTAAAAAAAGTATATTTACAATCACAAAACTAAATGGAAACACAAAGTAGGCAAATGTACTCGTAATTAAAATGCTGGAGGCGGGCAGCCCTATCGCATGTAACTTACGTACCGCGCAGCTGTAGGCATTTATTGCAAAGTTACGGCCGAGTTATAATACTGTATAGATAATATATTATTACCGTGCAATAATTGTTCTTTTATTTAAAAAAAAATAATTGAAATGTCGCCGCTACAAAAGGCTCTTTAAATTTTGTACCTTGGTAGTAATTCTTATCAAAATAAATTACTTCATACTCAAGATTGCTTCAATACCTTTATATAACTTTTTGAATTATTCAATTCGGACAATCCATTCGAAAGATATCACGAGTCCAAAAAATATAAGTATTAGAAAAAAGTCGCGTAGTTGCCGCTCACACCGCTCGGCTCGGCTTACTACCATAGATGATACACTATTATCTAGCTATCTTACTACTTTATATTACTATACTCTATGGCTTACTATGCGATGTAAGGCATCACTGCACTGAGCTGAGGTACGGGAGGGGAGTCAATCTACGCAGCGGTCAAAAAATTAAATAAATAAGGCTTTTGTTTGTAGTTATGATATTTTTACAAACATTAGAAATAAAAATAAAATAATCGAATATAAAAATAACAAACAAATAATATAAAAAATAATAACAAAAAAAAAACAATATCCAAACTTTCTTATAATGTACTTTTTTTTAGTAACCCGGCCCAAAAAGAAGGGTGTTAGGTGTGAGTGTGTATGTGTTAAAATTTATAATTTTTGAAGTTTTTGTTAAATAAATATAGTATTTTTATATTTTTAAATGTTTTTTTTAATTGTTTTATATGTGTATATTTAAAAATGTAAAAATAAGAAAGAATAATCAATAAAGAAAATAATAATAGATAATTTATCAATTGAATCTGGTCTCTAAAATGTAAGTACATGTGTCATAAATAATGTAAATGTTTGAATGGTAAAATATGGCTAAACTCTGCTACTACAACTGTTGCGTATAACCCATATTTGAACAATAAAATTCTGTTCTGTCCCATCCCGTCCCATACCGTCCCATCCCGTCCCATCCCGTCCCATCCCGTCCCATCCCGTCCCATCCCGTCCCATCCCGTCCCATCCCGTCCTATCCCGTCCGAAGTAGAAGAAGTAAATACCCGTGCGAAGCCGGTCAACTAGCTCAACAATAATTTTACTCTTGGACGAGAGAGAAATTCAAGCTATCGAATAAACGGCGGAATCAAACATACTCTAGGTAGTTAAGTTATCAGTCAATTTGATTGAGAAATAGGATAAACAGAATAAAGTTATGTTCTACATGTATGGAGCCGGCGGATAGCTGACAAACAAGCGACTGAATACGATCAACTGGAGATTGGTAAAACAGTTCAAGTTAATAATTCAGACATTAAGTTTGCATCTGTATATTTGTGTCATCATCCGGCGGAGCTTTGCGCTATTAGCCGAAAACACAGGTTGGCGCAGTAGCAGTAGTAGATTTGTGTAAACAAATGCACCAAAATTTTTTTTTTTCGCAATTTCTTTTACTTGGATGACATATTTTTTCCAGCTATATTGGTTTAAAAACCAAACTAGTGAACCGATTTTGATGAAATACCTATGGGACCGATCGGGAAGTATATACTTTCAGATAAAAGATTTTTTCAAATTGGTTCATAAATGACGAAGATATGAGGTAACAATAAAAAAAAAATACAACCGAATTGAGAACCTCCGCCTTTTTTTGTCGGTTTTTCTGTCGCCCGCAGCGTCGTATGCCGCGGGCAACGCAGCGGTGGATGCCGCAAGGGGGCAGATGTCTATTAACATCATTAAATCATTAATTTTAATTGACCTTACGTATTAAAGTGTCATTCAATAATAAGTATTTGACAAATTGTGTAGGTACGTTTTTCAATATTTCTGTGTTCACTGCTAACATACCTAATTGAACCCCATCGAAAATGTCTGTGCCAGTAACAAATTAATTTAAACATAGAAGACATAATAGAACATTGTTTATTCACAAGACTGTAGCACGCAAAGCGGTCAAGGACCTAATAAATAGATCGGAACCAATATAATGGTTACGCATGTCACTGCTCTCGATGCTCAATAGGCTAATGTCTAAAACTTGTAGATAAAATACTAATGTCACTGTCATTTTGACATTTTGGCATAAAGTCGCCTGTTGCGCTTGCGCCAGCTTGCGATTTGCGTGCATTGTGCACAAGAATTGTTTATTTTCCTTAATTTAGCAGCTTAGGATCAAATATCTAACCTGTGATGAATCCTCAAAGCAAGTCGACGGCGTTGTCCGCCGATTTAAACAACTTCATCTATGGCGTTTCGAGGAGAAATGCCCAGAACGCGCCAGAATTGACTAGGACTGGCTTAAGTTTGCTTAAAAACTTCCCGGCGGCAAGAGATGCTGTGTTGGAATACTTCGCCATGGTATTCCATGATGCTGTCAACGTTTCCATCACTCAGACGGACTATGAGGTAATCTGTATTATAGATATTTGTTTAATGTTGAACACAAAAGTTATTAGTTATTTACTTTGAGGAGGCAGGACAAGCAGTAATATATCATGACGTTCCTTTAGGAATAACTGGCATTACTTATTTTGTAACTTCACAGCTGGTTAGACATAAAGTTTACATTAGAATGAATACACAAACTGTATAATTAACAGGTAAAATAATGACAAATATCTTTGTTGAGGGTGTTAGTTCACTTATCAACACAGAATGGGCTTGAGCCAGTCAGAAAGATATTTATGCCTATGCAATAAACTCTACTTTGCTTTTATTACATGGACATCTCTATCTGACTGATGCCTGGTTCACATTATTCCAGTGGCATTCCAGTGCTGGACTGGAATGTACCTATCCCAGTGAGCAAACTAGTCCAGTGGCTTGGTGGTATATTTTTCAATCAACGGCACCAATTCCACTGCAACTGTAATAGTGTAGACAGCCAATTCTGGATTAAACAGTGAACCTATTAATACATATTTTTGCTGTTGTTAAATGTAGACCATATGACCCAGTTAAGTACTAGGCTGGATTACCGCACTGGAATAATTTAAACAGGCATGACTCAAACCAATTCCACATTGATACATCGCTTTTACTCCCAAATGGTAACCACTCCCTAAATGGCAATTTCTCTTTAGGGATTGTAAAAAAATATTCATTACTGTTCTCTAAGTTTTCCTTCTCTGTTCAATTTCAATCTAATATTAAAAAAAAATATATAAATATAGTTAATAAAAATGTACAATACTGACTTTTCCTTACAGACAGATTTAGGTGCAAATGGATCACTGGAGAGTGTCAGCATCATCGGCCCTGAATTGTGCAACCTGGGACAGTCATGGGCACCATTTATTGCACCGTGGTGCATCAGTCTAATCATGGATATAGCTACCAAAAAGTCCAATGTACCAAGTATGTTGCTTGTTGAATAGGAAATCATCATTCTCTAGTCCCTATTCCAATATATTTGGGGACAGTTACAATTATTATTATAAAAAAGACTATACATGATAATGACTTTATAGCAGTTTTTGCAATCAACACAGTAAGGGTTGAACCTCATCTATCAGCATGGAATCGCACTTTACCATGCTCCTATCCTTTTCTGTCGCTCAGAATCGTCATTTGGTAGAGCGAGAAACAGCGGGAATGCGATCGGCATCACACTCTGATAAACTTTGATTCCGTGCTTCTAGATGAGTTTCAACCCTTAAACAAATATTGTGTAGGTATATGTGGTCAATTTAAATTCCACTTGTTGATAAAGTCCATGTTATTCTTGTATTAATTTATACATAAATATTATTATATGAAATGAAATGTTCTAAACATCCAAAATGATAAATAAATTGTTCATTCTCAGATGCAACATTGCAAAGTGCAGATCCAGTTAGAATTCTTCTTGACATAACCACGCAGAATTTAACTCTCCTCAACTCGGAAGAGAGGGCAAAATGCATTGATATGATGTTAGGTAAGTTTCTATCTCTTACAGCTTTATTGTGTTGCATAAGTTGTATTTATTAAAATATTATTTAGGTATACCAACAGCTTTCACCTATATGAAGTTTACCTATATACATATACATAATATATGTTGAAAGGAATAACAATTTTATTAAAGCAAAATAATGTTTCCTTTGGGCTTGCAAGCTCATAGGCCCATTAAGTCTACAACTCACATAATGGAGTCACAAACAGATTGTGATGCTGAACCTGGTGTCACCTTCTCCATCTTCATGATTTTGTGTGCTATTTTAAATTATTTCTGTTGCACAGGTTCCTGGGCATGTTCCTGGGCAGTTGGCTGGGTGGGTCGCGCGGAGCCGGCATTAGTCGCTCCACGGGCATTACAGCTAGGTGCAGACGCGGCGCGCGCAGTCTTAGCCCATCTTGCGAACCACCCGCCGGCCACGCATCACGTGCGTGTTGCTGTGCTCGACCTGTTTCATGTAAGTATGTAACTTGGTTATGCTGACTAAGGGATATTTTTTTGTCTTTGACTTATTATTTTTATTGTTCCACTCATATATACAAATGCCCATTACTGACGGTTATATTATTATAAGTTAGAACTGTTGTCGTCGCTTTCATTGCCGTGAAACCGTGAAAAAAAAAATACGGCCCTTTTATTAGAAAACTCTCTACCTATGTAACCTCTGAGCAATTCCACCATCCACATTTATTGTGGTCCTTCGAGCCGGATATTCTGCACTACAGCTATATGCAATTTAAGGACGTCAGGATCAAATTAAGAACCTAAAGACCAAACCGAAAACTTATAGACCAAAACTGAAATAATAAAAAACTCATAGGTAGATAAAACCTAACATTATACTTTTACAGGAGGCTATCAAGGAGGACAGTAAGCCAGAGAAGAAACGGGATGTTATTCCTTACTTGCTGAACTTAGCATCAAAATCTGATATTGTCTTGAAAGCTCTAACACAGGACATTGAACAGACATGTAAGCATAGAAGATGCTTCATTTGTATTTTTAAAATGTTCTTTCTTACTTCCTGGTAAGCTCTTAATTCTAACTGATATCCTTCTGATTATAAAATAATTTTCAGTGACGGATGAAGTAATGGAGCGTCTATGCGCCGTTTGCGCTTCTCAGTACTCAATGCTATGGGTGGACGTGACGCCTCCCGCGCTGGTGACGTTGTTACTGCGCGCCGACGTGCGCTGTCTCTTGCTGCTGTTACGTCACGCACTTACCAATGTGTTCTGTAGGCAGCTGTTGGGTGAGTGTGACACTACTATATGGAACTACATAACTCAGTGCTATGGGTATGGGTGGACTTGACGTCTTCCGCGCTGGTGAGGTCTGAAAAACCGAGATACATTTTCAAAATCCTTTTGCCATAGACACGCATCTATAACGAAAATGTTCCTTTTTTTTCAGAATATCTTCTTCAGAAGCTGGAATACGAATGTCTGTTTCCGGATAAAAACATACCGTTGCTGACAAGTGCTGCTGAAGAAATTAATATTGTCAGGGATAAACTGTTAGATGGCAATCAATTGGAGAAGTATTCACTAGCCAGGATACTTATTTTAGTCAGTGAGTGCATTGAATTAATTTTAATTAAGACATAATTCATAAATAATATATAATACATACATAATATATAATACATAAAATCGCTTGTCAACACTTTAAGCCATTTAATCTAGATCGAAATTCATATTGGTGTCCATACTTTCATACAAATAGTATTATGAATTAGAAAGTACTCTGCCTGTTACTTTATTACGTTTTAATTGCTCAACACTGCATTCGTATCTGTTTATATATACATACGGATACGAATAGACCATGTAGGTCATACGATAATTTTGACACGGTAGTAAGTTCGCTTGAGATGATTTAACCAGGTGGTTAACCACCCGAGTGGAGTAGCAGTCAGGAGCTAATCATGTATATAAAAGCTAAGATAACAATATATTTCATTTCAGGTTACAATCTCCCATCCGAGTTCGTAAGCACAATCAGCTATCTCCTCCAATACTCTCGCGACGATTCCACCCTAGCCCTTCTAGTACGTATCATCGCCGGTACAATCACCATGCATGTTCCTAGCGATAGTCCAGACATAAGCATGGACACTGAAAGGTACCAGAACTTTGTGAAGACGGGAGTTGAGTATGCTTTGAGGGACGCTATGCTGTCTGACAGAGAGATCAAGAGCTGTTTCCTTGAGGGGGACGTACCGAAGGACCAGAAGACTTATTTGCATCATTTTTGTGAGAATATTATTAAGTTGTTGAGGTGAGTAACTTGTGAGATATTTTAATACAGTTATTTCTGATGCATATATAGGTATATATATATATATTATGCATTACATTATTAAGCGCTATTAGTTTTAGCATTAGGTGGCCTAAGTCCATATTAATAGCCAATGGTGAAGAGTGAGACATCAATATGAAAAAAAAATGGTGAGGAAGTTTGGCTATAACAACCAGCAACTGCATAACTAAAAGATTCGCTTATGTTTTTCTGGGTATTACTTTTGAGGTCCTAAAAGGAAGTTCTTTTAACTTCTTATTATTTTTTCCAACAGATGGGAGAACTCCAACCGCGTGCCTCACCTACGCACACGTCCAATCGGTCGCGCGGTAGAAGCGAATCTTTATCGAATAGGCGGAGCTTTACAAGAGCATACGTCGTTGCTGCGAATCAGGAAGGACTGCACCATGGCTTCTCTGAATGAGATGCCAACGTGTCATGCTTTGGCTGAGGTTGGTTAAGACAAAATTTGCAAGACATTTTTTATGTGAATGTTACCTATGTATGTGACTGCCATTTCTTCATTACACAGTAAAATATGCCCAAACCCAAGTATGGCAAAAGTTTGTGTCATGATCAGTGATCGGAGTAGGTAAATTGATTTTTGGTACTTGTATCATAAATGCACACAGAAAGAATATCATGGATAAGCCATTTTTCCGGAAAGTAATTCCGGTATTTCCGGATTCAATTAAATATTGTTAATGTTGGTAGTGATATTATTACTACTCAATTCAAAATTTAAAGGAAGGTATCAAAACTAAATTAATTTATTATTTATCTGTTGAATAAATAAATAGTGAAAAATCTAAGTCCGTATATTCGAGCCAAATCGTGGTTTTCAGCAGATTCCAGAAGTCAGTATGTACACAAGCCATGTAACGTTGTCACAACACAGTAACAAACCAAGAAGCGCACTCTACGAACCGAAGTAAACGAGTGAGCTACCTGGCATGTCTTCGACGGGCGTACGCATTGTTTTGATAATCGGTTAGTGCACCACCCATGATCCTTTGTTCTGATTGGTCGTTGGGTTGTGTCAAATCGTGAATGTGCCGTTAAAAAAAATTATGAAAAATATAATATTGCTCATGTTAATACAATTCCTACCTAAGTTCCGGTTTTTTTTTAATAATCAACCAATTCCGGAGGAATGTCCATATTAATATATACGTTTCGGATCAATGACCCCAATTCAATCTACCTACTCCGATCACTGGTCATGATACAACTGCCCTAACATAGTGGCATTTAGATTCAGTACACGATTCTCTATCTAAAAGCATTGAATTTATCTTGTCGGTTTTCTAAAAAAACATTTGTTCCGTACATTTTGATTTTGCGTAAGTATCGCAATTCTGTATGGACGACTTACTTTTTTCGATAACCAAATATAATATTATTTATTATATCCTGCTCCCTTACATGGTGTATGTGTAGTTTCATTCCGTAAGGATCATCTCAGTAATTGGCCCTTCGATACTAGGAACTGAAGGATTGGTGCTTCAGGTTTTCAGACGTATGTACATCCTGCTTTGAAATATATATTTTTTTACAGGTTTTAGATCGCGTGGACATGACAGGCACGAAAGCGGCGCCTCCGAGTGTGGAAGTTATTCTCAAAGTGGTACAGGCTACTGTCAAATATTTCTTCAGGTGCCTGCATTTAAAAGGTAACCGATTCTTGACGGCACTATTTAAACAAAATAACATGTCCCTTGTTTTTCAATTATATTAGTAAGTCTCTTGGGCCCCAGGACCAAAATGAGACGTCCAAATATTTTGGTCTCTTTTAATAGCATTAGCAACATCAAGTATCATCCATTCGAAATCATAAATGTTGCAGTAAGACAAATTTCTTGATATATTCCGTAGACACAATGGAGAAACTCCGAGGCGTAGCTACAGCCTGCCGCCTTCTCCGCAAACTCTGCATCCACAGCAAGTTAGCAAGAGCTTTAGCTCTACGGGAGCTATTAGAGACGGCAATGTTCAGAGAAGATGCGGCTTTCGGTAGCCGGCCAATCATAGCGAACCTAGCCACGACCAAAGACTGGAGGAGTGATGACTTGCTGATACATCTGAATCAGAAACACGTGAGTATTAAAGCTTCACAACTTCAGACAAATCCCGACTCCCAGACTTGACTAAAACCATTTATAGAAGTTATTTGACGTGTTCAGCGTCCCATGATGGCAGGCTTCCTTGTGTGTTCAACTTTGTAATGATTAGTAGTAGTTTTCACTCCTCAAAATTCGCCAATCAATGATGAAGCCTGTTATTTCAGCTGAGAAAGTACTCTTGTTCGATGCTGTGTTCTTAGAATGGAATTATTCAAATATGCTGGATCTTTTTGTTTCCTTATACCGCTTATATTTATTTTCTGAAATTTTAGGCATTGTTTAGATGTCATGTTAAATGAGCTAAAAACTAACGACATCATATTTTCTGATTCCTCCAGGGTCCAATAACCCAGCTGACTCAAAGCCACACGTCAGTCTTCCACGCGGGCATCATCGGCAAAGGAGTTCGGAAGCCGAGCGACCTCAATGTAAACGACATACCGCCGATACTGACCACCAACAACGAACTACTCATGGGCGCGCTTACGTCCTGTATGGTAAGTGTAAGTAGTACAACCGAGCATTTTTTCCCGGGTTTTATTGGTTATGGTTATTTTTATAGCGGTGTTTATAGAACGGCGAGTAGTGGACTTCATTTCAGGAATCAATCTTCTACTACCAACGGGTGATTATATTTTGACTGTCCGACTTTCCGTCTGCTGGGAAAACTCCCAACAAGTCTGCTTACGAACTCTTTTCCCGTTACGTTTAGGTCGTCTCAACGGAAAGAAAACGTATTCTGATGCCTTGATGATTTTAATATTCTATTCATTAACAGCATATGTATGCAAGCAACAAGCCTTCGGAAGACGGAGAAAACTACTTAACAGAGTAGGTTATTTAGGAATTATAATCTATCTTGCGTAGAAAGGACCAGTGCTGCATGGTTTCTTTTGGACCTTGAATGACAATGGTTGTGTTGGTCATTTGTGTTATTGTGGAAATATTGAAAATAATTCTATAAAGGCGTTAGTTCCGATTGAAGAGATAAAAGATTCTTAAAAAGGTATTACAGTTTCTAGAGAGGGAATCATGAAAATCGACTAAAATAGATTGCATATCGATTAAAGTGAAACAACAGTGTAGTGAAAATACTCGTATTTAACAAATTCCTGTATGGTAGAAGAAGGCGGAGGAGCATACCCAGCTACGGGTGATTCCGGGCTGAAATGATGATGATGAATATATTCTTGATATCTTTAGGATGGTAACAGCGGCTTAGTGGAAGGTGCGACATCTGTGTCCCTGCTGCTAGTCGAGTTGGTGTCGCCCGATGTCATGTACAACGGTCTGCCTTGGCCTGATGAAGATTTTACTAAAGTGAGTTTATTTTCCAGTACCTTGACGAGTTGTAGGTTCCTTTGTGTAAATGAATACTCTCAAAACCGTGAAGGAAAACATCGCGAGGAAATCGGCATGTCTTAGAACCGAAAATTCATAGACAGGTGATATCCACAAACCCGCATGGGGCCCGCGTGGTGGATTACGGTTCGCTTTCTCCATAGAAGAGGTCTGTGTCTCACAGTTGTGGGTACAATATAAGCTTATCATGCATTATTCAAGTCACTGTAACCATATAAATTAAAAAAAAAAAACTAAACAAATATTAATAAAGAAATATGTAACTGTAAATAGCTGTAGTAACACATTATTCTGTACTTGTAGCAAGTAAGTATAGAACGTGAACTGTACATGCGCGGCGCGCTGGAGTCGTGCGCCGTGGCGCGCGCGGCGCTGCGGCGCGCGGCGGCGGCGCGGCCCGCGCTGTGCCTCGCCTCCGCCTTGCTGCGCGCCACGGCCGCCACCTTGCTGCATAGGCTGAGGGCTTACCTAGGTTAGTTGCTGGTATAAACTCGACAACTTCACACTCTTATGCCAATTTGTTTGGGGTCGGCATAATACAGTTGTTTATTATTTTAGAAATTCAAAACCAATTAAAATGGCGATAGCTTAAAATCATACCCATAAATAATTAAGAACTGTGTACCCTAGGCGGACATTTTCGCTATGAATCTTACTGAATGGGTAATCTTTAATATTTTTAACACATATCACCGCGCTCGTGCCAATTTTAATTAAAAAATGATACTACAAATATTTTTTCTTGTAGATCGTCACACTCAGTCAGCAGAAATGGCAAAAGAACGCGCTGCATTACAGGAACTGTTGTCTACGATGACGTTGGGACAACTCCTGCCACATCCGCTAAGTCATATGCTCGAGTTAGCGCCTGAACTCACAGCTAGTGAGGTAAATTTGCATCGTACATTATTTAAAGATTTGGCTATCTTTACTCAAAATGTTTTCGTTTCGTTTTTAAGTGGCCCTTTGGTTTCTTATTAAATATATTCATTTAAAGCGCTATTCATTTTGCAGATAGTACAAGTTCTACGCGATTGTTTATGGAATTACACAAGAGATCATGTGCCTTCACCTGCATTATTTACTTGTGATTCAACTGGTAAGATTTCAATTCTTTTTAACTTAAAATGTAGATTTTTTCAGGAATTTTCTGTAGTTATAGCTGAAAGTTAGAGCCCCTATTGTTATGTGAAAGTATGGGACCGCGTTCGTCACGTCGTCGATGTGAAGGAATGCGTAGGGAGTCCCATACTTTGTGCTCTTTTTGTATCGACAAATCGTCTACGAACGCCATCGATTAATATGTCGTGACCCTTATTTTATTAATTACCTTTTTTTTACAGGCCTTCACTGGCGCGATCCCTCAACGTGCAAGCCGCCTACAACGTACACGGACACCCTAAGATTGATTATCCAGAAAAGAATATCTAAACTTGGTCATCTTTACCCAATAATGTTTCTGAATCTTGAGAAAGAAAACTAAATTACTTAAATAACTAATTAACTAGTTTTAGTCACTGTAAATAATGTAAATAGTTTGACTTGATAAGGAAATAAAGTGCCTAATGCAAGTACACGTTACGATTTTTATTTTTGTTGGTGAATAAGTTAAGGCTGTATTTTCAACCGACTTCCAAAAGGAGGAGGTTATCAATTCGTCAGAATGTTTTTTTTATGAGCCAACCGTGTTACAACATTGCTGCGTGGATGTTAGCGCGAATGACGTCAACAGGGGACGCTGTTGGTAAATAAATTGCGTCTGATGTCATGATCATTCTCTTGCCCTTATCCAAATTTATTTGGGGTCGGCGCAGTTTGTGTTCTTCCATACTTTTGTATTACTCGTAACTACATCTAGTCAGACACCTTTTCTAGCCATAGATATAATAAACAAGTTACTAGGTACTGTTTTTTATTATTTCTATGTTTCTAGCCATATCATCCTTCACACGGTACATCAATCGTTTCTTTGGTCTTCCTCTACTGCTATAGCCATCAACATTCTTTTTTTTTTTGTGAATGGCATCTCGCAGTTCAAGTTCAACCTAGGAGGTTGTCGTCTGCTTAATTGGACAATCCTGTGGATGCCTTGAATGTAAGGCCTCCAGCCAGGGCAAAAAACATACAAACTAAGCGACTACACGCTAAGGGCACTAAGGGCGCTAAGGGCACGAGCCCCGGCTTAGGGGCATCGCTGGGGGAGGGCAGCAAAGGGACAGGCTGGATCTGAGTGGTATTATTATTTAGGGGCTGATTTAAAACTACTGGCACAGCATCGTGGGCTGGCTCGAGCAAGGGTCGGGGAGGGCAAGGACCGGGACGTCGCGACGGTCCTCGACGGCGAGGACGGAAAGATGGTGGTTTGAAGCGGAGTTTATGCTTGAGAGTACTAGTTTCCCTACGGCTCTCCTGGAGGAGGGTGATGGACTGATGGCGTCATCGGGTGTGACAAGAGTATGCCTTGGTGGGCAAATGTGAGTCATACGTGAGGGGTCCTATCGGGCGGCCGATGCGATCAGGGGATTTACATGTTTCATTGCAGTGTCGAAGAAGCACTTCGAAAGACGTTTCATGAACTGCAAGACGGTGGGCATTCTAAGGTTTACGTGAAGACGTTCGTTACAGACGTAAAAGGGGGCCCCCGTGACTTTACGTAAGAATCGGTTTTGGAGTGTCTGCATCCTGTGAATATAGCGGGGCTTGGTATGTGCGAACACGACACAAGCGTATCTCATTATGGGACGGATCACCGCGGTAAAGAGGCGCAACTTGTACTTGAGTGACTACTTACTCTTTGTCGTTAACTTAAAATGAAGCTTACTTACGTCACGAGCTGTTTTGATATATGCCCCGAAGGACAGGTGGCGGTCTAGTATGACTCCTAAGTATTTGGCTTGCTTCTCCCAAAGGATAGGCTTACCGTACATAGTGATCGGGCGGGGGCTGGGGGGATTAATACGCGGTTTTGAGAATAGAACCGCCTGACTCTTATCGGGATTAACCTTGATTCTCCACTTCCGGAACCAAGTGCATAAGACGCTGGCTGAGGTTTGGAGGGTTTTGGCAATTACGTTCTAGCAACGGCCAGTGTGGTAAATGGCGCGAACAGGGCTAACTGAGCCTTTTTGCTCTTGGGGATATCGCTAGTGAACAGCATGAATATGAGGAGGGAGACGACAGAGCCCTGAGGGACTCCGGCTCGAGGGTGAGGGGAGGAAAGAGCTTCCCCGATGCGATAGCGGAATGCGACAAAAAGTCTCGTAAAATGAGCACGAGACAGTCTGGCACTCCTAGTTGGTACAGCTTGTATATTAAGCCGTTGTGCCAGACTTTGTCGAAGGCTTTCGCAATGAATACTTTTTTCCACACGATGTTTTCTTCATGGCGTCATATGCATTTGCGATAAATCGACTAAACCGGATAGTTTGTCCTGTAACATCTCTATATGAAATAGAGTAATAAGCTATGGAAGCAGCAAGGAGCGAATCGCCGAACAAAATTTTCTGCTACCTTTTGTGGGAGGTGAGGTAAATCATACCATACAGCACATTACGGGAATTCGAATTTGGGAATCACACACAGATACATGTATCCTTTTGCTACCAGCCATACGAAGAACAAACAACCACACAATAAAGAAACACTTCTTACAGATTGACAAATTAATGTCTATCTATATATGGGGGCTATCGTACATGAATTCGTCGCTAGAGGCGATCGTGTAGAGTAAGGTCTTCAGAAATGTCAGATGTTATAGAGTGTTCCGGCGTTGCGCACTTTTTTATCAATATTCACGAGTGTGGTCAAGATTGAGCTATTCCTGATTAATTATGACTTGAAAATTGTAGGTAGCAAGTTGGGAGTTTTAATTTGTTAGTACTTGAAGGAAGAATGATTTTAAATGTTTCATGCTTGCTAATTTTAGAGACAATATTGTAAATATGTACCTTAATTTTACAGTATGTTGTTAAACGTAATTAAATTAACTTTATATGAAGTTATTGGTACTTTAAAGTATAAAATAGAATGAATGACAGGACCTTACTCGACAGTGGCGCCATCTGGTGAGCTCAAAAACAATAGCCCTCATTGTCCTACACATGTTACATGACTTACATGTGATACAAAACACCATGGTTTTGCAGTGGCAGATCGAATTTTACTACAGGAAAAATGTACTTTGGTAGAAGGGTGAGTCCAGAGGCCCTAACACGAGTGAGCGGTGTAAACTTCACGGCTGATTTTAAAATCGACGTATTTATATTTACACTAGCTGACCCACGCAACTTCGTTTGCGTAACATTTTTGAATGATGCTCTGCTCCTATTGGTCGCACCGTGATGTTATATAAGTTATAGCCTTTCTCAATAAACGGGCTGTCCAACACTAAAAAAAAATTCGAACCAGTAGTACCTGAGATTACCGTGTTCAACCAAACAAACAAACTTTTCAGCTTTAATTAGTACAGATTATGTTTACACCGCGCTTGTGCTAGAGCCTCAGTTATGCCAACTTTAGAGCGTAGTCTTCTATGCTACATGGTAACATTGTCAATTTCATTTGACATCTGCCAAGTTTTTCAGATTCTATCTTGCTAATTGCTTGTGGGAGAGGGATGACGTTGACGCAGGCTAACAGTAAAACAGCTTGCGTGATTGAGATCCGATTTTCCAAGTTACAAAGAATATTGTATTGGAATGAAATTATCAATAACTCAAAATGAGCGTAGAAGTTGCGACTAATCTGAGCCCGCCCCCGGGTCTAAAATTAAGATGTTACACCTGCTTCAGTTTGGACAGGAATTTAAAACCATTGACTACTGAGGAAAGATTTCTTGTGGCTATGCTGTGTCCAGAAATGTTTCCTCATACTAAGGTAATTTGTTTCCACTCTTGCTAATTTCTAAATAAAAAATTCTCTCGGACTTCTTTTTCATAAAGTAAACAATGTAAATAATATTATGTATATAGTCGAATTCGACTTTGTTTTTTTTAAATAGTAAACAAATATTTTTATTGGTAATTTCTGTCACCCTTTTCGTCGACCTGAAAAAAGAAAGACATACTCCGATATGGATACGCCACGCCTGTATTCTTCGATGGCACAACAAAGAGAGGCCTCTAACCAGTAGTGGGCTAATTGGGACTTTGGATGATGGTGGTGATAATGATGATGGCAATAAGCTAGCACCCTTCTACATGGGACTAATAAACATAACTTGCGAAATGTGTGTGTAGTACTCCTCACCTCGCCTGACCCTTCAGGGCTATGACACCACTGACAAAATATTGTTAGTATTTTTTTCTTTTTCAGCCCAATGCCCAGTACCTAATATGTTGGGAGTGTGAGTTTATGATTGTCAGGATTAGACGATTCCAGGCCAGACTAGGAAAGGCATATCTCAGCATAAAGATGAACATACAAGGTGTTAAAACTGTAAGTAATGTCTGCAAAAGTATCTGATAAAAATGTAGACTAACTCTGTTAATTATATTCTTGCCTAATCACCAGTGATCGGAATAGGTAGTGAGTGCTATTCTTGGGATTTTGTGACCGTTATCATAACATGGATGAAAAAATTAAGCTTTTCGTATGTCTCAGTCGAGGCGCAAATATTTTTCAGCTGTTGTTTGTTTATAAGGGTGTTATTTTTTTATTAAATCTACTAATCAAAAAACACAATATGTATTTTTATTGAACATATAACAATTTTTGTTAAACAATAACACACAATAGGGGTGCACACACACACACAGACACACACACTACAGACTACAGTACACACACACACACACACGTACAGACTAGACTACAGTATTTTATTTTATTCAAAACGAACGTTTACAGTAATATTTATCATAAAACTAGAAAAATACTCAAGTAGGTAAATTAAAATACTGTAGCGCGCAGCCCTATTGCGTGTTTACGTACCGCGCGGCATTATTTCAAGGTCTCATACTGTGGTTTAAAATCATCTAGTAATCGACATTCAGAAAAATAATCCCAGAGCTTGTCCATGTTAACATTATCATGCGAAGGGCGGTCGTTTTGGGGGACTGTCTCTTGTAAACTCGACATTCAAAAATTGCTGATTATCAGCTTAATTTGAATAAATGACTTTTGATTCAGTTTCACTGACCCAAAATAGCACTACCTATTCTGATCCCTACTAATCACTCACTAAAAGAAAAATGATCATGTATCCGAGCACCGGTCTCTTCTTAAGTGGTTGTCCATACCTCAGTGTAGGGAGCAAAGGCGGCTAACTACCTTGTTTTCTTTTCTTGTTCCCCCACTTCCCCTAGCTACCTGGCTCCCCACTTGCAATACATTTGTGACATACTAGGAGTCTGCGCTCATCGCAAAACCGTGTTCTTCTATGTCCCTCTCACCTCAATGACTTCATTCACCGATCATTCTTCGTCCAATCTATTTCTCTGTGGAATGCGCATCCCCAGAAAATCAGGATGGCAAACAATCGTTTAAAATGAAAGTTCGCGAGTACATTCGGAAAAAGCTGGCAGTATTGTTACAACACTAATGATTTCCCCACTGTTTGTCTTTTTATTATAGTAAATCCGTGTATATGTTTATTTACATTTATATTTATTTTGATATATATTTATAGTATTTTCTACATCCTTATAGTTTAGTATTTGATTACAAGTTATTTTCAGATTAAACACCTACCAGTTTGTCTCTGCATCACCCAAAGGTTGACTGGTAGAAAAAACCTATGGCATTAAGTCCGCCTCTGTATATTGTGCTTCAAGTGTTAAATAAATAAAGGGGAATAATATTTAATTCACAAAAACTTGAAACATTCTCAATACAATGCATTTTAAATGAGAATAGGACTGATCTCACACCATGTTGTAACGTCAGTGACCTCTATCTGTCAATTGTCAGTTGAAAAGTATGGTTAGCAAAGACATTTTACTCACAGAAATAATTAGTTAATAATATTTTTTAATCCTTATTATCTTGTTTCTGTTATTTTCAAATTATTATGGTTTATTTAAAAGTATGGAACTCGACAGTTCAACCAAAAATTAATAATTAAAAATCTGTAACGTGTTTTTTAAACTGTTACATGCTTTTCATATTTTAGTCGATTTCGGAACGATTTTTATACTGTCTTTTATTGTCTATGGTTCAGTTCGGCAACTGTCATTTTTTGACGTTTCACTTTACGACCTGATTTCGTCATCGAGGCATTTATCTCGCCAATTTAATTTTAAAAATCCGGTATAATCACGGATATTTTTAGGCCAAACGATGCCATAATCGCTGCCTTAAACACCCAGGACGAGGTGTTCAGAAGGAGGGATCCTTAATTTCTTCGGTAAGATTTGTTTCTACCAGACCAATATGTGGTCATCATTTTAGGTTCGTGTTTTAAGTCGAATTGATGTTTCAGGATTTCAATATTGGACGATGCTCTAGTGTGATTTTCACCTAATTTGGATTTATCGGTGCACACGGGAAAAGTCATTTATTAACGGAAAAACGGTAAGTTCCTTCTTGGGACGCCATGCTCCCCACGTGTTGAAATTCTAATAGACTTGTGTATTAACCTTTTAAAATTTTGTTACAGCCCTGCTGTGGCGTTTTTCTTCTACTTTTTCTTTTTCTTTCGTCTGATTATAATTTTCCATTTCATGGATTCTGGATTCTCTCATCTTCGACGCCGAAATCTTGAGGTCTAATTTAACATTTTTTTAGCCAGACATCTGGCCCAAACTTAATTTACTTTCTTCATATAAAGATGCAACAATAATGATAATCTCAAATTAGTAATTTAATATTTAAAGTAAAAGGAAGCTACTGACATAATAAAGAAGGTATTAACAAAGGTATTTCCATTGTTCCTATAATCCTAGTTTAGTCACCCCCGGAAGATTAGAAGTTCGACTCTACAAAAGATGTTTTTGTCGCTCTGCGAACAGGGACTTGAAGTAGCTTCCTGATCTTGTTAGTTATTGTTGCATCTTATAATTTGTATTATATATTTACTATTACACATTATATAGTTTCTGTAAAACATTATTGTTTATTGTTGTAATTTACAACTTGAATTCTTTTGATGTTTCCTTGTAAGTAAACAATATTTCCTAGTAACATTATTGTACTTTTGTGTATGTTTAACTTTTATGGTTACAGCATTACCCTTTTACTCTTGCAAAACCAACATTTGTATGGTAAGACAGTTTTGTTTTGTATAAGTGACTCAACATTGTAAAACTAAGTGCGGTGTAATTTTATTTCATATTTTATTTTAAGTGAACTTTGGTTTAACTTAATAATCATACTTTATGTGACTTGAACTTATATTGTAAATTATTGCTGCATCTTTTCATTGCTAAACACTTTGATATTTTCATAAAAAACAACTTGTAACTTTAAAAATATTTCAACTTAACCTCAAATATTTTATAACTTTTGAAGTCTTGCATTTTGCTTTGCTCATCAATTATTATCATATTGTTTATTCAAAATGGATAAAGAAGTTCAGTCTTCTCTGCCTCTTGCTAAAGATAACATAGAAACTGATGGTGCATGCTCAGTTCCTAATGTTGCACCTTTTGTTCCCGACATGATTAATTTGACAGATGTACCACATTCTTTTGATCATAATGACAGGATTGCACACTCTTCCTCAGCTTTTGCGACGAACGCTTTGCCTTCATTTAATTCAATGAATGTTTTGGTTAGTGAACATATTAAAAAGAATTTTCCTTCTGCAATTAAGTTGCCCTATTTAAAAAAGAGTAGAACATAGAGTATAGTAATATAGATTAAGTATAATTAAATTCGATGGGAAATCTTGTGTTAGAGAATTTATTACTGAAGTTGAAGAATATTTTTTATACAATTTTGATGAAATTTTGTTGGTTGGTTCATTTACGGACTTGCTTAGTGGTATTGCTCTGAAATGGTTGGTTTTTAAAAACATTTTTTAAAATTTATAGATCAGCTCCTGTTTTATTTGTTAAAGATAATGATATTAGACCGTATTTACAATTCTCCGTAGGTAACCATACTTTTTCTGGTTTATTAGATAGTGGTTCAAATAGTTGTATTCTGGGTTCAAATAGTCATGAACAATTTTCACAGTTAGGTTATAAAATAAATTCTGTTTCTAGTGCTGCTTATACAGCTGATGGCTCTTCATAGAGAATCATTGGTACACAATTTACTTCTAAACATTTCATAGAACGTTTGAAAGGTTTTAATATCACTAAAATATTTTATAATACTTTATACACGCCTCAAAACAATACAGTTGAGAGTTATAATAAAACTGTTGAAACTTGCATAGCTTGTTTTGTTAAAGAAGATCATAGAACTTGGTCTAAGTATTTATCTAATGTTCAATTAGCTTTGAATAATAGTGTTAATCTAGCTACAGATTTCACCCCTAATTTTTTGATGTTTGGTAGAGAACTTATTTTTGATGCTTCTTTACATCGTTTAAGTGACTCTATTGATAATTTGAGTGAACTGGAAGTTTCCAATAGAACTCACTATGCTGATTCTCTTAATTCACTTAGTGATATTTTTGTTAAAGTTCAAACTCATTTATTAAAAGCTTATCAGCGTAATGCACGCTATTATAATAAGGGTCGTAAAGTCATTTCTTTTGATGTGGGGAATGTCGTGTGGAGAAGGAGTTTTGTTCAATCTCATGCACCTACTTAATTTTCGGCAAAACTTGCTCCTAAGTTTATTAAATGTAAAATTGTTGAAAAGATCTCTGATAATGTTTATATTCTGAAAGACCTTAATAAGGGTACCGCTGGTCGTTATCATGTTAAGGATATAATAAAATTTTAATTTGGTTTCAAAGTGTTGGTCTTGATTTTAATGATTTTGTTTGAAGGGCGCTTTTGTTAGTGTGATGTAAGATGGGATGGATGATAGGTTAATAGCACTTTAAATGAAGATGTATGTTAGGTAACTTCTTATAAATTTATTGAATTTGAGACCTTAACATTCTAAAACACAACTTAGGACCTTTTAATAACCTGTTCTACCCACACGACTACATTTTTCATATCGAAAGATCTTATTATTATTTCTAAGTATTATTATTTTTTATGCAGTCTTGTATGCAATTTTTTTTGTACATTCTTGTATACAATTTCTGTATTGGTACCTACTACTTTTGTATACTCTGTTCTCACTGGTAGAGGTTTACCTATCTTTCTTTTTTTTACGGATCTCGGTATAATTTTTTCCTTGATTTCGTTGTTTTTTTTTGCTTCTGTGCTCGGAAGATTGGTGGTGTTGTGCCGATCACAGAATGCATGTCTTTTTTTTGCTTCTGTGCTCGGAAGATTGGTGGTGTTATGCCGATCACAGAATGCATATCTTTTTTGCTTCTGTGCCCGGAAGATTGGTGGTGTTATGCCGATCACAGAATGCATTTCTTTTTCCGCTATTGTGCTCGGGAAGTTGGTAGTGTTGAGCCGATCACAATATGCGTTTATTTTCGAAGGTGTTTGTGCTCGGAAGATTGGTGGAGTTGTGCCGATCACAACATTCTTCTTTATTTTTTGCATCTTTAGAGATGTGGAGATTTTAAACTGTATCTCACAGTTGTAATTCGTTCTTGCTAGTCAGTGGCGATGGTGCCTAACTGTACTCATATAGACATTTTTGGATTATTCTTGTTAGACAGCGGCAATTGCGCCTAACTGTACTTTTAATTTAATATTTTTCCTATTATATACTTGTTAGTCGGTGGCTATGGTGCCTAACCGAACTCATATTGGTATTTTTGTTGTATTCTTATACATATTGTTCAGCGACTACTACGCTTAACTGTACTTGTAATATTTCTTGGATTTAACTTGTTAGTCAGTGGCGAAGGTGCTTAACTGTACTCATGTAGTTCTTTTTGTATTATAGGTTGGTTGTGCTTGTAGCTCGACTGCACTTATTGTTTTTTTTGGTTTTGTTTCTTTTCCAGGATCTTTTTGGAAATGTTTTATTGGAATTTATATTTCCTGTCTTTAAAAAAAAAAAGTTTTTTTACCTTGTTTGTTTTTAGCATAAAAGAAATTGCTTTCTTTTATTTTTTCGGGGAGGGATGTAATGTAACGTGTTTTTTAAACTGTTACATGCTTTTCATATTTTAGTCGATTTCGGAACGATTTTTATACTGTCTTTTATTGTCTATGGTTCAGTTCGGCAACTGTCATTTTTTGACGTTTCACTTTACGACCTGATTTCGTCATCGAGGCATTTATCTCGCCAATTTAATTTTAAAAATCCGGTATAATCACGGATATTTTTAGGCCAAACGATGCCATAATCGCTGCCTTAAACACCCAGGACGAGGTGTTCAGAAGGAGGGATCCTTAATTTCTTCGGTAAGATTTGTTTCTACCAGACCAATATGTGGTCATCATTTTAGGTTCGTGTTTTAAGTCGAATTGATGTTTCAGGATTTCAATATTGGACGATGCTCTAGTGTGATTTTCACCTAATTTGGATTTATCGGTGCACACGGGAAAAGTCATTTATTAACGGAAAAACGGTAAGTTCCTTCTTGGGACGCCATGCTCCCCACGTGTTGAAATTCTAATAGACTTGTGTATTAACCTTTTAAAATTTTGTTACAGCCCTGCTGTGGCGTTTTTCTTCTACTTTTTCTTTTTCTTTCGTCTGATTATAATTTTCCATTTCATGGATTCTGGATTCTCTCATCTTCGACGCCGAAATCTTGAGGTCTAATTTAACATTTTTTTAGCCAGACATCTGGCCCAAACTTAATTTACTTTCTTCATATAAAGATGCAACAATAATGATAATCTCAAATTAGTAATTTAATATTTAAAGTAAAAGGAAGCTACTGACATAATAAAGAAGGTATTAACAAAGGTATTTCCATTGTTCCTATAATCCTAGTTTAGTCACCCCCGGAAGATTAGAAGTTCGACTCTACAAATGGTCTTATCTGGCAAGTATTTTTTTAAATGTAGTGTGCGTTCCCAAGGCGCCCGAAATTCTTTTATTGTTACACATACATCTTTTTTTATTTTTTAATAGGAGAACACACACACACACATTCTTTTTTTGCTCTTGTATGATTTCTTACATAGGATCTTACACTTGATCCCACACACACCCCGGGTCTGTTACAAATCATAATCAAAAAATTTGATTAAGATTAATTAATCATAATCACATTTAAAATGATTGAGATTATTAATCATGATCATTAATTTGATTGTTTGATTAACTATTAACTACTTATTTATTTAATTTATTGGAAGAGCAACATCAACAAACAGCTTATACAATATGTAAATATGCTACTTCAAAAGCAGTAATAAATAAATAAAAATCAAATTCTGTATAGGGCATGGAAAACTGACCATTTGTCGGGACCGGTTTTTTTTCAGTTTCGGGTTTTGACAAAAACAGGGTACCCAGGTTGTTCGGGTTTTTTCGGGTTTTTTATTGATTTACAAAAAAACTTTTGCTTTATTTATTAATTAACAGTCACGAAGGTTGTAGTAGGGTACTAACAAGGAAATTGAATGAAGTTAACGAACTAATATTAATGACTTTTGCAACTATGCTAAATAAGCTTAGGTCACACAAATTATCTGACGACTTATTTGATAAAAGAGTTGTTATGAAATGTAACTTGAACATCATGAAATCAGAAATGTAAAGATCGGAGGTTAATTGATTGAAAATATTGTGCACAATTAGAATTCAGTGTATTTGAATGTTAGAAATAGTTTTTTTGTTCTTTGAATAATTAATAAAAATATTTTATGAAATCTGTGTCATTATTTTCCATCATATCTTTACACAGAATTACTAACATTGATGAATGTATTAGTTTGTAATCAAGTTAATGATTAACGTCATTAATCATGATTAAGATTACTTTTTTAATCATGATTTTTCTCACCATGATTAATGTAATCTGATTAAAATTAATTAATTGATTGATTAAAATATTGATTAATGCCAGCACTGAGTTCAACTATCAAACGTCATCTTAGAAACAACTGGTTTTATTCACAATAGATTAACATTTAGTCTATTAATTTGCGTAAAAATACGCTTTTTTTAATATTTTTATCGGTATTTTCTTGTTATTGTTATCTAAACAAATATCGTTTTTTTAAGAACGTGTAGGTGTTAATTTAGACTAGCATCTTACAAACGACTGGTTTATTCACCAAATTGTTTAATGATTAAACCACCGAATATGTTTTGTTTTCATTTCAGTCAGTCAGTCAGTATTTGAATTTCGCGGCCTTCCTGTCGCTTTCACCTTAACAGCATTTTTATTTTTGGTTCAATTGCAGGATTGTTATCTTCATATCGAGTCACAATCAAATCTATTACTCGGTTTCTGTTTCGTGAATACCGATTGGGGGACTGTTTCGATAGCACTGTCGATCATTTAGATATGACGAGCCAATCGAGTGGTTGTGAATAGCTATGCTGGTCTGTATTGGAGGCTTTCCCTAGTTTGAGGCCAATCTAAACCTTTTTTTTTGAATTTTTTTAGCAAACATATTTTTTTGCTGACCCTGCCCAACTTTTTGATTTTACAGCTATGACTTCACAACATGGCACTAGGTCAATCCTAATCTCATTTGAAGCGCATTATACTCAACTCATCTTTTTTTCCAACAACTGTTGTTTTGATAACATAATATACTCCCTTACTACTATTTGATGTGCCATGAAATTGCGACCTTTCTCTTCCAGGTGGTTGAAGGATTATCAAGCTTAAAAATAACAAGAATAGAAACAATAAACATAATACCACCATCACCAGAAATTATACCAACCAATCAGAACCCACCATGCCCTAATCCACCTGCAATGTTAAAGGTAGAACCAATAACTATTAAAATTGAGATCGAGGACAAAGATAAATATTTTAGCAATGACCATGATGAACTGATACAACCCACAAAAATACAGCAAGAATCTAGCGATGAGGCCACTGATACAGCTAGTGAAATCGACATGAATGACGGTCAGTGTTGTTTTTGCTTGAGCCAGAATCTATAGAGTTTCACTAGAAGCTTGCCTAGTAACACCAAAAACACATACAGAACTTGTAAAAGCGCAACTCATTCCTTTTCTGCATACTGAGCGCATTTAAGACCTCATTTTCATTTAAAATGTCGAAATATGTAAAGGAAAAACAAAAAACAAGTAAAAATAAAATTTAAGGTGTATGGTAAACATTCTTGTTCTTTGACTGTTTGTAAGCCGATACTGCTGACATAATAATGTAATCTAGTCTTTCAGGTTCTAAATCAAAATTGTAAGAAGTGTTTGCTCAGGGATTGTATTTGGGCTTTTTCAATAAAGTTCGCAACGTTAAACGGTAAACAGTATATAATGTAAGCGGTAAAACACAGTGTATGGCACAAACAGGTAAACAATTGAAAGAATAATAACTTTAGCTGAGAGCGTTTCGCGAGCGTGACTTCAGCACTCACGATTTTGAGTCCACTAGCGGTTGGCTTGGCGCGTCTTGGAGTCGTGGGCGGTGTTGCCAGTTCTAAGATGCGTCTTCACAAAAAAATATTTAAAGGTAGTGCTACATCCTCCCCCTCTGACCCAGACATGCGCCCACGCGTCTGAGTCAGTCAAGATAACGTTTGGGTCTACCGCGCCGGCGCTTTTCGTTGACTGGGACTGGCGCTACGTCGCCTACGAATGGGGTCAACTGAGAGACGTGGTACTTTCCTAACGTTTCACCGCTACTAACCCTTTCCAACAAATAAGTAGTTGCGCTTAAGGGCTCCTTAACACGGTATGGGCCATCTCTCCTCGGTATGAACTTTGGCGTTTGCCCGTGTGTCGTGTCGTTACTCCCTTGGGTCTTCAAAAGCACCAGATCACCGATCGAGTAATCAGGCGCAGGGCTACGCCCCTCGTCGGCGTAGCGCTTCTGATTCGCTTGTACCTTTTCATGCACATCTCTAGCTTTAAATAGAACGGTTGACATCCTCTGAAGGTAAGGGGTAAGGCTTGTCACGACATTGTCGCTCTCTACAATGGTGCGCATATCAGCGATGACGTCGGCCGGTGCACGCATCTCTCGTCCGAACGTCAGGTAAGCCGGTGAGAATCCAGTGCTGCTGGTCACTGCAGAGTTCATCGCGAAGCGTATCGCGGATAAGTGGGTGTCCCAGGTGTTGTGATCCTTCCCTACCAGAATAGCAAGTTGCGGTTTGAGATCGCGGTTCTTTCTTTCCACCGGGTTCGCTTGAGGATGGTATACTGGTGTGAGCGACTGAGTAATGCCAAACGAATGGCAAGCTTGCTGCATTACTTCGCTTATGAACTGTACACCATTGTCACTCAAGACCCGTCTAGGTACACCATATCTCAGGAAAACCTCTGAGATCAGGATCTTGGAACAGTTCAAGCTTGTAGCATCCTGTAGGGCAAATAGCTCTACCCATCGTGAGCACGTGTCTTCTACGATAAGAATCCACTTGTTCTTATCAGCGGTCTCCGGTAACGGACCGAAAAGGTCCACGGCAATCACTTCGAAACGGCGATTAGTTGCGGGAGTCTGCAGTAGTCCGGCCGGTTTCCTATTATCGGCTTTGTATCTCTGACAGTCTACACACTTTTTCAAGTATCCAACGATGTATTGCCGCATACCAGGCCAGTAATACTTCGACTTCATTCGATCCAGTGTGCGCTCTACTCCGCAATGTCCAGCCGTCGGTGCGTCGTGATATTCTGCCATAACTTTATCGCGTTCGTGCTCCGGTATAACAAGACATCCCGTCTCTTCTTCACATTCGTCAGGTCCGTATCTATATAGAACACCGTCTGACATGGTAAAGCCGCGGTCAGACCAACTTCTCCCCCTAAACGGATCGTCGGCTGATTCAAGGTCTTCGATGATCTTTCGCACGTCAGGGTCCTTTAGCTGATTCTCACGAACGTCTTTTGGGCTTCTCGATGGGAAATCCACCTCGGCGTAGCGAATATCGCTATCCGTTTCCTCAGCACAAGGTGGTCGCGAGAGTGTATCGGCGATGACGTTTGACTTGCCGGGTGTATACTCTATACGGAGGTTGTACTCCTGGAGGGTAAGGGCCCACCTTGCCAAACGACCACTTGGTGATTTGACAGTCATGAGCCATCGCAAAGGTTGGTGGTCACTCTTTATCACAACCTCTGATCCTTCGATGTATGCGCGGAACTTTGTAACCGCCCACACAACTGCTAGCGCCTCTCTTTCCGTTGTGTTATAGTTCTTTTCAGCACTATTCAACAAACGGCTGGCGTATTCCACTGGTCTTTCCTCGGGCCCCTCCCCCTGCATCAGTACAGCTCCGAGGCCATATCCGCTGCTGTCGGTCCTCAACGAAAACGGCATCGATTCGTCAGCCTGACGCAGAATTGGAGCGGAGATTAACTTTCTCTTGATGCAATCGAAGGCATCTTGTTGCTTCGAGGTCCAGGTCCATTTGCTATCCTTTTTGAGGAGATCCGTCAGAGGTTTAGCAACATCGGCGTAATTGGGAATGAAGCGCCGGAACCAACTTGACGTCTGCAAAAATGTCTTCACGTGTTTCGCGTTCTCAGGAGGGGACATGTTAGCGATAGCTGCTGTCTTATCAGGGTCTGCCTTCACCCCGCCTGGCACGATAACGTGGCCCAAAAACTTAACAGATTCGCGAGCAAAGCAACTTTTTTCACGGTTCACTCGTAGGTTGTACATCTCTAGCCGGTTGAAGATAGCATTCAGGTCTTCCAGGTGCTTGGGAAACGACTCGGACAGGACGATGACGTCATCTAAATACGTTAGCATGCAAACATCGGCCAATTCCTTGCCAGATCTAAATCGGTCCATAAGCCGCTGGAAAGTCGCTCCTGAATTCCTCAAACCCATTGGCATCCTTTTGAACCTAAAACAACCGAGCGGGCTTACGAACGCAGTCTTATCGCGGTCGTCCGGTTCCACAGCGATTTGAAAGTAACCTGATCGCAGGTCGCAGGTTGTCATAAAACTGGTGTTCTTAGCTGCGTGGAGAACGTCTTCGATGCGCGGAAGTGGGTAGCGATCAGGCTCAGTTACAGCATTCAGCTTCCTGTAATCTACACAAAGCCGAACCCCTCCATCTTTCTTCGTCACGAGGACCACGTTGGCGGCCCAAGGAGACTCGCATTCTTCTATGACATCAGTATCCAACAACTTCTGCAACTCCTGTTCCAGCAGAGCTCTCTTACCAGGAGACATCCGGTAAGGTGGTGAGGCGATGGGCTCCTGATGTGGGTCAATCTTCAACCGGTGCGTGGCGTATTCTGTTGGTGGCCCACCCCTTTCAAAGCGGTCGGACCTCTTCAACAGAAACGCATTCAGTTGTATCCTTTGATCAGCTGTCAACTTGGTGCCTTCATCATCCCGCAGCACAAGGTTCGAAGCTTCCACCTTCATCAGCTCCATTTGGCCGCCGGTAGATAAGTCGAAACTAGTAATGAACGGATGCCAGCATCCCGGGTTGTTGTTAAAACACCAGCTGCTCTGAGGTAAATCTAACATGATCCCCGCTTTCAGAATAAAGTCCCTGCCTAATAATGTACGGGTTTGCGCGTCTGGTAATACAATGAACATAGTAGATACGACGCGTCCCTGTAATATTACGTCAGTGGTGCACTCGAGCACAGTACCTACTTGCTGCGATCCGTCAGCAAGCCCTATGGTACGTGAATTTTCCATAAAAACAACGCCGGCTTTCAAAAGTAAATTGTAAAGCATGGGGCCCGCAATAGAATGAGTAGCCCCAGTGTCCAAGATAGCGACTCCCTTGCGATTCACGACCTGAATTTCCACCAGTGGCCGCGGATCGTCACCGTCGGCTACCCGAGCGCTACAAAAATCCGACTTTTTTGAAGACGTCGCATCTTTGCAGTTACTGCATTTCGAACGTACCACTCCCAGCTGACCACATCCGTAACAACGCAACTCGGAACTTTTGCTCGATTTATCAGGAGGGTCGATGACCTTGCCCTCCTTCGCTTTGTTACGGCAATTTTCAACGGAATGACCGAAAAACCGGCAATAAGTACATTTCGGTCTAGCGCGCTTTTTCCCATCGCTATCGTTATTTTTTTTAACGGATTCGGACTTAACGATGTTTACGTTGTTATCAGGGATAGGGATAGAAGCACTTACCTCCGCCAACGACTCCTCGACAAACCTGGCCTTCGCTAATAGCTGTTCCAAATCGTTCACCTCGTCGCGAGACACTCGCTTCCTTATCCTACGGTGTAACAATCCGTAAACAATGTCTATTACCATCACTTCCGGCACGACATATGGCAATTTAGAGATTAAAGCGCGCACTTTACAAATGAATACGTCGGCCCGTTCACTATCTTGTTCTGTACGAAAAATGTCGCGAAACAATTTGTAACCCGGTCGCGGCACTCCGTACATGCCTCGAAGGCGTTGCAGCGCGCCGGACCACGACGTTATCGACGACTTCACTCCCTGCCACCAGATGGCGGCCTCGTCGACTAACAGCATAGGCAGTCCCCGCAGCGCGTGCTCGTCGTTGATGTTGGTGCAGTCGCGGTACACTTCAATAGCGTCGATGAATGCTTCGAGCTCCTCCGCGTTCTTTGAAGATCCGTCAAAGCGCGCCGTGCACTTTGCGAAATTGCCCGCGCGCCGCGTGGTATTATCACGCGCGTCAGGTACCCGTGGAGGTGAAGTGCATGGTTCATGATCTCTGTTCGTCAATACGCTTTCTATTAAAATGCGATTTGCTTCCGCTTGGCTTCTCGTGATGTTGCACACAAGGGTCTGAAGCATCTCTTCAGACATGATGATATTCGGTGATGATGGTACACGTACCACCGACCTGTTCACTTCCGCGTCCGTGTCAGATTCCGATCCAGCATCTCTTCCTGTTGGTTTTCTGGGTTGCTTCGGCGGCATAGTAACAGGGCACTAGCTCGTCTGTTTCTCGCTCGAACAACCAGATCAACACGGGTGATGGTTATATGGACGGTACGAGAGTAACGAAATACGTATTCGTTAATTCTCGTTGCACAACTCGAACCGTTGAGCTTGGGTATTATTCGCGCCAAAACACTGTGCGCGGCGTAGGTACTTTCCCGCGCGTCGGTTACAATGTTGGCGGGAAGAATGGACTCGCCCAAAGTTTTGCAGTTTGTTTTTGCACTGTTTGGAGATTTATCACTATCGGAAAGGGTTCACAGTTTGTGTTAGCACGATAGTAATAAGCACTTTTAGTCACTGTTATAGTTTTTACGAATTTTCACTGAGTTAACGTTGGCCACGAGTTGGGCGTCACTGTAAGAAGTGTTTGCTCAGGGATTGTATTTGGGCTTTTTCAATAAAGTTCGCAACGTTAAACGGTAAACAGTATATAATGTAAGCGGTAAAACACAGTGTATGGCACAAACAGGTAAACAATTGAAAGAATAATAACTTTAGCTGAGAGCGTTTCGCGAGCGTGACTTCAGCACTCACGATTTTGAGTCCACTAGCGGTTGGCTTGGCGCGTCTTGGAGTCGTGGGCGGTGTTGCCAGTTCTAAGATGCGTCTTCACAAAAAAATATTTAAAGGTAGTGCTACAAAATTAATTTAGATTGCATTCAGGGCAGAAATTAACAAATGAACTTATAATATTATTAATATTTCATAATAAAACTTTTAGATCCACTAAAGACTCCGAAACAAAAAAAGGTAAAAGTTCTAATGAAATGTGAAAAAACAGATATGCCTTCTCAAAACGCGGTAAAAGATGCAATGCCGTTTAATGTTACATCTAGACCTCAGAAAGTGACTATTAACGTGCCAAAAGAAAACATAACCCTTAGAGGGTACAGAGAAACGGTAAAAGTTACCCGTGGAGGGTCAAACTCGGTAACAGGTAAAGACAGCATCCCAAATTTTGTAAAAAGAGAAGGAAGAAGTGTACCCATTGTAGCAAAACGTAAAGGAAGAAGTGTCCCGAATCCAGTAAAAGGTAAAGGAATTGTTCCAACTCTTCCAAAACGTGAAGAAGTGACTCTTAAACCACCAACAGGACCTTCAGACTTGGGCATGTGTGGCTTTGAAGAATATGATGAAGTGAAATGTTTAATTTTAAACAAAGCTGAACTGAATAAATTTAGGGATGCACAGAGGTTAAAGCAGGGGTATAAAGGATGTGCATATAAATGTGACACATGTATTGAAAAATTTAATAGTCAAAAAAATTTGGATGAGCATAAGAAGAAACATGTTTTGGTATGTTTATTACTTCAACTAGCGACCCGCCCGGCTTAAAACCGCATCAAAATCCGTTGCGTAGTTTTAAAGATCTAAGCCTTTGATTATATAATGTCTAGATGGAGCGTCAAGTGCGCGCAAACGTGTCAAAAAGTGTCAACCAACTATTGGTTCACAAGTGCTTGCCCGCCAATCAGTGCAGATCGTGTCATACACCTAAAACTTATCTTATTTAATAAGTCTATTTTTAAATGTGATTTATGAGAGAATTGTAGTAGCTGGTATCATTATTTACGCACACAAAGACATAGACGCATAGTGTAAAACGACGCCTGCACGCACACATACTTGAAAATGTTGACTCGTTTTCTTTGATACGATTGTAGGGCGACGCTCTATCTAGACATTATATAATCAAAGGATCTAAGCATACATAGGGACAGACAGACAGCGGGAAGCGACTTTGCTTTATACTATGTAGTGATCACACAACTTTGCAGAGGATTTTGGTCAACATAGAATAAAAAAGCAATAATATTATTTTTGCAAAACTTATACTTAGCATAAAACATATTAGTTTATTTATTTTACAGGCACGAGGCAGTCATATTTGCGAAGTGTGCGAACAGAGATTTTACGACAAAAGTGTTCGAGATGATCATTACAAGCTGCATTTTGTGTAAGTGTGCATTCCCTTTCGCCCTTTCCCGCGTAGCCACGAGCTACACTCTGAAGCGGTACGCGTGTTGCAACAGCGACTGCGGAAAAACAAATGGCTAAAATGAAAGTAAAAAAAAAATTAAGTATAGATGTGACGTCATTATTTTTTCGGATTCTTCCCTGCAAACCCTTTTAATTGATACCATATCATGGGGGTCCCAAAAATGGCGGACTTGGTATTTTTATAACAAGTCCGCCATCTTTGGGTGCCCGCCATAATGGAATGACGTCACTTAGTTAACCGTGGAGCCATCCAAACTAAACGTGTGCAAAATTTCAGCTCAGTCGGTTTGGAATAACTTTTTTAAATTCAGTTGCAAGATTTGACATAAACAAACAAAAACATTGCAAGTTTCGCCTCAGTGTGACCAGAGCTTAATTGTCATTTTTGATGCATTGTATACTTAAGATTAATAAAAAATGGTGGATTGATTAATTTTTGGTACCATCTCTGAAACAGGCATGATAGTATGTTAAAAAAATGAAAAATTATTTTCAGTGTGTACCAATGCCTGAAGTGCCCGTATCAGAGTAATGACCGGATAAAAATATCTGAGCACATAAAAAGAAATCATGAGGTCTCTGTATTCGAGTGCAAGAAGTGTAATATATATTTCAAGTAAGTGTATTATCAAATTAGCCATAATTTATAAGTCTCTTCGGTACTCCCTCACCATCTCACATAAAGTACCTAAGGTAAGCGCCAGATAAACCTGCATTATAGTTCATTGCTCTTCCTTAATTATACGCGGACAATAAATCTTGAATCGTTTTTCATTACAAAAGAAGTAATGCTTCACGATAGATGTCGTTTCAGGACAGCTTGTATGTCATTATATCTGATTTCGGAAATAAGTATGTCAATAAATATATGTGGGTCAGTGACCGCTATTGCACGTTTATCTGGCGTCGACCAAAATGTCAAAAGGCACTCCCTCACCGGGAGCATTCGCCTGTAATGTAACAGTTAAGATTCGCTTGTTTCTGTACAAAATCGAATCTTGGATTGTTACATTACAGTCGAATGCTGCCCATACGCATTACCCAGTCTAGGCAATGTAAGCGCGTATACAATATTAAACCGTATTTGTATCTAAATTCTCTTATTTGCAGGACATTTAAAGAGAAGCGTAGACATAGAGTTTCCGTCCATGCTAAGAGACAACCTTGTGAAGAATGTAACAAAACTTTTACTAATCGGAGTCAGTTGACTACGCATATGGCGTAAGTATTTGTCTGTTAGTGACCATGTTAGTTTAAAAACATATATATGTATTTGACAGTACCTAAGTACATCTCATCAGTTCTTTTGTTTTGTGTTTAGTATACATCAAAGAGAAACGACAGAATGTCCTACATGCAAGAAAAAGGTCAGAAACAATTATTTAGAAACACACATGAAGTCACACGACGACACTGTAAGTTGACAAGTTTTATTTCTACGTTGCTAATCTAGACCACCATTATTACGTTGTGGCCTTCATCCAGTTTCTGATTTGAGTATTTGAATAGAGAACTAGTCTATCTCCTTTATGACGTAGTGGCAGGCCTGGGCGTCTTCAAATTAAAAATAAAACTGTGACTGACCAAAGTGCGGATGTTCCAATGTTTTCCTTTATTTTGACATTTTGTAGTTACATCAAGATTGGAAAGTGAAACACAAGGATTTAAACCAAAATCCTGTTTTATATATTTTTTTGTTTATATTTTCAGACCGAGGAAGGCGCTTACTGTGTTGATTGTGAAAAAACCTTTAAGACTCTGAAAAGCTACCAGTCGCATCTCAAAACTAGTCTCAAACATAACACAGTTGAAAAAGTTCGGTATGTACTGGATTCACACTTTTACGCAATGGAAAAAAGGCTTTAATACTTCAAATCACTCTTGGTACCAAGAGTGATTTGAAGTATTAAAGCCCAGTTGATGAAACCTTCACCGTGAATTTCGTCCGCAAACAGTTGACATAGAGCTTAAAATAGTGGTTCACATGTGTACCAAAGTGTGTAGGAGGAATAGATAGATTCTGATCCTTTTCATTATTAATTAATGACTTGTCCCTTGCTATTTTCTTTCTCCATTTTTGTTTATAAAAAGATTTCAATGAATGTCACTGTCCTCAGCATTAAATGTGATCATTGCGACAAATACTTCTCGGCTGCCGGCTTGAAGCATCATCAAGAAGAAATCAGAGGCATTAAATATACTTGTGATATTTGCAAGAAGGTGAGACATCTATGTTGCCTATTCATTTCAGACGAATATTCATAATGTTTCATGATTTAAAGGTAAATTAGGTATCTTTAATAGAGGTTTCTGTTTGCCCTTTGGTTAATTCAATTATAAAAAATACGTTTTGTAGAAGAATTAAGCGAGATTAATTCATTACATTGTTATAGGTTATACCTAACTGTATTTTTTCTATGTATAATACGAAACTATTCCGTCATATTATAGTCGAGTGCAATTAGACAAAAAGGTGGAACGAAGTTTATAGTGGTCGGTTTTTCATGGAACTTTTTTTGTTGAGTTCCTAGAGGTGTGGAGAAGAAAGTAAAAAAAAATTCGCCGCTCGCGACTTTTTTTTTAATTTCCTTTTTTTTACCTTATGAAAAACTGAAATTTGACGAATTTATATTTTGGCGTTAAAGTCTAACCGGTGTGCATCCATTAAACTTAAATTTGTCTGCTTATATGTTCATTGTTGTCAATGAAAGACGATTTTCTGATATTTGCGAATGAATTTTTAGGTCACTACACTCATGAATAGGGTTTTCATGAAATTTTTTATGTCCAGTTATCCATGAAATGAAAAAGTAGTAGTTACCAATTACAAAAGCAAATTTAAAAAACGGGTATTTGAAAATAATTGAAGAAAACAGGAAATTTTCAAAAAAAAAAAAACTTGTAAAAGGCATTTCATCAACAAAAATGAACAAATTAACGGACAAATTGTCGTTTAATGGATGCACATCGTTCACACTATAACGCCACAATATACTATAAACTGACCACTATAAACTTTCCTTCCACCTCTTGGGTATTTTTTAGCTAATTTAACTCGACTAATAAATCAAATAACTGAGAACAATTACTATTACACAATTTTATATAATTTTTACATAAACAGTGATGAAAGTTACTGATTGTCTCTTTCTAAAATTAATTTGTAATATTTTCATTTAAGGATAGTAAAAATAAAATAATTCTGGAAAGACACATTCGCTTCGTTCACAAAGGGCAAAAGCCGCAGCCCAAACCCAGGATCTGTGAATATTGTGGAAAATCATTTACTGTAAGTAATAATAATATTTTTTGGTTTTATGTCGCCTCGTTGGTCCAGTGGTCGCAAGCGCTACCGCTGAGCATGAGGCCTGGTTTCGATTCCCGGGTTGGGCAGTGTTATTGTGTTTTTCCATAGGAATTTCTCAGTAGCAGCCCTGAGTCTGGATTTGAGCCCAGTTGATGGCAATAAGCTCGCCCCTATAACAACATTTCTCCATCTAGTCGTCATAATAAAACATATTATTGACTACGTTTAAATTGGAATTTGCCCAGTTTCTTTAACAGTATCTACATTGTCCACTATGACGATGAACATTTTCGAGATTTTAAAGAGATCTTGTTTTAATGTTACAGATAAAAAAATCTCTACAGGAACATATAAACAGTCATTTAGGCAATCGACCCCATGTCTGCAAAGATTGTGGAGCAACATTCGTATATTCAGCTGCTTTTTATATGCATCGAAGACTTGTACATAACGAGAAGAGGAGAAAAGATATGCCAAGCTAGGTGGGCTCAAATATTGACCCTGATCTAAATTGTCTTTTGTAAATGTCAAAAAACCCGGGTTTCGAAACCAAAATCTAGAATAAAAAACATAATTTTGTATGGAAATTAAGCAATATTGCAAAAAAAAAACGTTGTTTGTAATTGTTGATCAGCCCCTGTATTTACAAACGCTCAGTCCGAGATTTCGATTCTTAAATTAATTTGTAATTGGCAGAATCGAAGTCTCGGATTGAGGGTTTATGAATTTATGGCGGCTGGTTTGAAGTTGTCAAATAACAAGAAAGGTTTATAACTTATTTAAATAAAGTATTATATATATAAAGGTTTATAACTTGCCGATGCCGAACGAGCTGTGGGCCCGTAAAGCTCAGGATTGGTGCACTGAAACAGTGACACGGGGTCGTGGCAGACCACGATGGAGATGGCGGGACGAACTGGATGTCATCCTTGAGAATTGGAAAGAAGCCTTTGCGTAGCAGTGGGACAGTACGGGCTAGATATAATAATAATAACAACTTATAACCATTCTGAACAAGTATTACTACTCTGTCAAGAAAGTACCGGGAAACGATAAATAATATATACACAAAATGTTAGTTATTCATCCAAAGTTATTGTATAGCCTTCAAAGTATGCTCCTTCAGAAACGATTCACTTACGCCAACGCATAATCCAATCATCAAAACATTTTTTTAACGCTTTTTGAGGAATTGAGTTCAGATCATGATCTAACTAAAACAGCACTTTATTAATTTGATCTAAATAACAGATGCAACTCAAACTCCGCGCCCAAATGGAAAACAGTTGCGCCAATCAAAAAAACAAAAAAAAGTAATTTGGAACCATAAACAAATCATCCATTCCCGATACTTTTATGACTGAATGTATATAGATCTCGATTGGTTTCTTAACACAACTTAATCCACTGGGATGACGAAATTTTTTTAGAATTTAATGAGACTTTATTTTACAGATAAAAAAATGTCTAGTGCAACATATAAACAGTCATTTAGGCAATCGAACTCTTGTTTGCAAAGATTGTGGAGCAACATTCGTATATTCTGGTTCTTTATATACGCATCGAAGACTTGTGCACAAAGTAAAGAGAAAATATGAAATGACGTCGTGTTAGAAGCCAGAAAGACATTTGTAATGAAAAACAGTGATCTTTTTGTTGTAACTATAAGGTTGTTGTTGGATTGCTGCTGTCAGAGTTTAAATAGTTTTAAAATTATTGTAGTTTACACTTTATCAGTGTGTATTTAAGTTGATAATTTCAAAACTAATGTAAATAATTTTAATAAAAATATTGAAATACGGAGGTCAATTTTATTGTTTATAAAAGAGAGAAGAAATGAGATTGAATGAGGTATTTGCTCAACATAGAGCTGTAACACAAGACAAACACGCTACAAAGCGAATCAACTACATAGTATCTAGTTGTTTGAAATCGTAGTAGCGCTACCACTATCGTTCCGCACCCACTGGCCGTACCACTGATGGTCTTATATGGGCAGAAACCAAACATCACCGTGAACCAGTAATCCACTAGATAATATAGAAGAATAGCTGAGGTGGTTACAAAAGGCCTAGAATCCGACCAAAATAACTTAAAACCACAAGACTGATTACATGATTAAAAAAGACCTGACTTAAAGGTCTCGTTAGCAAACCTTAAATTCTCAAAAAAACGGTGACTTGACATTAAATTTGACATTTGTCAGTTTCATTCAAGAAAACAAGACTAGTTTTCGCTGGGCTTTTCAGTAAACAATTGGTAATTTGGGAATAAAAAAGTATTGTAAATCTAAAAAAGGCAATTTTTAATAAACCTTATAACAAAACACGAAATGTCTGCATCTACAAGTGAATCTAAGCCTGAAGCAATGGAGGAAGACTCAAGGAAGCCGATATGTTTGATCATTCTAGGTTAGAATTCGTCCAAAATTGTTGCCTTGCAATTTTACAGGCTTTGTTACTAAATATTTGGTATTTAATTAGGCATGGCTGGTGCTGGCAAGACTTCGTTTACACGACGCCTCTCCAGCAAAGTCGTGGATGGCTCTAGACCTTATCTAATCAACTTGGATCCGGCATGTAGGGAAGTTCCGTATCCTGCTAACATCGGTAAGCATTCAGGTCTTGCAAGCTATAATATGCCTTTTACGATTCGTTAAATATTAGCATCAATCAAGAAGTCATACCAACTTCAAATAAATTGTTAAGTATCGGCAGGAGATTGATTAAGAAATTTATGAATAATTGGTAAAAAACAGGAATTTTTCACTTGGCCCTCATAGTGGACCTCTCAAAGAGAGACTTGTTCCATAGTGAGAACAGTACAGGCTGATTAGGTTATGAAAAAACAATGATTTTCAGTTCACTATCTATCATAATAATTCATTTTCAGATATAAGAGACACAGTGAACTACAAAGAGGTGATGAAACAATATGGGCTGGGTCCCAACGGAGGTATAGTGACAGCTCTCAATTTGTTCTCTACGAAGTTCGGACAAGTTGTGGATTTGATAGAGAAGGCTGGAAAGAAACACAAGTACTGCATTATTGATACGCCAGGTACAAATATTATTATTCTTATCCAGGGGTTGTTACATAAATGCTGGTTAAAGTTAAGCGATGGTAAATTTCTACTTAATCATACATTTTGTGACATTTGAATATCTCTTAAGGATATGCAGCATTTGTGAATAAACTCCCCAATTCTTTATATATTATCATTTTGTTTATTTCTTGGTATAATTTAGTCTGGTCTATGTGAGTTATGATTTTTTTGTTGGCATCATGGATTGGTTACAATTAGAGATCCAAAAAAAATAAAAATTGATGGTTTCTTTCATGACTCTTTAAAACAATTGCATTTGAAACTATAATTATTTAAAATTGTCACTTTATCTCTTTAATGTATTTCCAGGTCAAATAGAAGTGTTCACATGGTCAGCTTCAGGTACAATAATAACAGAAGCGTTAGCATCAACATGTGCCACTGTAGTTGTTTATGTAATGGACACGGTCCGCAGCGTGTCACCTGTCACATTCATGTCCAATATGCTGTATGCATGCTCGATATTGTACAAAACAAGGCTGCCTTTTATCGTTGTTATGAATAAGGTTAGTTAAGTATTTTTTGTTATGCTGTTCGTGTTTAGTACTAAATCTACCATACGAGTTATTAAAATTGTATTAGTAGGGTCTTGTAAGAAGTCCAATAGAAGACACAATACTTATAATGGAAAAGAATGAAAGTATTATTGGCTTGAGAGTCAAGTTGTATAAGAACGGCTTTAGAAAAATAATAGGCTGCATCCAAATCCCCAACATTCATACTGGCAACTTGATTTCTCAAACTTAGAAATAATAAAACATAACATTACACCAGTTTAAGTGTTTACTCTAAAGAGATGGGCAGAGCATCCTATGGCCACAAAAATCCATACTAATATTTTTAAATTGAGACAAACTGTCTGTTGTGTTTGAAAGAAAGAAAGAAAGAAAAAGTATTTATTAGTCTCACATTGGACAAAAAAAAAATGGACAGATAGACACAGATAGATGGTTTGCACAGATAGACTATGATTTGGGTTGCACATAGGATACTTTGATCCTGGCAGTATGTTCCCTTGGGATAGTTTCTGAAGGCTGGAATAAGTTAGTAGATAATAAACTATTCCTCAGACAGATGTAGTAGACAACGCATACGCAGTGGAATGGATGCGCGACTTCGAGGCGTTCCAAGAGGCGCTGGACGCTGAAGGGGAGGGCGAGACAGAAGGCGGGAACACATACATCGGCAACCTGACGCGGTCCATGGCGCTCGCACTTGACACCTTCTACTGTGATCTACGGTGCTGCGGTGTCAGTGCACATACTGGAGATGTTAGTATAAAGAGTTTTTACATTTTCTAGATCGATGAATGATTAGTTTGCATTCGCATATCAGTAATGTCTTGCTGTGAAGGTTCTTACGCCATATCGTCCCTAACACATTAGGAACTGGTGAATGGCGAGCGTTTTGGGGGACTGCCTAGTGTTATTTTGACGTCCAAAAAATTCAGATTTTCAACCTAAATTAAATAGATGGCTTTTGATGTGAATATCAAGTAAAAATTAATAACTTTTATCTAGAATAATTATTTAATTTTCGAGATTTGAATTCATTTTCTGTCCTTATTTTCAGGGTTTAGATGAATTCTTCAAGCTGGTTGATGATGCTGCTGAGGAATACGAAAAGTATGTTCATAAAATAGTATTTCCTAGAAATATTTTCTTTTCATTAAAAAAAAAAGTAAGAGATGTCCCTCTTTCTTATCTTAAAGGGAATACAAAGCGGACTGGCTGAAGATGCGCGCAGAAAAATTAGAAGAAGAGAAACAAAAGGCAGAGGAATTAAAAAATAAAGGTACCATTTATAATTGTATGATTTTTACAATTACATTGGATTGGTACAATTTTATCAATTAATCTCGACAACAGCTCCACCTGTCAGGTCCAAACCTAGCTTTTAAGCTAGGACCAACCACACACATTCCAAAATTTGTGCTGGTGAGCACTACATCCAAGATGGCTTACCGAAGTCACTCCCGCCATCACAGTTTGAATTTCTCGTTCGGTATTGTATAGTGCCTAGGCAAAGTATGCAATCAATTTTATTTCATACTGCGCCTGAAAGTTTTAGGTATCCTATAGAAAACCGGATTATATTATTGATTGCCGGTAAAATATACATAAGATTAAGATTTTATACCACTCTCTTTCTTCTAAATATTTTTAGGATAATAAAGTTTAAGCAATTGTCTATGTTCTCAGGCCCAGACGACTCAGTGATTCACAAAAAGAAGCTCATTGATGAGGTTTCAACAGGTCGCGAGTTTAGCGATATGTACCTCAAACATCCTGCTAACGAGAGTTCCAGCGATGAGGAAGGCACGGAAAATCAGCCGGAGATGGGTATGTTAATGCAGGACATGAATTTACATGGCTAGGGTGTCTGTCACCTCAAAGAAAGATAGTGTTCGCCAAGCAGGTCTAAATTGGCGAACATATAGAAATAACTAATATGAAAGGGCGGTAATTGTGAGGTCAAGGATAATAAATAGTAGTGGAATCCATTTATAATGACATCGAAGGGAAATGACATACACGTCATACTAAGCGGACGTCATATAAAGCATTTTGTAGAAAATAAACAACCTCCTTTTTTTGTTAGGTATATTTAAACAGCATATTAAATCAAAATATGTAAAAATTGTACTTACGTAATAAGTACATTGTTTTTTTTTTACGCACGCGCCGTACGTCGCCGGGCGTCACGTGACCCTCCCGAAGACTGCCGAAGGTGTTAGGAATCATGTCGGTCACTATAACCGGACATAATTTATTAAATAGGCTCATAATAAGCGACATGTCACCATAAACGAAGTCATTATACCCGACTTTGTTTTAAAGAATTTTATATGAAAACCAAACTTCGCTGTGTAATTACTTCATATTAAGCGGTTGGTCATATATATATAATAGGCGGAGTCATAATATACGGATTCTACTGTAATGTCATTGATTAGACTAAGAGACCAGCTCATTGGCGGAGAACCGTTCTCTGGGCTCGATATCGATGGCATGGCGCGCTTTTGGATCGCACATAACATCGTATATAGCTTCGAATCGAATAGTATTAGTATTTTTAGTGCTGAAACTTTCATCACATAGCAGTATTCTAATATTCCTCATTCATTCCACCTCTATTTATACATTGGTCCTTTGAGCCGGATAGTTAGTTTTGCGTCGACTTGCACCTAAGCTCTAAAATAAAAGTGGTGACGCTTACAAAGTCACAATTAAGAATGGGTGTAAGTTTTAGTTACAAAACCTGCCATATCCAGGATTACAGGTATTTTTTATCATACTTTGTTACTCAGTTTTCTAGTCATAAAATATTATATTTATCTTTTCAGACGATAAACCAGCAGATGTGGCGATGTTCCAGGAGTTCATCAGGAAACACGTGAAACCCAACAACAGTGGTAGCAACACGTAATTATTAACTTAAAAAATTAAGACAATAACTGTAAATATAGGTTTAAGAGTACTTCTAAATAGAAATATTCCAGTTTCTACTTTAAAATTAAAATAAATAAAATGTTTTCTTTCTTTCTAAATAACGTGTTTTTATTCAAACAAAAATATGTGCTAATACAACCGTGCCAAAAGAACGCAAAGAAAAATAGTATTGCGAGAATCAATTTTACAAATTAATACGAAAATAAATAAACAAAAATACATTACATGCTTCACAATAGTATTTAAAAACTTGTCGCAAAAACATTACAGCTATCAAGAATTTAAGTCTGTCGTGGAATAAAAAATCACTTAGGGTTTGTCTGTGATTTATTTTTAGGATTTTACGATAATGACATTTTATTCTGAAATTCCATAGCTAGATATAAATAAATAAATTTATTTATTTCTTCTATAGCTGCGAATGGGAAGAAGAATGATGATGACAGCTGCGAATGAATTTTCATGTCACACAAATATATGGAAAAAAATAAGACGATACAATTTAATAAATACTTAAAAATATATTAACATTAAATAGTGAGACGCCATCAAATTTTGAATTACACAGTTATGTTAAGTTCACTCGGAAAGATTTGCTGAGCGGCTCAAGCCCATCGGCGTCGATATGTGTGGAAATTCCCGTATATTTTGGATTTACACTTTAATTTAAATGTGTGGAATAAAGGAATAAACACTAACACTTTAAATCAACTAAAGCCAAACATTAACATTTACGTACTCTTGGTAAACTTTGTGCTTTTATAATGTCCAATGGAAATGATATCTTCAATATCACCTGTTTATTGAATATGAAAACTTGTCTGCATAGAAAGTAATCATTTAAGTACACTGATAGGTACGTTTTTTAAGTACATCTATTATGGTTACTATATGGTAAAAAGTATTAGTTTATTCTGTGTACTGCTCAGCATGTAATAAATTATGATGCGTATGATAAGTACACTATTATTATTTGTTGCATTTACATGGAACAAGCGTAATTATACTAACATTAACATCACAGTTATCTAAATTCAATATACCTAGGTACTACCGCGCTAACTGACGGTCGACCACTTTTCACCCTTATGCACTGAACAATAAGGTCGAAAAGTGGTCGACCGTCAGTGAGCGCAGTAGTACAATAGTAGCGCAGCGCAGTAGTAACTAACGATATATTACCTATAAGAATAAACGACAAGTGATATTTATACAAAAGACATGAAAATGAAGTGGCAAATTAGAACTTCATAATGAAGTACATAAACTAATTTATTTGGAAAATATAAATTAAGTGTTTTTGTTTCAAGTTATTATTAGCCAGGTACTTAACATAAGCTCTAAGTATATTTCAAATGCGACACAATTCTTGTAGAATCAGACACTTCAATTTTAAAACAATCGTTTTAATTTTAAACAGGTTATTGGAATTTTGAACGATTTTTTTAAATAATAGTTAGATTTATGAATGTTTCTTAAACTCATGCCAAGTATAGAACTGAGTCTTGTACCAATTTCGGTTTCTTTATGCACAACACAGTGTTCAGACAACACAATTAACGTAAAAGAAAAAAATAAGATTAAACTATTTTTTCATAGAGATTACTGAAACAATACAATATTGCAAAAGCAAAAATAGATTGGAACATAAGGTCATGTATAAGGTCTACCTGTTCATACACTAAATCTCTTAACGGGTCACTGTACTCATCATTATGAACAACTTTTACTATGGGACCAACACTGAATCTAAAAAAAAAATGCTGTTCCCTTCAATAAAATTATGTTCGCATAACTCGTCAAAATGTATGGAACAGCTGATTTGTTTTTAGCGATTTTAGGGTTGGTCCTATAATAAAAGTTGTTCATAATGATGAGTACAATGTCGGTTAAGAGATTTCCTGTATGAAAAGATAGACCTTAATTATACATATTGTTTATGATTTTTTATCTCATAATTACATAGTTACTATATTTTATTTTATAAAATTTTATAAGTTAACAAGTTCAATATTATTTATAAAGTAATTATGTAAATGTCTAGATAAGGGGTTTTTTATGACCCAATAAAATAAAATAATCATTATTAAATATTACTAGAGATTTAATTCGGACTAAGAACGCGTTTATATTGAGCAAAGTAACCGGCTACTGATTGCCATGTATTTTATTTTTAAGTACGTATATTTTAGTTAGGTTCTGTAGGTATTGTAAAAAGTATGGGCAACATTAGTTTGTCCCGTGAGTTGCCATTTCAATTTCAATAACAGACGTTTACGGGCTGTAATGGTAATTAAAAATGTTGCAAGAAGTCATTATTACGATATTGCATTTGAATTGAGAAAGGAAAATTACCTCTTGATGAAAATATAAGCCTATTAACAAAGCATGATGCGCTAAAGTGAGTAACACGACACACATTGCCAGTTTCTCAAAATATCGTACCAATAGGTAACTTGTAGCTTATTGTGTTTTTCTCAGAATTTACCTACACACAATCAGTAGAAGTTTACCATTCACCCATTCCATAGTCAATTATAAACAAGACGAATGTATATGATCGTTGTTGCTTATATGATTGTTTTCAATGGTGTGACCATTGATCGTATTGCAAGTGTTATGTCCATTGACGGGGATCTTAGGCGCGGTGCCCCGACCCGCTCGTTCCAGGGCAGCATCGGATAACCGCCACGCGGGTAAGTACGAAATGTAGCCGAAATTGTTTTTGGTTGCTAGTGCTGGGTTCGGCCATGTGTTATGTATACTGCCTATTGATGTGTATCTGGAAATTAAAGTGGAATTAGAAAGTTCTTACCCTCAAAGTAAAGGTTTTTAATTGACATTGGAAGGCTCATGTTTAGTACCAAACAGTTACTAGTTAATTCTGTGTGTGTGGTTTTAAGAGATTTTAACTCACCCCTTATCATATAAGCTGCAATAAGGAACTCTTCTCTGCAGGGTATAGCTCCATATCTGATGGTAGTTCCAGTTGAGGAGGGGAGATACTCGCACTATCTGTGGCCAGCTGGGGTCTGTTTTCTTAAAATAAAATAAAAAATTAAATTAATTGTAAGTACATAAAAAGTAAACTAGAGTATTTGAAACTAGTATCACGGAAAAGTGAGGCGAAGTCAAAGGGTCTGATCTTGACTGGTTGAAAAGTTATTAACACTTTCGGTGCTAAGCACTCAGCATATAGGTCGAAAAATAATGCGTTCGTGTGCTCACAACCCGCCTCCCGGGTCGTCGTTATACGTAGTCATAATGACTTGTGCATACAAGTAAAAATTAATTATTTGAACTTAGCTGCGAAAGTTTAATCTGATACACTATCACAAAAAATGTAGTGGTTGTCATTAGATTTCATTATGTCTCACATCCATTTGGGCTTTTCTAGGTATAAAAGTATCACAGATGTAACGTTAGTACTTAATTGAGTGCTTATCTACCCAATCAGGTTATCGTTCAATTACTAATAATAATTATGGATGTTTATACACAGCTTTTTATCAGATATCTATTGTTATGAAAAGTTCTAAGAAATGCACCAGATAGTGGATATTCCCGGTATATACTCGCATAATGTATGCCCTGTATGCTCTTAACATAACGTCAGCGGGGAACAAATCCGGACTCCAGGCTGCTATTGAGAAGTCCCTGAAGGAAAAACTCAAAAACATTTTGTCCGACCTAAGAATCGAACCTAGGACCTGATATTCAGCAGTTACGCTAGCAACCAGCAGGCCATAGGTTCCCAACCTTCTATGGACAAGAAAACAAAATCCAACGCAACTTTTTACAAAATAGTTATAAGATGCACATTTTAGACGGCTAGATAAATTGTTTTTTCATAAAAATTGAGGTATTTCATAACTCCCCCCATTTGCCTTTGGACCCGCTACCGACCCCTTGAAAAGTTCCAGCGCCCACTAGGGGGCGGTACCGTTGGGAACCTATGCACTAGCTAGACCAACTAGGCAATCGAGGCATTATATTATAATTATTACTAGTTTGGTAAATTAAATTACCTGCATAAACTGCATATTCTCGCTGTAAGGATCCGTTCGCCGTGTGCCCATAAGACCGGCTTTGAGCCTATCATCTTGATCCAGCAGCCTTTGTAGCGTACCCTTCAGTTCACCTTCTGTCACGATCAGCGTCACACCATAATGTTCCTTAACCTCTTCTACGAAGGTCTCTATTTCCCTAAACGGTCCATTCGTACGGATATACACAACTTTAAGTTCACTGGCGATGTCGTCGCGTTGATACATTTCACGTAACACGTTTAAAGTTATGTCTAAAAGCACTGTGCAGTCTTTTCCGCCGTTGAATGAGAGGAACACCTCGTCTATTTCGTATGTTGTGAAGCATTGTCTTAGTACCTGAAATGAAGAGGTATTTCCTGTTAGAAACGCTATCAGTACTATTACAGGAAACTCTTATGAGCTAATCTTTAAGTCAGCACAATCATCTATTTCCGAGAAGGCGTCGTGACGCAAGGCCCAGTAATTGTGAAAATAATACACAAAGAAAAATTGGAATATACTGCCGAAAGATACCTTTTGGAACACATCATCATCTACCTACCCTTTTGTCGACTATTTTGGGGTCAACGTCTTATCCTTGGTAAGACTGGCTGTCCGACTTTCTTACTACCCGTATCGACTGTCAACTATAATATAAATGACAGCCCAGACCTACTGCTCGACGATCATAGATGGTCACCCAATCCTCAGACATGTGCGACTATTATTATTTTGCCATGAGCCCAGGACCTGGTATTCAGTTATAATGCATTGAAGTAATTGTTACGATGCAAATCGTTTTGATTTAGTCAGGTAGCTGTGGAATGTGGATGGTTCATTCCACTTTTTATAGACCTTTTTTGACGGCGGACAAGTTTATATTGAGACAGTGACTGTCGACAGCCGCATGCGAGCGGAGCTCACAGGCAAGAAAAATGGACTGGCGCTATACTCAATCCAGTGCAAATTGCCAGCGCTGGACTGGCTCAAAAATAATCTTTACAACGATCGCACAAGTTAGAGAGGTTTGGAAGATGAAAGAGGAAACCCCTTGCTGGGGAAAGAGGGTCCCTTTGCCCAGCATTGGGACAGCTGACCGGCTATTAAAAAAAACATAAAAGCACAACCACGCCAGTGCTGTCGCGACGATCAGATAAACCTGCCTTAACCAGCAGCGCGGTTTTATGACCAGATGTATGAACGTGGACGAAGCAAAAAGAAAGAGTATGTAAGGATCGTAACAGGTGGCCTTCGGAGGTTCCTGCCTACCCCCATGGGAAAAGGCGTGAATTTATTTATGCAGGCTTGTTATTTGCCGAACATTATTGCGGTTACTAATATACCGAGTATTGTTGGCCGACACGTTGGTGTTCCTATATTTAGAAAAGTTTATATAAAATCGAACATTTCTAATTAAAATTGACAATGATTATATCTAATGCAAAACATTAGCATAGGTATTTCCACAATGTAATAATATTCAAATAACAAACGTCTTACCTGTTCGGTTTCCCGCAAGATATCAGTGACGTCAGGTAAATCCATGTTTGTTACCGCACTGTTCGGTAGCATGTCCCGTTCTGAACTAAAACGTGGAACACACTCATTACTTATTGGCAATTAAAAGCGATGCTAGGTTGACTAACCAACGACATGATATGCTGCGCGGTGCTACAGCTAGCTATGCTTACTATTTTTTTTTGTAACAGCTTTAAGATTATGCAAGTCAGCATGTATTGACAAGATGTGAGACTGTGAGCGGGATAGATGAGGTGACATGACGTATCCCGTGAAATCACGTGGTCCATGGAGTTTTAAAAAAAAAATTGTTGTCATGGTAATGCGAGGCACGTTCTAGTATGGACTGCTACACTATGCGACGATACAGACCGACAGAGAAACTTCCTGGTTGATGAGAGGGAAGTTATGTTGGAAACCATTAAAGATATTGATAGGATTAGTTAGACAGAAACAAACGATACGGTCACTTATGCGGTGACCGGGCGTCGCCTCTGTGACTCACTGGTAACCTTGTGATCTTAGAAAAGGTTCTGATGAAGGTACGGTCTTCATCTTAATTAGTTCATCATGAGAAAAAGAAGAAATAAATCTCTATAGTAATGTTGTTTATGAAATTCTAGTAAACTTAGGCACTTAGGTCTCAATTAGCAATTTGTTGAAGTCGTAAATAAAAACTTTTACCGTAGCAGCTCAAATGTTTATTACAAACGATGTTAGATCGGAAAAGTTGGCATAATGTTTGAAGTGTACTGAATGGTTTCTACTTTCTTCAGAATAAGTTCCAATATTATTAAGTTCTTTGTGACCTGTTTTATAAGCGAATTAGGTAGAGACAGCATAGCATACCGCGCAGCATAGCTTGATGTTGATTAGCCAACCTTATTCTTCGTAATGTTTCTACATTTTCTGTTTGTTACGAATGTTACGACTAAGGACGTTCATTGTGATAATGATTAAGATGAATAATAAGATGAGAATTTGTTTGTATTTTAAAACGCTAAATGAGTTTTTTTTTTCGTTTATTTTGCTTAACCCTTTGACCGCCACTGACGATTTGAAACGTCATTTATCTCTGTAGCGCAACGTGGGAAGTACGTAGCTACGATATCACAAACAGATATACACAGACAGACCAAGACTTCCGCTCCTTTTGCCTAGGATGTAATATGGCTTGGCAACTGTCGTATAAAAAATGGGATGGGTTGAGCTGGGCGGCCAGTAGTCCAATCTGGCCAATCAAGTAAAAAGTTTTCTTGCTGTTTACCTAAGGTAAGAGATCTATCTTGACTGATAGCCAATACGTAGTGTTTACTATGTATAAGTTAGAACATACCTAAATGAGTTTCTTGAATTGATTACCTACTGACCTCTCTAACCATTACATATAGAGTCTGAGCAGTGACAAAGTATTGAAAGACACTGTTACAGAATGATGATAACATATCAATTGTTTAGAAAGTCTGATTTTGCGAGACACGAGGCTTTTCTTATTGACATTACTGTAAATCTTTGCACGGGTCCTGGTGGGTTACCTACCATGTAGTGCAGGAATGTTTTAGTATTATTCCGAGAGTGGGTAAGATATGGCGCTATACAGCTGTCTAGCGCTGTCATTTTCTCACTCTCGGAATAGTCTTATAACATTACAGGGGGGTTACCGTGATCTGTTAATCACGGTAACCCCCCTGTACTTGTTTAGGTAAGACATATTACCATGCATTCCAATTTGTCTTTTGCGGCGTCAATAACTTGAACGATATTATTGTTTTGCATGATTGTGTACAACATTTTCACCATCTTTCAACCGAGAGCCGACTGTTCTAGGGGTTCTAGCCTGCTGCTAGGCATCATTTAGGTAAGATGTATGATTGTTTAGTCATCTGTATATCAGGCTGGTGTCCGCATTCTGCAACTCCTCGTCCAAGGCGCGTATATTTTGCGTACGGGAAGATGAATTAATATTGTGCGAGGACTCGCCCGCGTGGCGCGTGGAGTTCAGTAATTGCCCTACGGGATCGCACTGAAGTACTAAACTACCGTGATAAAAGTATGTGTCAGCCCAGGTTATAAACTATCTGTGTGCCACATTTCTCATATTATATGTCAAATCCATTCGGTCGTTTTTTTGCGTAACAAACATTCTCACTAACTTTTACGTTTATCATAGTCATGCGTTATATTATAATAAAAGAAAAACATATAAATAAAACACGAGCAATACCGCGTTATTCAGCTACTCATTCAATTTCAGCACTTCAAGATTAAATTGATGAATTAATTATAGACTATTTGGCCACGGGGCGGTACTTGAATGGCTGGTTCGAAGTTAATTTATTCAGCAACACTGTATAGAAATTTGTGTTTGAACAACTGATAAAAGAAATCGCCAATATGGGAAACTTGTTTTACCAAAATGCGGTCAATTTGTTAAGTCTTTAGGTTTTGTGATAGACTATTCTAAGTTTTTAGGGTATTCTTAAGGTGCATCCACACTGAAGTTACTTACTAAGTTTAAGTTACTTTTGCGGTTTTGCTTTATCTTTTTGTTATCAGTTGTGGCCCAATAACACTTGCAGTTTGCTCCAAAAATTAAATAACATGAGTCCACTTTATTAGACCTTAAAGCGAAACATCTACCTATTAGGGCCTTCTTATTGAATAACGAGTTATTCATCAAGAAGGCATCTAATGTGATGATTTGTTAAATATATAGGTAGTTAGTTTTACAGAGAGTGCACAAAAATCTAGATCAGAAATAAAATATTACTGTACTTATATTTTATTTCTGATCTAGATTTTTATATCCTATATGGAACTGGTCAAGAAATATATTTCCGGAGCGGGTATCGGACCCGTGATGCAAGTTATAACAATGGCTACAGCCTCTTTAATCGTCCTCGGTTCTCTGGAACCCCGAACTACAAATTCCTCCTACACTAAAATCAAAATTAATTGCTAAAATATACAAAGTTTTTGAATATTACTGCATTTGCACATTTTTTTAACGCGGTAGGTACCTACTTAATCGTTTTTCTATGTAATTTATAATGAACCTCAATTCGTCTGTGCATATAAGCAATTAACTAATGGATACACTACTTTAACCTTGACATGGTGCAGTCTGCATTGGGCGCACGTGGGTAAAAATGTGCAAATCATCGAAGAGTTCTAACTACAATTCAACATGAAAATACCGAGTCATGTTTTTCATATGATGACAGCAAGTAATAAAATCACATGTACGACTTGGCAGAGTTTTATATTTGGCGGACTAGCTCAGAACCTTCTACACTGGCCATTGATTCATCCCTTACATTGGATAAGCAAGACGAGACGTACTGATCTGCCAAGAAAACTAACCACTTCGTTAATCATCGTCTACCTTCAGGTTACTCTGTGGCACGAGGTATTCAGGAACACAAAGATTATCGAAGCGCGAAAATTTTCTGGTTGAACTGTGTAATAGTTTTTTTTATCGTGTGGCCCAACCCTCGCCAAAGCCTATGTCTGTATCAGACCCACAAGGTGTTCTTTCAGCTCCTGTTGGCAACTCTACTTACCCCTATTATCATGTCAGTCTTTCTATTTTACTCAATTGTATTGTACACTAGTTTTTGCCGACTTCGTACGCGTGGTACTTAGAATCTAGATAATTTCCTGTGGTAAAATGTAGCCTATATTTTAAGTTAGACATCTAGCAGTAGGAGCGGTGAAAACTGCATTATTAAATCCATGTAGTAGTTATTGCGTGATGAGTGTACAAACATACAGACAGACAAAAATTCTAAAAACTGTTGTTTTGGCTCCTGTTGCTCTAATAAAGACCCCTGATATAATTTTTTTTCAATATCTTCAATGTACAGACATCGGCCTATTACAATTTTATTATACATAATTTGTAATAATAGATCAGTTCACATGCAATATTACTTTTTCTTCTCTTTTCAGATTGCTTCTAAAACCTTATCAGTCGATTTCAGCTGTGTATATTGAGGCTTTATAGATTACTAGCTACGTTATGATTTATCTGATAACAGTTATGAATTGACTTTCAAATTATATTTGCAAACAAGAATGAATCAGTGCTTTTTAAAAGAAAATTGTCAATGATTCGGCAATGTGATTCAACTTCCTTATGAAAAATTAGAAGAGAAGTTAAGATAAGAAAAGGAAGTCAATTATCAATATTTCAAAATAGTTTATTACATAATTTTTCAGACACACCTTAAACAAAAGTAGCAAACTGTTATCAATAACAAAAACAATATTGATTTATTTTATTAAACACACAACTTCTTTGGAGGAGGTTCACTTAAAACTGCACTTTCACTGAACAAGATCTCTTTAGTCAATTTGAAAGTCACTCTCATCATTTCCTTATTCGGAGAAACATTTCGCACATCAAACACATCAGTTATAAGTGAAGATATGTCACATCCAATATTTTCGTTCACCATTTTCTTTGCAATTTCAACAGGATCATTTCCTAAAGTAAAACAGTAAACATAAACAATTATTTTTTGATTGAATTTCTCTGCTAGATTCTCATCTTTTATTAATCCATTAAAGTGTTTTAAGAATTCTACAGCCATTGCAGGCAGATTCATAGTAATATGAATTTGTCCATTCAACTTTTCTTCACCTTTACATAATGAAATTATGTATTCTTTAAATACATCACATATGAAGTCTTTTCCATCTTGATTGAATGACTTGAAAAATGACATGTTTACTTTGTTGTTTTTAGCATTATGATTTAACCATTTGAAAGAATCAGGGTTTAAATCATTGGCAAAAACTTTGGTCTTCCGTTTGGCTGCAGGAACTGCAAATGGTCCAACTCCGCAGAATATGTCAAATAGTACATCTACAGGTTTTAGATAGCTCAATATCCTCTCATGCTCTTTTCCTAAGCGTGGGTTCCAGTATACTTTGGAGAAATCAAACTGGAATGTGCAGAGGTTTTCTTTGACTGTTACAAAGAAATCTTCATCCCCACCAATCAATTCCATGCTAAAATTTCTATAGGTATTATGTATACTGTTGCTCTTATTGACTACTGTTCGACATGTCTTTATTTTATCAACTAACACTTGTCCAATCAGAGCTCGGTATTCTAGAAGGTGCTCCCTTAAGTTCAGATGTATAATGTGGCCAATTTGAGAAAAACCGCTGACACCTTCTTCATTCTCTGGGAGAACAGCCTTGAATATTGCTTCAAAACGCCAATTTTCGTATGTTAGTTGGATTTCCTTGTTGTCGAAATTGTTTTCTGTCACATTTAACTGCTGTAGAGCTGTGCGGTCACTTTCACTGAGGTCTACCCACTGACTCACTTTTTCAGGGTTAAAATAAATGCATTTCTTGAATGATTCATTTTCCTCGCCTTCTATACTCCTTACTGGCTTGAAAGCTTCTAATTTAAGGAAGTACGATTTACATATTTGAGTGATTTTAGATAAATTTTCTTCATTGACCTTTAGAACTGGCACTTTTGTGTTGCGCAAGAATTTATCTCGATCGAGCACTTTCATACCACGCACGCCAACGGGTGCCAAGGGCACGGCAGCGGATGAACTCATTTTACGTAAAAATCCGCGGATATAACTCAACTTCATATCAAAATCTACGAAAAGTTGATGTATTAACACATCGTCAATACTAACCTATTTCGAGGTCAGAGCTGATGTGAGTCTTCTTGGTTTAGTAAGTAGAGAGTCCTTGGATAACTGCGTTAAACTGTTTATTCACACACCATTAACTAAAAGGCGAATTTAATTCAATATTATTTGTGAAAGCGTTGCACTGCAGACTCGATTTCTGTTTCACGTTACTTGTCAAATGTTCATTTGACAGTTGGGTAATTGGATTGCATCATTCGTCAATGTCAGTTTTGACAACACCGTTCCATTTAACGTATATTTGATCACGTCACTGCGTTCGTGTATATGGACAAAGTCATACGGTACCCTACGATACGAAACGCGCATTGACGCGTACATGGCTTGTTTTGAGTAGGCAAGTAAGTCAGTAAGTACTTTATAGCAAGTATTTTGTTGATGTTGACCATCGACCAATCAAAGGGTCGATTTACAATGACTCCGATATCAACTATTATCATTAACTACAATCGTGATTCATCCACTGCTGGGAATAAGCCTTTCTTTGCTTGTATGTTAAATATCTTTATTTATTTATTTAGGTTAGCTTACAATTGTTTACACGATACATTTTGTTTTACTTATGTGTTGTATATTATCATTTCAAAACACAGAAAAATAATTGTTTTATGAGCTAGAATAAACAAAAAAACAAGCCTTTTTCCGAGGGGGTGACAGGAACTGCAAGAAAGCCATCTGGTTAAGCGATGTTATGTATATAAATGTGTTCTTTTTCCTGGGGTATAGTTGACCGTGGATTAGAATCTTTTACAGCAAGCACAATAACGGCACGCACGGCAGGCACAATGGCTTAGCTGCCGCATTCCGTAGGTACCGTTGGTTCGGTTCCCGGAAAAATATTTGTAACTGTTACCTATGACATAAAGATGGTTGTTCTAGGTCTGGCTGTTTGTTTATCTGAGACTGACGAAAATACATACAAATATTGAACTTTGTGTCAGCTATAATTTACACCTCAAAACTAGCAGGCATGGTATGGTATCACTTAACATATGGGTGATCAAGTTACACAGCACAGCTACTTGCGAGGGTCAGGTGGGGTCGTCCCAAATGCTTCAAAGAACGTAGCGGTTAACGGAAAGTAAGTGGTAAACGGAAATGTCGTTAAAACAACATTTCCGTTTATGTTTATAGAATTTTTACACGACTGCCCAAAACAGGGGTTATATGTTATTTATATTTGATAGGAACGTTTACCGTTACTACTTTAGTTACCGATACGCTTATCTATACATTTGACTATTTGAGATAGGTAAATGAATGAATTAATGATAATATATTTATTTGCAAGAATATATAAGTTCTTAGCAAGCTTACATAAGTTCTTAAGATATATATGGGTTTCACTATATTCGGCATTTCAGCCTTACATAATTAAATTCGACCATTAAGAAGAGTAAAGGTTACTTTACATTCCGAAATACACGCAATGTTAGTCTTGCAATAAATATAATAAACTGATGCTGTATGTCCTTCTCTACGCCTATTGAACCACTTATACTAGTACCCATAAAGAACTCTTGTGCTAAATCAACTACTAAACGAGGTAGGCCGGTGTAGGTACAACTTAGTCCAATGCGAGTATTAAGATTAAACAAAATGTGACTGCAGGGCCACTAGATAATTAGATATCTTATGGAGGAGCCGGAGCCACATCACAAACTATATTCCACATCCTTTTCTGCTCTTTGTGTTGCGGACGGGTCCCTCAACTGTCAAGAGTCACTATTAACAGCTAAAGTGGTTGATGTGGCAGAGTTTTGGACCAAATTCATCGAAGATGACGTACTTATTTTACATCCGTCTAAAAATGTTGCTTAGTCGTTGAACATAAAGAGTTTATAAATGCATGGCAACTATTAACTTCATCATATTATTATGTTTTTGTTTGTAATGTTTGTTACGGAACCTTGACAACAACATGAGACGACCCCTGCTACTCAAATTTTACTAAGTCTTGAGCTTACCTTCTTAGATTCGTATATCTAATTATGAATATCGATTTTCTTGGCGACGTCATGTTTAATCCTTATAAGTTTGAGTATATAAGACGTTGAAGGAACAGCAAAAGACGAGTAGTCTCCACAGCCTCGGCAGGTTCCCACACTACGGTGAGCCCTTACAGACTGGAGTAGTTCGTCTAACGATTTTCTCCAGTATCTAGTAACAACCATTTCCGGCCGAGATTTCTCCTGATTCGAATTGAAAGAACTACAGTCAACATGGCGATGGCAGATCACGGACCTGGAATGGCAGCCCTGCAAGCTTGGGGAGGCCAAGCAGCGGCGCATGGAGTGGTGAACCAAACCGTCGTGGACATGGTTTCAGCCGATATGCTCCATTTGGTTGACGCTCACTGGTACCAGTTTCCTCCTATGAACCCTCTCTGGCACGCACTCTTGGGATTTACAATCGGCGTTCTCGGATTTATTTCAATTGCTGGTAACGGCATGGTCATCTACATATTTTCAACCACAAAAAGCCTGAAGACACCATCCAACCTGCTGGTAGTGAACCTCGCTTTCTCCGACTTCCTGATGATGTGCTCTATGTCTCCGGCTATGGTTATTAATTGCTATTATGAAACGTGGGTATTTGGTCCATTTGCCTGTGAACTATACGCGTGCGCTGGCTCACTATTTGGATGCACATCTATCTGGACCATGACCATGATCGCCTTCGACCGCTACAACGTCATCGTGAAGGGTATCGCCGCTAAACCAATGACCAAGACTGGAGCTCTGCAGCGCATACTTGCAATCTGGCTGTTCTCACTGGCATGGACTCTTGCGCCTTTCTTTGGATGGAACCGGTACGTGCCTGAGGGAAACATGACTGCCTGCGGAACTGACTACTTGTCAAAGGGTTGGTTGAGCCGAAGCTACATCCTGGTTTACTCAGTCTTCGTGTACTTCTTACCACTTCTGCTGATCATCTACTCGTACTACTTCATCGTCCAAGCTGTTACCGCTCACGAAAAAGCTATGAGGGATCAAGCTAAGAAAATGAACGTGGCTTCGCTGAGGTCTTCTGAAGCGGCTAACACCAGCGCTGAGTGCAAGTTGGCTAAGGTAGCTCTGATGACCATCTCCCTGTGGTTCATGGCGTGGACCCCATACCTTGTGATAAACTACACGGGGGTGTTCGAGAGCGCGCCCATTAGTCCTCTGGCTACTATCTGGGGCTCATTGTTCGCTAAGGCTAATGCCGTGTACAACCCTATTGTATATGGTATCAGCCATCCTAGATACCGTGCTGTTCTGTACCAGAAGTTCCCAGCACTCGCGTGCACCGTGTCTCCTGACGAGAGCGCCTCCGTTGCGACTGGCGCCACCGTCGTCGCTGGTGAGAAGTCTGAGAAGCCTGCTGCTTAAAGTCCTTCTGTCTCCTCTGATGACAAACATCTCAACGACCACACGCTGCTCACCGGACGAATGATTCTGCCATAATTATGGTATTAAGCTGTTATCTCCGTCAGTTCAGTGTTGCTAATTCAGGCTATCAATGTGTAAAGCGCCTAAATATTATGTGTTAACGTTTTGTGCATTGAGCGCAACATTGCGCATTGTTCTGATACCTTCCATTACTTAACATCGGTGGATGGCATATTAAAACTATTGTAAATTAAACCACCATGTCGTCACCGTACCCTACCCATGAGACTGCTCCTTCTAGATATAAGCGATTTTGAATTTTACGACGAAACTGGCTCTGTATATTTGACCAATAAATTTTAAGTTGCAAAGTGGTTTTTAACCGCATAAAAAAGCATTTTATTTATTTTCATATCCTATCCCGTACTATCCTATGTCATAATATAATGTAGTGTTTGTGGCAAATAAAACCAATAGGCAATACTAATTTTAAATTCAGTCAGAAGTTATTAAATGATATGAATTATGAGCTCGCCTTTCCAGAAGGTCAATTAACAATTACTAAAGGGCTCTTGTGGAATTGATCTTAAGAGTATTGTACCTAATACCGGTAGTTAATAAATACCATTTTGTTTGTAGGGATATTTAATGTCCATAATTGATGTATTAAAGTTTTTAAAACTCTGAGCAATACATTTAATATCAAATCTTAAAGATTGCGCTATATACCCTAACAACATTCCTACCGTATATAAATGTTTTGAACAAGAAGTACATTCCTATGCAACCTCCTCTTCCTGTCCAAAATAAAAATAAAGCCAGAGACGTGAATAAAGCTTTGTTTCATACCAACCTGCAAGTTGGATTTAGAATTACAATTTGACTATATGACAGCCCATGACAAAAATGCCTCATTGTTTATTACCAATGTCGTATATAATCGATAGATTTGGTTATTCTGATTCCAAAAATACTTATCAGAAATTTTCAGCATCATTTCTGACCGCATTTTCAAATATTAAAAAAAAATATATCAAGCTGTTACATGACAATCTGTTTGATTTGCAGTAGCTGAATCATAGATTTTAGATACCGAAAACGCTGTTTTCAGACACCAGATAAAACAGATGATTTGAAAAGTATATTTAGGGCTTTCAAAAACCCATGTTATGCCTTGTAATACATCTGACAAAATCACGTTTTTCTTGAATTTCCAGCCAGCTGCAGCAGTTGGCCATCCATCCTTGTGTTTATATTACTTTCTTTCGTTTTACAACCTCCACTACAGCAGTCGGGTCGTAACCTTATAATAGTTTTACCGTCCACATATTAACGGGGCTAGACTGTTTTATTCGCAATACAAGCGATCCTCATAAAGGAGGTATTTTCTTAACGTCACAAAAGGTTAATAGAATCTTCTTAAGTTCATTGTTACAACAAAGTGTTAGTGTTTCTTGAAGAAATACGAGTATTTGAAATTGTAGCGTTTTGGTTATATTTATTCGAACGTTGATGTTCCAAACTGAAAAATAAAATAACGGTTTCTACTTTTTTTTTTAATAAGAAGTTAACATAACATTGATAATAATCCACGTTGGTAAGGGTTAGGCAGAAGTGAAGGACATTTTGCCAGTTATGTTTAAGTCCCTTGTAATAGCAGGAGATCCTACCTATTGCTCAAGTCTAGTTTCCAGCTGATACAGAGAAATTATCATCATCTGCCAAGCCTTTTCCCAACATTGTTGAGGTCGGCTTCCTGTCTAACCGGATGCAGCTGAATACCAGTATTATACATAGAGCGACTGCCTAACTGACCTCTATAACCCAGTTGGTACTGGGTAATACGACACCCCGGTTGATACACAGAATAACTTAATGGAAAAACAGAAATCATTTATTTTGCAAAATCCGCTAATAGTCCAGTGTCAGCGAGATTAGGGTCCAATCCGCTATTTGTTGCAAGTACACTTAATGAATCAATGCAGCATACCTCGAGAATCTTAATTCTTTCTTCATGAAGCCATAGGAGTTCTGCATTGACGATGGTCTAGATTCTAGGTACTTAATTAGCCATGAGTTCATTAACCGACTATGTGTGCTATCGTGCATTAAATTACTTGAACTGTCACAGTGTTTGTGGAGAACATGATGCAAGTAAACGACAAAGAAAGTAGAGGATGTACCGAAGACTTCATGATATAAATATAACAACTGATAAACAATCATCAGACTAAAATTATCTCGGAAATGCATACAATATTATGTTTATTTATCAATACTTATGTACTATTTTAGCACGTCACATTGAAGGCAGAAGCGATGCGAAACGAGGGCGGTAGTGAGGCAGAGTAGGACGGGCCTTTAATGAATCCTGCTGGTATTTTTATTTTCATTCCTCCTTTATATATACTTAAAAAGGATGCCTTGCTTGCTTTGCATCGAGCACTGAGAATGCAGACAGTCGAAATGCACCAGCGTGCTATGCCAATCCAGCGATACTACTGCTACGCCTGTGCTACGAAAGAGATTACCAGGACAACGACAGAACTACGCCAGTGCTACGCCAGTGCTCCGCCAAAGCTACACCAGTGCTACAAGATTGCTACGCCAGTGCTACATCAGTGCTACGACAGCGCTACGCCTGAGTTACACCAGCGCTACGCCAATGGCATCCAGTCTCCGAAGATGATATTGTTTTCTTCCATAGTACTACATTATTACGGTGGCTATGGAAGCGACGATCTCAGTAGCTGATAGCAGCTGGATGATTGTTTACCGAAGATCATGGTAAGCCCTGTTCTATTAGAGAGAATTTCGTCGGTATAGAATAGGCTAATGATGACGATTGTAATCGACAAACGGATGTTCCATTCGCTAAGAAACAAGTTTATTTCAACACAGATTCTCAAGAGCTATTGTAGTAAGCTCAAAATCTCCCATAACGTACACCTTTAATACCGAAAATGTAGGTGTAAAGAAACGGCCAACAATTCTTCGCAGTAAGCAGAAAAATATGTCGCCAGTAAATTAGTGTTAGAAAACAATGGCGACGCGCCACGAGCGTTCCCTAACATTTTTCAACAAACTACGGTGACCAGGATTTACTTGATGGATAGTTTTGGCTTTTAGGAACTGTTAGTGAATGAAAACCGAAATTTTATTTTCATTCCGGTTTGAAAGCCCGAAAGTATTCGCTTCACTTGTTAAGATTTTTTTCATTCGAGTGAAAACATCAATTTATTGCACGATTTCATTCAATATTCAGCATTTTATTCCATGGTGATTTAATATATTTTTTGTTGATTGATTAGGCATTCACAGTTATAAAAAAAAACATGATATTTACTATTACTTCTACTAGAACTATCGACATAGAAACACAAAAATATATGTTGAATTATCATGGATAAATATTATATTATAATCGTACCTAGAATAGAAATATCCGTTCATTCATGGCATTCAGACTGTTGACCGCAATAAATGATGTCTAGAAACAAAATGCCTAAACCATTTTGCGTTTAATCCGTATGAAGAAGATACTATGCTAGGAATTTTAAAGGGTGTTTAGGTTAGTTGAAGGAGTTCGTTCCATCGCGCCAAGTATTTCGATTAGGTTCAGTAATCGAAATACTTTAGGTAGTACTATCGTACGACAAGATATTTAGGTACTAGGTAGTGAATTCGTTTACAGTACAGTCGTTAACTCTGCTTTAATCACAGGTATTACGTTTGTAATTAATTTGAAGCTAAACACCATAAACAGATTTATTTCAGGTTTCTCCGAAACGCCAAAATGGGGCTCCTTCGGGTCTCAACGATTATTTCAAGAAGTTGGGATTTTTTATATCATCACAGGCATGTTACTACATGGGTGATCTATTCATTATATTATTATGGTGATCATCTATATACGCGAAGCGTGTCTGTTTGATGCACTCGTCATTTCACATTTCCTTACTCTTCCCCATGTCAGGGTTGCATGTCTCGCTAAATAGTGTCGATTCAGTAATTGGCGTACCATATGCCATACTAATTAGTCCCGGTCAAATTCATTAAATCACCATTACTTTACGGTTTAATAATAAAAAATGATCACCCTGCGCAAAATAAGCAGTCAACCTTGCAACTAAACTGCTAACTGGTGAACATTTTACCTTGCTTGCTTTTACAACACCATTAATTACTTTTGTGTGGCTCATGATTACACAAAAGCAGTGTAATTCTCATTATTTACAGCTAAAGTTTAGCCAAGAGCATTTTGTCCGTACCATACTAAAACCATGAACCCCCTACAACTAAATAAAAGTGCATTGACTCAAGAGCGCGCACATTCTGTGAGCAGCGTTACCACGACACATTCCTCTTGCTCCACACAGATATATGAAAATAACGTGTCTTTTAATTTAAATGCACATCTGGCTCTAGACGTGCAGTGAATCAAGTTCACTGAGATTAATAGGCACTTGGCGATGTGGCTGGCAAGAGGACAAGCGACCTTGTCTTTTCGACGGCATTATGTCAAGATATTGGCTAGCTCTAGCAGCATTTCGTGTTGTTCCTTTCAAGTCTAACTGATTTTACATCATGTAGATGATTTCTTATTAATTTGACAATCGTGGTATTATATGTCTTCTTCACGGTGGAATCTTTTCTGTTTAGTATGTATACGCTTTAGTATGTATACGGTTCACAGACTTTCACAGAACGATGTAATATATAATTATGCGTGATTACCTGTTATTGAATTTAATAAGGTGGAATCTGTCTCTTACGGGATATCCTCCATGATTATTGTTAAGTTGTTTGTTAGTTGTTGTTGTTAAGTTTAGTTATAAACCGTGAAAGCTTAACACTGTGTTAGATCAACTGATATTCAACATAAACTGATTATTTAAAGCACAACTGTGAAAAATCACTACACAAAGCCTCAGAAATATCTAGAGAAAATCCCTAGTTAAAAGCCCGATGCTTCAAAAGCACTAACATTATTCCCCCACACATTCTTTTCAACATCACATACAGGATCCAAAAACAAGTTTTTTAATGAAAATCCCCATCTGGCTTTGTTAAACCGCAAATTAAGATCGCCGCGATCTAGATTGCTTGCTTTATTTTTTATATAGTGGACAAATTGGATGCGGTACAGAATAGGAGTATGTTTCTAACGCTTTTTAGATTGCAACTGAAGTGGGGCAATTGATTAGGGATGCTATTAGATTAGCTACGAGAGAGAAAGAGATTTCCTTCTTTCGTAGCTCTAGTTTGGAGCACATAAGTGCAAACGCTCAAATGTGGTGTGATCAATGACAACACTTTGAAGGTGTGTTTGAAGATTACATTTTATCATTATAGAGATTTCATCATCACATACACCTGATTATTATAATTACGTCAGAATAAATAACGTGCTCCTTCATAAATATACCAAACAAACAAAACAATGTTTGTCTCCACAGTTGCGTCTTTGAAAAACTGATAAAATACCTATAAATACAACAATAGTTAAGTCTATCACAATGAGTTAATATTTGATTGGCAATCAACATGTCACAGGGAACTTTTCCTATCCTGTAAGACTTAGTAGTCATGGCACCGTCGGAAAAGATGGCCACCCCTGAAGAACAGCCCTTGAAAGTGAAAGAAAAACCGAAGAAGAAGAAAACTTTTAAAGAGAAGATTGCAGTGATAAAGGAAAATATTACAGTGGAACCTGTTCTGGCGTGTTATGTGATCCCGGGAGTGCTGTCCAGGCTGGCGAACCAGAACCTGAATCTGGATAAAGCATGTCGCGTGAACATGCAGTTTGGCGATCAGGTTTGCGATGCACTCATTGCAAAAGAAGGAACCCAGTACCTAAAAGAAGAATTAGCCGTCCAAGAGCTTATAGCGGGGATGGAGATGTGGAAGAGCGTTCTTCTTACAGCGTTGCCTAGTTTCTTGATCATCTTCTTGGGTGCTTGGAGCGATAGGACTGGAAAACGAAAGATATGTATTCTCCTTCCAATTATAGGAGATCTGCTCATGTGTTTGAGTAACATCCTCAATGCGTATTTCTTCTATGAGCTGCCGGTGGAAGTGACCATGTTTTTTGATGGTTTCTTCCCCGCGATCACGGGTGGTTGGATCACCACATACATGGGTGTGTTTGCGTACATCAGTGATATTTCCAGTCCGGAGTCCAGGACGTTTAGAGTGGGGATAGCGAATCTGTGTCTGACCGCCGGAGGTCCGATCGGATCTGTTCTTAGCGGAGTTCTTCTGAAGCTTACAGGATATTATGGTGTTTTCGCCGTCAGCGCTTTGCTGAACCTTTTCAGTATTGTTTATGGATTCGTCTACATTAAAGATCCGGAGAGGCCTATTACGGAGAAACCGAAAAAGGTTAGTTAATTTACATAGAATACTTGGAGGGTTCTGATTCTGTAACGTTTTTATTAATAATATTACATCAATAGATTTTAACTGAGTATACAAAAGCTTAACAAAAAAGATGCTGGATGTCAGTAAAAGGACAGATCGCATTAGGCATAAACATGGAAAAAAAAACTGCGTATTGCCAGGTTAATGTTTGGATTTAAATTAACTAGCTAAGTACATGAAAAAGACCATAATATAATTTCATAACATAATCAGAAAATCGAATGTAAATTTTTTTTGCTCATCAATTCGTAACTTTAATCCGTCAGGTTTTACTAAAATACATATACCATACCGAGGCCCATGTGCATGTGGCCCACTACAAAAAGTTTGTTTACTCACTCATTGTAAATGTAAATTATCTAGGTTACATTTTAATTGAGGGATAAAATCTTCTTGCCCGTAATTGCGTATACTCGTAGATTTCATGCATAATATTTATCACCTTATTTTCTTGTTTGATAAGAACTAAACGTATCTAAATCATCACAGCAAATGTATGTTAGCGGGTGGAGCGGTACAACTGCCAAATCATTACATAACATCACGCCTGTAATCCCCGAAGGGTAAGGCAGAGGTGTACCTAATAGTGCACCCACCCACATTTCGCCAGTTATGTTTAAGTCCCATGTAATAGGGGGCGACCCTATTGCCATCAACCGGGCAGAATTAACGCGGAGTCTCCGTGGCTGCTACTAAGAAATTCCTGATGGAAAAACCTAATATCGCTTTACCCGGGAATCAAACCCAGGACGTCATGCTCAGCAGTCGCACTTGCGACCACTAGACCACGAAGCAGTCCGTCCAAGAGACAAACGTCAAACGTTATACATATACCTACAGGGGCAGCTGTTTTGTTGATACTATGTCCTGGCTAATACGAGTAATGCATCCACTCGATGACCCGGTAATGCAGCCGCCCTTATAAGTGGAACTGCGCGATGTCATTGTGTTGTTGAGAATTACCCTATATTGAGGCCTCTTCCGTAATAAAGAGCAATGACCATAAATCCTATAATTCCTGAAAATGGTTGCTGAAAAACAATATTTACCTACCTACTTGTGATGTCTGCAGTTCGGATTCGTATTTAAATTGTTAAATCAGAGATTGTTTAGAGTTAAATTATATTGGTTTACCCTGATAACTATACTTATCTCCATTGGAGACAACAAGTCCGTTTTACCCAGAAATTGTTAGAAAAACCAACTCTATGACCTTCTTTCCAGTCTGTTTGTTTGAAATTACAGTCAATCATGATAAGTTGAAACTTTTCTTGAAGAAAGTCTCTCAGTTTTCTTGTGTCCATTTCTTGACGGTAATGCCGTAAATTTTCTATCTTCAACACAACGGCAGAAGCCATTCATGTGGAACAGGTCTAATAATGGGATTTATAATTGCAGAACGAATCGTCCGACGTACGGGGCTTCCTAAAATCCTTTTTCGACATAAAACACGTAAAAGACACTTGTACTGTTGCATTCAAAAAGGGGCCTAATAAGCGGAGAACAAAGTCCATTTTGGTGTTGGCATCGATTGCGTTTATATACGGCCCGTCTCACGGTACGTACTTGCTTCTAGTCTTATATTTTATTCAACGGTAGTACTGAATTCCGGACATAAATCCAAATTATCATTGGGGATCCATGGAATTATTTATGTCACTGTTTAGTTTGTAAAGTAACTAGAACTACTTCTATATATTTGGACGACGGCTTAAAATAGTTTCCTTTCAAATATAAATAGAGAACCATCACTGAAACAAAATTTCATCTTTCTTCATCCGTGTCATTAAGGTGATAAGGGTGTTTATTTCTAAAAACAATTAGTACCATCGACAGCACTATCACCAATGAATTTTCCAATTGTAGTGAGTAATGCAATTCCATCTCTTTTTTCATTGTTGTGAAGGCCTACGCTCACTGTCGGAGAAAAAAACAGAAGTTGATTATAATTATGATTAATAAAGATAGATTGATTTGACTTTTGGAGGGGGCCATGGATTTACAATATTATGTTGAATATAAAGCTTATAACTCTTTATTAATAGATAGTGTAACTTTTAGGAGAGTACACGGTCCGCTACCTGTACACCCGGTATCGTTTCAACTGGGATGCCTTGATGTACAGCTTCTACGGTACTTTCTTTATTTGCGCCCACTCACTTGGTAAGTATTGTGTTGGTTTTATTATGATGAAGTGTTTGGGAGGTTGATAAGCACTATGTGAAAAAAGGACATACATTATCTCGACTAATGAAGAGGTAGGCAATTCGCCTGTTCCAATGCCATTTAATATGGGGAAAACGTATTGGCATTGCTTTTACACGTTGATGCTGTAAACCCACATTTCGCAAGTTGTGTTTAAGTCCCAAGTAATAGGGAGCAAGTCTTTTATCACCAACTGGGCACTCACTGGATTGCTACTGAAAAATTTCAAATTAGGGGCCATCCTTTAATCACATGAGGTTTTTGAGCCCACTTTTAAACCAGGAGGGGCTTATAACTCAAAAAACTCCCCTTGGTGTTAGCTTTAGAGATTTTGGGCCACCCCTCTTCCCCCCAGCATCACGTGTAATGTTTATTACTGAAAAAATAAGATAGTTTTAGAAGGACTGTTATAATAACGAAAACTCAAGCGATTTTCTTGTTATAAAATCGGTCGCACGGGTTTTTACGTGGTCGCACAATTCAATTCATTAGAAAAAAATATTTGATACGAATATTAATTAAATTCCACTTTTTTGTCACTAAAATAAATGTGATTGTCCCATTATCCCATCCCCTAACGAGATTTTTTCTGACCCCCTCCCACCTCTTTTCAAACCTCACATGATTAAAGGACGACTCCTTACTGGTGGAAAAATCGATATGAGAATCGTTCCGAGGACCACATGCTTAGCAGTAGAGCAGTGCTATGTGTTAGCAGTGCCTAAATGCCTCGTAGACACAATCTCTATAGTCACTAGACGCTACATGAGTACAGTAATAAAAATAATTAAAATGAGGCTCCTAATACCTACACTAAATACCTACTTCACACTGTAAACATTTCCTACATTTGCATGAACTTGATAATTTTACTTTTACAACATAAGCTGTGTTAATGAGCCCACCAAAATGAGTATAATCTTCATATCTACTGTCATAACTACATCTCTTAAAGAGGCGTGGTGTAAGTAACAGCCTGCCCCCCACAAGTCGGACCGATCTCCTGGTAAATGTTACAGGAACCTGCCGCATGTCGGCAGCGTGCGATTGCCTCGTTATCTAGTGGACGCGCTACTGCTGCAGATCGTGCAAAGTGTTATTGGGTTTTTCCATCAGGAATTTCTCCGTAACAGCTTGATTTGTGCTCGCCCCCTATTACATAGAACTTAAAACATATTTGGCGAAGAGTGGTGGAGACCTCTGCTTAACTTTTTAAAGATAACTGGCGTGTTGTTAATAGCGCAGGAGTGGTGATTGTAGCGCTGCTTTGATGGAAGCCTATGTCCAGCAGTAAACGCCCTTCAGCTGGATCATGATGAGCTGAATGTTTGCAAATTATAGGATCCACCGCTTTCAGAACGGTGTAGGAAAGCGTCGTGAGGGACCCGGCATGTCCCAGAAACAACAATTCGAAGAAATGTCACTGAGCCCACGTGGTAGGCTATAGGCCACTCCTTCTCAAGAAGGAGAGGTCTGTGTCCGTGGGAAGATTAGACAGAACTATGCTAAATAATAGGTTTTTTAATTCCTCATCTCATTTATTATTTAGGAGCTTTGATCTCAATAAGCCTGTTCAGTCACCGTTTGAAATGGCATGATTCAACGCTTGGCCTAATCTCCAATGGCAGCAAAATCATCGGCGCCCTCTACACTGGTCTGGCCAGAAACACTATGGATATGTACATAGGTAAGTTCTATGGTTTATTAGACAACTGTTATTCTTCACTCGTGATAGTTACACTATAGTAAAAAAAAAGTGCTTGGCCACCAACTACATATACTCATGCGACAGCAACTGTAGAGAAAACAAATGAAGAATGTGTTGGATTCCCGCGTTGCGCCTCGCGACGCAACGGTACGCACGCGAAGGTAGAAACAAGTGTCTTGTCGCAAGTAACTGTCGCAAGTGGCCTCGCCTAATATAGTGAATCTCTAGTAAAGCCTATTTCAGTGAACCTCGTATGTCCCTTGATAAAGTACATTGACAGAAAACGAGTGAAAACATACCTACCTTATTTCTACATTCAGTAACAGCTCATCTTATACTAAATACTTCCTGACTCCTGAATTTATCGTATTCACTTTCATTATGGAAATCCACTCTAAACTATACATAGCGGCATGAGCTATACAAGAACTGCTTTTGCTTATTAAGGAGATGAAATCGTCATCATATTCACACCTCACAATCATCCTCTGTTAAATCCAACGACTGATAGACTATTTTGGATCTTAATCTCAGGTAATAAGATCTTCGCAAATTATTGTTTGCTGTTGGCCTCCTCCAAGGGTAAACACGAGATTGATTACATGAGCCATTGTTTATTTTTTTAGCGGTTGCTGTAGAGATGTTCAACGCAACGTCATTCACTGCGTTGAGGTCGATTTCATCCAAATTAGTGACGAGTGATGAACTGGGTAAGTTGAGAAGAACTAATTTATAAGAACATGACGGAAACAATGACGTTGTTTGCTCCGGCATGATTTGTCACTTATTGTTAATTAACTGAAAATAATATTGTCAAAAAAAGATACAGACACTTTTAGTCAATTGTAAAGTTATTTATAACAAAATTGACTTTTAGTTACATGTGCATTATTAGGTACATATTTCTCTGGATTAAAGGAAGAAAATCAGGATTAAACAAAGAATAGGAGAAAAAAAAATTAAATCAGGTTTACCACGATGGTCTAGTGGTCAAGCACGACTGCGGAGCACGAGGTCCTGGTTTCGATTTCCAGGTCGGGCAAAGTGTTATTGGTTTTTTCCACCAGGAATTTCTCAGTAGTAACCACGGAGTCTGGATTTGTGCCTGATTAATAGCAATAGGCTCGGCCGCTATTACATGGGACTTAAAACATAACTGGCGTTTGTCAAGTCTACAAATTAAGTTTTGCCCGAGAAAATAAAGAAACAATAACGAATGTCCTAACAACTATACCAAAACAATACACTCAAATAAATAAAGTAACTCCATTGACCTCTACATTCGTTTCACCTCACAAAAAACTGCCTCCCCGAAACCAAACAGCAAAATTGAGTGTTATCTAAGCAATTCGTACGTGATTTCAGGCAAAATGACGTCATTCTTCAATCTGATGGAGGTGGTGACGGCTATGATATTCGGCCCGACCTACTCCTGGATATATATGACCACCTTGGAGATAGATGCCGGCATCGTATATTATGTTAGCACCGTGCTTACTATTCCACCGTTGCTGTTTTTTGCGTGAGTATTATGATGTTTGCTCTAAAGAATTGGACATTGTATGATTGGTGCAAGGTCAAGATATGGACAGACGTAGCTTGGAAGCAAAACTAAGAGTTATGGTATTTTTAAATGAATGGGGACCGTAATACAAGTACCTATGGACCCATTTATGGTAATCAGGTGGTTCATATCAGCTAATTACAGGAAAAAGAGATAAAGTAAAAGCCTTACTTTTTACACTACTACACATTCATTTCCAAAAACAGTATACGCAGTGCCACACAAATCAGTTTTTTTTCAAAGTTTTATCGTTTTTTTTTAGTTTTTTTATTTATTCAATTGGATCCACTAGTTAGGCTAACCTGAAAACTATGCTGGACACCTGGGTAAAATGAAAAATGTTGAATGATCTCTGATTGGTTGGTGTAAGACAGGACAACCCACCTCTTAACAAAATACTTAATTTACCTTTGACGATATTCACGAGTCACTCCGCGCCATTTAGAAGACTTCAAGTGTAATCTTAGGTAACATGAATTTCAGAAGTAGGCATTAAAGTACAATAAAAACATTTCTTCACTACTAATTAGGAGGACGACGTGTTCTGCCAAAAGTCTAAAAGTCAAATCAGATGAGATTAACAAATATTGTTCTTAGTCCTAACTTAGCCAATTACAAAAATAAATTATCCAACTTAAGACTTTTACTATTTACGTTCATAGTTTTTACGAAAAACTTTAAACTGCGCCTAAGTTAGATTAGGAGCTATTTGTTACTAGCAGAAAATATATTGTTCTGCACTAAAAAAATGGCTTAGTATTCCTAAAAGGCGCACGAACTTACTTTGACAGAGCTTTAATGTCAAAAAGAGCGTTATTTTCATCTATGAGATCGTAGCCTTCGGGGCCCAATGTAAAGCTGCTCTTGCTGTAGTCTGCTTATCCATTGATACGTCACTCATTAGTGACGATTATTTTCACGGTAATACTAATATTCAAAGTAGGTTTACTTTGATATATTAGTATCACTTACATTATCTGGTGAGATTAAGCCCTGGTCATTAGTAGCTAGTGGTAGCCAATAGCTTGGGTTCCTGAAACCATAAGAACAATTACAGTTATTATTACCCATTTCAGTTGTTTTCGTGAGGCTTACCGGTATAAATATATCAGCAAAGTAGCGATACCGTCAGGGAAACTGGTGCGCCGACACAGTGAGGCGGGGTCGCGGCAGGCCACGAAGCAGATGATGGGACGAACTGGACAGGTTCCGTCAGGAGTTCGCGAGAAATGGAAAGAGTGGAGGGAGGCCTTTGCCCAAGAGTGAGACAGACCAGGCTAGGAAAAAAAAAGAAATGGAGACCACAAAAAAAAAAAATTGAAATTACAACACTAAATATGTCACTAATTACGATTTATGTTTACAGCTGGTTCTTCATACAGAACAGGAAAGACAGTGCCAGAACTAAACCTGAGAATGGCGAAGCGATAAACGCTACTGAATTACAAGCGAAGAGAAAGAAAGATTCCCTTATCAGCAGCATAGATCTCGAACATGAAGTGATGATAGGAGATTGAATTGTCATCACGAATGAACGAAGAATTGTTTCATTTGTTTGTTTGTTTTTATTATTTGTTTATAATAAATGAGAGGGGCTATACAGATACACAGTAAGTATATTTAAGCGAGCCTAGCACGAACGCGTAGAGTAAACGTAAAACGATAGATAGAATTTAAAATCGAAAATACTTATGTCGCACATATTATTCGTAGATAGTTGTATTGTGGAATAAAAAAATCGTTCGAAATTCGATACACGTTCACGTCGTGCGTTCGTGCTCGGGTCGCTGAGCCTGACTCTTCAGGCTGTGACGTTATGTTAATTGTTATAATAATAAATTGTATTATTATAAACATTCGTTTGCTTTTCCTTTACTTACATGCTAAAGAATGATATTGGTTAATCAAAAACCAAATAAAAATGTAAAAAATAACGATACGAAGATTATTCTAATGATTCTAAAGCGATCTTTTTGTTTGAAGCTTCATACGATTAGCATAATAAATTAATTATTTCTTTTTAGTTTTGTAATAATAGTGAGAAGTAAAGTAGTTATTACATAGTATAACATTTACGAGTATAATACATTTAATATACGAAAAACCTATGTCATGTTTTGTTTTTGAGTTTTTTGGCATGATGTAGGATGTAAATATTCATATTTTTAATTGACATTGACAGAAACGTGCTTCAGTAGTTGTTACGACAGAACCACGTGCTCACTGCTCAAAGTCTTCTGGTACGTTTGCTGATTAATAAATCTACATATCTGTGATTTTGACGTTTCTTGGGTAAGGTTTTTAGTTTAGTTCAATCTTTTTAGTGTCAATAACACGTTTGAAAAGATTTAAGGAATTAGATGAGCCCGTACTTGTCGTGTTGTGAAAGTACTGTAGTTGCCCATTCGAAAGCGTAGATCCTATGGAGAAGAATGGGCAAGAAACTCCATGGACACTCTTTTAAACCAGTATGTTGTTACAGCATCTTGGTTACATCATTCATGTGGAGATTATACATATATGTGAGAACGATGTAGAAGAGCACTAAGAAGAGTGAGCTCGCATATTTCGCATGAAACGATAGATAAGATTTTCAGTGAAATGATTTGAGCAGTATATAACATAAAGGAATTAAAGCTACTTATAGAATAATTAAAACTAAATATTTACAAAAAAAGGGACGAGGGAGTTCATTTTGTATAAACTATGTACAAAATAAACTAACTGAATATAATCTAAATAAATACCCAACAGGACGCTTAGACGTCTAAGTTCTCCTCCACATCGCGGTCATCCGGAAACGTGCCCAGAAGACTGGCAGCATTGCCAGTTTGCCACGTTGAAAGAAAGAGCCAGCCCCTCTGGTCACGAGAAGTGTCAACCGGTCGGCGAGAAATTTCCTTAAAAGGAGACGCGCACTTGGGCCCCATGAACTAGGCGTGTCGACTCCAAACGGCTGAAAACTGTAACTACCAACTATGTTACACTATTTACGCCATATGAGGCTCTCAACAGCAGCAGCACCACCGCCAGCACAGCCCACCGTGCTTGCAACATGAGATGGCGCAAGGGTGTCGATGCAGGTTGCGTCCCACACCAAAAGCCTACCCATCTTCCAAGGCATCAGCGTCATGCCGTCTAGTCTCTGCCCATCGTCACGAACCAAGCTGTTGGGTTCTAAAACCGCTGGTACGCTGGCGTGGCGTGCTATGCAACCTGCGCTCCTGTAGCAGGACGGCCATGGTGCCCGAGGTTGTCGACAGCTTTACCACAGTGACATCGATGTTTTACTGAAAGCTGACCCCAACATAGTTGGAAAAAGGCTAGGCCGATGATGATTTTGTCGCTTTGGTTCGAATAAGGCTCAATAATGTCTTGAATATGGCCAGTCGATACGAATTAAGTGCTTTGATCGGATACGTCTTCTTTGTTATTCTTCGTTGACTCAACATTCTATCAGCTGCTGTTGACTGCGTCTCTACATTAAATAGACGCCTTGCCCAGTTGAAACTTTGTTTGAAACCATGTGCTAGAGGGCGGTATTATTGCCTTCAACTGGGCACAAATTCGATTCCAGGCTGTTACTGAGTAAATCCTGACGAAAAACCCAATGACACTTCTTCAATGCTATTCACTAGCAATTTTTTCTTCTTATTATAACGCAATGATAACATGATAAGTTTATGTATTATGTTGTCGCACTGTTGGGAGTCAGGGTTTTTCTCTGAGGAGTGTGCCGTTATCAACCACGCCGGATTATATGGTGGTGGTTGGTGGAGGTTACATTATGTTAAATGTCTTCTAATTGCATCACATTATGCAATTCCAAAACATTTTACAATAAAAAAATCCGACCAACTGCGAGTTGGACTCGCACACACAGGGTTCCGTAGTACAAAACAATATAATAACAAACAATATAATGACGCCCATTCATATGCAAATTTACACTGAACACCAAACATTTGTTTTTCATAGTATGTTAATGAAAAACAAAGTTACTGCTGCAGTTTGACAAAAAAGTCCCATATCTCAAAAGCGGAATATCAAAGCTTATTCAAACCAATTTTCGTAGAAAGTTCTTTTTACATTATACAAACCTAAATTTTTTCAGAATTTTCCTCCCCTTAATTTAGCAATTAGAGGGGGGGAGTCACACATTTTTTACGGCTTTAGAAGCAAATATCTCATCAACCATGGACTTATAGTATTTTAGGAAACTCGATATCAATTTTCAAGCACTGTCGATAGACATCATACACAGTTCTGTACCTTGTTTTTTCATCCCTCAGGTGCAAGTATGGAGGGCTACCCCCATTTTATTTTTTTTGATAATTTCATTACACATTTGAGTAGCGGTTTATAGAAGACACCTACTCTCCAAATTTCAACTATGTGGTGCCAATAGTCTCGGAGTAAAATGGCTGTGACATACGGACGGACAGACAGATGGATAGGACGAATCTATAAAGGTTCCGTTTTAGCCATTTAGCTACGGAACCTTATAAAAGCCAACAATTTGACATAATAAGTAAAAATCTTAAAAATACATTTAAGACTCTAAAACACTAGTCATAAAGTTATTTTTAAAATAACACAGCAAGCCATTGTTGTGTGCAAACAGTTTATTTGGTTAAGCTGGAATTACAAGATGACATTTAAAAAAAAACATCTAATCATTTTAGTCATGATGATAATGATTATGAAGATATACTTATATATACCTAATGCTTCAAACAAGTCACTTGCGCAAGTTACCTATCTAAGAGCAAATACAAGACAATTGATTACATTGTGTATTTAATTTTATCAGACCATCAGGCCGCAGTGGCAGACTAAATACTCTACGCAAATATTCGTTAGCTAAAGTACAATTATTTAACTTTGATAAGTCTTTTTGTCTACAGGATGGTTAGATTGAACACAAATGGGAAAAATATGAATAATATTAACAGCTTCTCACGGTTCCAGCAGGTCAAAGGACTCCTCTCAAACAGAGAATGCATGAGCACTGATCACCACGCTTGCTCAATATAAATTATAAGTCCAGGTTTCCTCACGATGTTTTTCTGCACTGTCATCAGTAAAGTCTTATTTAGAAGTGCATATCAATTTTAAAAGTCGCATTGAATCGGATTGTGGCTTCCGAGGCGAGGCCTTTACCATCAAGCCGTCACGATGAAATAAACACAGCAGAAACAAAAAGAAGTTGGTGAACATTTTAGGGATACTTCTATGCTATTGAATAGTAAACGATCATGTCCTCAAGCTCATAAGTTGTTCATTTAGCACAGCTTTTAACAGAATAAGAATTTTGTTCGACTGCAAAGAATAAAGATCTTTGGATGTTAACGACCATAAATAAGTATCATATACTGTGCTAACCAAAATGTGTTGCATATTGCATACCATACATACAAATTGTACGAAGTGTTTCCACATTTAAAAAAGTTTGAGAAAATATAATTATGTCAACATCAAAATAATAAAACCTCTATTCTTAATTTCTGTATGATTTTAAAACAACACCCATTATGCATTACACAAAATATCTGTAACATTTTTTGGATCAAGCCGTACATAATATACATCTTAAGTTTTACAAATAATAAGCATTTGAGATAATATGTAAGAAATAAACTTTTAATATAATAACATCTACTGTTAGTTTGACAAACACTTTCGTTGGGTGAACACAACATGTCAGATCCAGAAAAAAAACATGAACCAAGTGACGACGACATACTAAAAGAGAAAAATATCAAATATTGTAAAGCCGAGAAGGAAACTTTTATAAGAAAACTATGTCGAATAAAATCAAACATAACGGTGGAGCCTATACTAGCAGGTCTCATAATACCGTCGATGTTAGCCAGACTGGCGATACAAAATCTGAACTTGGATAAAACCTGCCGTGTGAAGCTGAACTACAATGATTCAATTTGTGATGCGCTGATTGATAGGAAGGGTAACTTGACAGAGTTCGAGGGCGAAGTACAAAAGATCATCTCCAACATAGAATCATGGAAGAGTGTGATACAAACTTCAATTCCAACGCTTCTCGTGATATTCATGGGGGCTTGGAGCGACAGGACTGGGAACAGAAAAGTGTGTATATTGCTGCCAATCTTCGGAGAGTTCATGGTGTCCATTAGCAACTTGCTCAGTACCTTCTTCTTCAAAGAAATTGCTGTTGAAGTGACAATGTTCTTCGAAGCTCTGTTCCCGGCTGTCACAGGCGGCTGGGTCATGGTTTACCTCGGAGTCTTCAGCTACATTAGTGATATTACTGACGAAGAAAACAGGACCTTCAGAGTGGGACTTGTGAATCTTTGCATGACTGCTGGAATACCCATTGGAACGGCTTTGAGTGGAATCCTGTTGAAAGTGTTGGGATATTACGGAATCTTTATAATTTCTGGAGTTATTTATATGATAACATTCTCTTACGGATTCTTCTACTTGGAGAGCAATACTAAGCCACGGACTGATAAGAATGAGAAGGTAAACATTTTTTATTGTCACTTTATTATTCAACTACTATAACATGTATGTATTTAGTGTTCATACCGTCGTATTACGTAATCTGAAGCCAATTACAATGATAAAAGCCAGAAGAAGAAAAAAGCCGCTGCGCTGTTACAAAAGTGACCTACCCTGCAACTTTTTATTTCGTAAATGACGAAAAATACCAATTCTGGTGGATCCCCCATCCACCATCTAGAATCATGTACTGAAAATCCATGGTAAAACTATTTGCAACGATATCCCATACACCGTGTTTTTTATACATGACGAATCGTATAATCGCTTTCTAGGCAGAACCAGTAACTTGCTCTGACATGGTAACATTGGTGAAAGAAACTGGAGAAGTAGCATTTAAGAAGAGAGATACCAACTACAGAAAGAAGATCATTTTGACGCTTCTTGTCGTTGCCATTGTTTACGGACCCAACCATGGTAAGTAGATTTATTCTAGTAAAATAACGTTCTCGACCGTTTTTGGCCCATGCCGGGGCTGAATCTTAGGGGAGACTAGGTATCGACTAGCGTATATTATATTGCACAAGTGTTTGTGCAGATGCATGCGCAGAGTGCACCACCTCTTCCATTACTCTCATAGTCCGACGGGATGGTAATCCGGAGAGAGATTAGGCGCAAAACCAGCGGCTTAATGTGCTTTCCGAAGCAGGGTCGGGGGTACCACACCAACACTGAACACCGAACTGCTCCTCCTATTTATTTTCATACTCCTCCGCTATTCTTTTCTGATTAAATTCGTTGCGGGATCCAAGACAGTTAAATCGTTTGTCTGGGACTTCGTCGAGCTTCATTCTCTCGGCGCATTTCTGGTGGTCGCCACTGTTGATTCTAGCTTTCAGAAGTTACAGTGATTTGGGAATAGTGTGGCGGGCTTATCCCAAAAAAAACACCTAACTGCTATTGAGAAAGTCCGGGTGGCAAAACGTAATTCTAGAATAACAATGTTATATCGGTAGTTGGAAAAACTAGCGCAGTAAAACATAACCTGTGTTGTTAGGTCGTCGTAGGTCCTGCAGATCTTTAGCTAGTTTTGTCGGACTGCACCGACGGAGAGATTGCACCTGTGTCTGCGCAATTGTGCACTATAATATATCCCTCGTCCATGGTTATCAGCTAGTCTCCACTGAGATTGGTCGCCATGACTGAAACCGGTCTGCCATCCATGATGTCTGCTTGCCCTGCAATTTAGTAACAATACACATGTTTTCCGTTGACTGACCTTTTATCAGTAAATTACAATATACTGATAGCACTAATTAAATATTTTCGACAAGCCCAGTTATTATGTCAATATGACCGATCATTGTATGTAACAATGGGAGAGCCTATGTTCATATAAAGATATGAAAAGCGCTTTTTAGTAAAAACGTCTTTGTTATCGCTTTATTTACACATCAACTGCACAGTTTTGCTCGGCTGTTAGTGCTGATGCACATTAAAGCAGTGCGACGTCGCAACACAAAAATGTCGGGCGATTCTTAAAGAAACATTTGGTGTCTCCGCCGATGCACAGCTACTTCCCAATTTAAATATTTTTAAATAAATAAATAAACACTGTAGGTACGGGATCAGCATCGCATCAATTCGAGTCACTCGGGATAATCTCTATGAAACTCCAAACTACAACATATTTATAAGCACAGTAACGGCATCGCCTTGGGTAAAATATATTAGGTGGAAGGGACAGCTGATTTTTTTTTAATAACCAACGAAAAATTTCTGTGTTGGGGGGTTCACAATGATGTACTGAACACGTGGTAATCGGCTTAGCGTCGCTGTCTCTTCCACCCTGTATTTATCTGTTTTAAAAATCTTTTATTTCTTCCAGGTGAACACATAATCACGTACATGTACGTGAGGTACAAATTGAAGTGGGACGCGCTTAAATACAGCTTGTATTCGACTTACAGCATTATAACACATTCAATTGGTAAGTACCTAGTTACCTACTTAACAATAGAACTTTTTTCGGCAATGGCTGTTACCTAGTGTTACGTAGGACACTTTGGCATTGACATTTTAGAATTTAGCTTAGCGGTAATGTAAACAGGCATAAATGCCTGAATAATAATTATAAATATAACCTTTACCAATCTACCTCAGTCCATATTTATCTTATTCTACACTTCGACACCTGAACTTGGCGGAAATTATATGTATTAAGTAGTATACGAAAAAATAATGAAAATTCAAATATAAAATGGTCTTCTAGCTATGTAAATTGTTCTGTGGGCCAAAGAAGAAATAGTATTGTTATTCGAGTGAATTGGTTTCTTCTAGGCAAGCGTGCTCCACCCTAGGCCGCATCATCGCTTCACTTCAGGCGAGTTGCGGCCAAACGCACGCCTATTTAGTAAAAAAAAGAGAATGGGAATACTCCCGGTCTTTAGGCCAGGTTTCCAGATGACAGCGACGTCCAAGGGTTCTGTTACAAAGAGAAAATTTAAAAACTAGTGTTTATTCTTACGCTTAAAGATAGATGCACTATTTCAACCTATAGGTGCATCTACGCAACGAGCATTGAAATATTAAATTTTTCCACGCAGTAGTTACTGCTTGTGGACCAACGTTTGCAAGCGTCAGTGGGCAACAACGGACGAAACCGGAAAAGTAGTTTTGTGCCCGGCTGATGGCAATAGGCTCACCCCATATAACATGGGACTTAAACATAACTGGCGAAATATGGGTGTACTATTAGGTACACCTCTGCCTAACACTTCGGGGATTACAGACGTGATGTTATGTGTAAAGTTATAAAAGGATACGTTATTATTATCAGGTTGTAAAATGTTGTTCTACAAAAAGTAACTTCGGTGTGAATGCCGTCATATGTATCTGTATGACACTTTCCAACACAAGTCGATACCAATACTGCACTCACAAGCTGCAATAACCTCGCGGGTGAAGTTGCGCGTTCTTTATCCAATAATAGATGTGAAGCGCGTCTTTTGATATTTTATAGACGTCAACTCAGAGATCAAAGTGAACTCTTAGTAATACTTCCTGTCGGAATATAGAATTATTTTGCGAGAGCCTGTTAGCCTGCTTGCCTGTGAGTTTTGCAGCATGCCTCAGTATACCAAATCAAGTTTGTGTTATAAAGAGACACAACATAAAACATATGTTCATGCCGGTAATCCGCGAAGGTTTAGGCAGACGTGTACCTAATAGTACACCCACATTTCGCCAGTTATGTTTGAGTCCCTTGTTATAGGGGCGAGCCTATTGCCATCAACCGAGTATATATCGTAACATTATGTATTTTCATTTTTCAGGGGCATTATTCTCCATCAGCGTTTTCAGCAAACGCTGGGGCTTCCACGACTCGATGCTGTGCCTCATTTCCATCATCAGCAAGCTCGCCGGCTCCATTCTCATAACCTTCGTGCAGACTGACTTCCATATGTTTATGGGTAAGTAAGTATTTCATTCTAGCGGTGGCGACAAAATCACGGCTATAACGCCTGTCGATCTACCCTCGTTGGAGATAGGAAAAAATATTTTTTCATATTTGAACTAGAAATAAGTTCATGGTGAACAGAAAACGATTACTAAATGGTGGTTGCAAATGCCTAGGACATAGTGGAAACAAAAGGTCAAGTTTGTTTGACTCAGTTATGAATACCGATGCAAGATTTTCTTCCAACTACGTATATTCTTTCATGTATGAAAAAAAAAAACTAAATAAAAGAGCATGTGTGCGCTGCGTGAGTCTACATTATGTACTCATTAAAGGTATATATAACAGCCACTCGGGTCAATCTTTAGTATAAGCCATGCTTGCTTGGGTTGGTCCGTGGATGGGTGACCACCCATTACATACCGAGTCTTCTCCGTGCCTCGGAAAGCACGTTAAGGCGCTGGTCCCGGCTGTCATTTGTAGATCTTTGACAATCGTTACAGGTAGACGATAGTCAATGGCCCGAAAATCTGAAAACCAGTCTACCAAGGGGTATTACCCAGTAGGTACTTACTGGGTTGTGGAGGTCAGATAGGCAGTCGCTCCATGTAAAATACTGGTATTCAGCTGCATCCAGTTAGACTGGAAGCCGACCCCAACATAGTTGGGGAAAGGCTAGGCAGATGATGATGTAACCCATGTTTTTATTTACAGTGCCACTAATAGAGATCTTGAATGCGACCACGTTCACATCTCTGAGGTCGATGGCTTCGAAGCTGGTACCTAGCGAAGAAATGGGTAAGTCGTACTTATTAGTTTATTATATTGGATAAACCCTGAAGTAAACATATAGATAAAAAACGCTAAATTTCCACTCGTCAGAATCTCAAAGAAAAACAACGTGATCCGTATAAAAACTTGACTAATAAAACATTAACTTCTTGTTAATTCTTTTTAGAATTTTATAATTCAACAAACATAACCTGTCTGTTTTCCTTGAACGGTTAAGCGGAAGTGTACCTATAGTATAGAATTGGCCAGTTATGTATAAGTTTAGGCGATCCTATTGCCATCAACTGGGCACATCTAACTCCACGTCAATACTAAGCAGTTTCTAATGAAAAAACCCAATAAGACATTACCAGAGCTGGTAACCCAGAAGGCTAAGACAGTGACATTGTTTCAGAGAAAAGTCAAAAATGAATTGATTTGACTTATGCTAAAGAAAACCTTATATCAATCCTATTTAATGTTGTTTTAGAAAAACAAGGCTTTAAAGCGATTACTACTTATAAGAATGTAAAAAGACCCTTACCGAGCCGGAAGGTACTTGTTCGCCCCGTCATTGCAATATTTTTTTTTTACTCTGGGCAATACCTGGGAACCTTCTAGTTACGGAGATATTCGAGGTCAAAGTTGTAACTATTTCATAGGTTTAAATAAAAATAGTTTTTAAGGTACTCAACCTTGGTGATATTTCACCCCAAAAAGTCGTTTCCCAGCAATAATTTTTGCGTAGGGTTACTTAGTTTTATGTACAGAATGCTTGATTGACGGCTTCGTGAAGGGTCTATTGACTCCTTGTATAGGTCTTCATGTGAAGAAGTAACGCTTGCGACCAGGAGTCCAACGAACACGTCCTTTAAAAAAACCCCATGTTCATGATATTTTTCAGGTAAAATGAACTCCCTGTTCAGCCTGGTGGAAACCTTGGCGGCTTTGATGTTCGACCCTACGTACACCAAGCTGTACTCCAACACCATCACGGTGTTCAGTGGGGCTGTCTACGTGTTCAGCTCCTTGATGACACTGCCGGCGATCTGTATACTCATGTAAGTACCCTATAACATAATACCACGCCTGTAATCCCTGAAGGGTCAGGCAGAGGTGTAGCCATTAGTACAACCACATTTCGTCAGTTATATTAAGTCCCATGTAATAGGGGGCGAGCCTATTGCCATCAACCGGGCACAAATCCGTGGCTGCTACTGAGAAATTCCTGATGGAAAAACGCAATAACACTTTGCCCGGCCCGGGAATCGAACCCAGGACCTCATGGTCAGCAGGCGCGCTTGCAACCACTAGACCAACGAGACAAGTACTCTATAATTGTACATAATACTTATAAATGGTTATTTATCATTAGCTGCATAGAAAATATGTAAATAACTGTGCCCTAACAGGGTCCATAATATTGTTGTTAGCTGTAAGCCGTTTTGTAACACTTTTTGTTACATTGTGGAACACAAATAAAATGAATATGAATAAGTTATATTAGCCTAGTACAGTCCTCTTTATACCTTCATCAGTTTTTAAATTACATCGATTTTCTGGTCAGCACACATGATAAATCTTTTGAACCGAGGGCACTGGGCAGACTGTTTTTCAACACAATATTCCTTCCGGCACCAACGGCATGGTTACTAGTCAGAAATTTACAGTGTCGTATTTCGCATCGTTGAAGTTGCTACAGTAATTTTAATTGCAACAATGCCCGACAATTCCTCTTGGAAAATTCCAACAATCGTCGGCCGAGACGAAGATATCAAAATATTTTGATTTTTCTGGGAACAAAATGTACAAAGAGTGATGTTAAATGCAGGAAATGCAATTACAACAGGTTGACAAATGTCCACTGATGACGAATACTTTATTAAATCGATGGTAGGTCTTTAGATTTGTCATTTATATGACTTACAAAAATATACCAAGGAATGGTAAGAAGTGTTTGGTCGTACGGGGGTGCGATGGGCAGATGATATTACTGTCATCGTGGGTTAAACCTGGCTGAGGCTGGCACAGGAGCGTAGGGATTGTCACAAACAAACTTTCTTGACATTCACTGGTTATCCATACATAAATGCCAAAGTAGCTGTGGCTGAACGGGTTCGAGGAGTGGCACACAGGTGGACAGGACATAAAATAAAATAAAACATTTATTTCAGGACCCATATTAGAAACACAACAATATACACTTTTGTCAATTTTAAATAATGAATTACTGTTTGATTATAAATAAATAAAGTTAATTAAATGACGTAAAAATATGAGAAACCAATAAATGTTAGATCAAATGAACATTAATGTTAAAGGCACAAAGCAAAATAAAATAAAAATGACAATGAATGAATGAAATTGAGAAATGAAATTATGCAGAAACACAAATTATAAAATCCAAAACAAAGTATATAAAAAAAGAAAATAATAGTAAATGACAAATCAAGAGCCAGCAATTGCTGGCGCTTTATAATTTGCTTTGGATTTTAAATTTGTGTTTGGCATTGTTGTAGCAGGCATATTGATGCCTGCTACAACAATGCCCAACGTAGGGGCAATCCAAGTGCTGAGCAACCATCGCCAGGACAGTGTTGGAGCTAGCCCGCACTCTGCGTTCCAAGGACGCGCACCGCTTGTGCATGGTGGCGTGGAAACAGTCGGTGCGCGTTTCCGCAAACATGCCCGAGGCGCTGCAAAATAGTGGCAGCCCCAACACTGCCCTGAACGCGTTGTTGTATTGGACACGAAGGGCACTGTAAGCAGCTTGTGAGTAAGATGCCCATAGGCTGCACGTGTATAAGGAGGTGCAGAAAGCTTTGAAAAGAGTGATTTTAACCTGATTTGAACAACGTGCAAACCTACGGGCTATCATATTTGCTCTCTTAGACAATGCCCTCCGCTCCCGCTCAATATCGACATGGTCTTTCAGATCGGCTGTTACCCAGTGTCCCAAGTATTTAAATTGGTCCATCCGTTGTAACGGTACACCATGCAAGTGAATGTGGGTACTTGCTGTGGGCATTTGGCGCTTCCCTGAAATACGATGAATTGGCTTTTGGCGACATTATACATAAGGCCATGGCTGCCCGCGTACTCCTCACATATGTTCAATAGCTTGCGTAATTCACAAACCGACGTGCTTAGCACCACCGTGTCATCTGCATAACTCAGATTGATTACACATACATCATAACATAGCAGCCCCGAGATTGGAAAGAGTGGGTGAAGTTAACCCACCTTGTCTCACCCCACATTCAAGCCTGTATGGCTCCGATAATATACTCGCCCATCTGAAATTGTTAGCCTGGTGTTCGTACCAACATTTAAACATATTAACAAGTTCATGCGGCATGTTTATGTCTTCAAGTTTTTGCAACAACACATCATACGAAACCAGGTCAAAGGCTTTGGACAGGTCGGACATACGTTCCACTTTACTGTGGTAGTACGTCCTCGGGGGATCATTTCCCAACTCAACACGGGCAAAGCCGCGTGTTTACTAAAATCTATGAGTAATACAAAATGTGCAAAATGCAATTTAAACCAAAAATTTAATAGGAAGAAAAAATCACTAGTTATGAATAAATTTTCGAACAAAAAATCGTTTACATTGCGCGTTCGTGCTCTAATCGTGATCACAAACCACGTTTGGACAGATCGTGAATAAGTTTGTTCCACTTACTCCGAAATCTGGCTCAGAACTTCTTAACAATGAAGTTGGTAATTCATTTGTTTTATTCGTTTCTTTTTTGTTTCAGATGGTTCTTTGCGCAGCACCGAAAGGAATTGGCTGTGAAGCGTACAAGATCAAAAGATATTGAGACTGTATATGAAATTGTTCCTACAAAAGATGAAAAAGAAAAAGGAGACTTATAAAATTGTTAGTTATGATATCTTTTTTTTTAATTTCATTGTTGAACTGCCTCAAAACCTGCTGTCCTGTAGGTCCTGTAGGTAATGAAATATGTGGCATGGATTGATGATAACAATCGTTCAGGATGATCCAGTACGTCAACTGACTTCATTCACCGTTAATCCAAGTCGTAATATTCACGTTTCGATTGACTACGTGAATCGATCTATAATGTCGAATATGTTTTGAGGCGATGAAAATCAGCAAATTGATTCACCGCAGTATAATTGCGGCCTTAATAATATGGTGCCTCATCATTACAGTCATTAAACAGTGATTATTCTAGCGTATAAACATTGCTGTCAGTTGGATCTCTGAGAATCAGGGATGAGAAAAATCGTTTTTTTTTCATTTTAGTGATATTATATATTTTTTAGATTTTTTTGAATATTGTGGATATTCTTTTTAAAGACTTGTTTAAATTGTTCAATACTAGCTTAATTTGATTGCTTAATTGTTTGATTAATTTTTACCATAGAATATTGTTCCTATTTTTATTAAATCAAAAATCTTAATTGGAATATTACAAATCATGATAACCAGTCCTACAGAGAAGTATGTCATAATTACATAATTTATACTTACTTATTTTTTAGTGTGTATTTTATTTTTCTAACTATTAATAAAAAATGATTCTTATGTGGAATTTTCCTGCATTAATTTACATAACGTTAGATATTTATAACTTCTACAGACTTATTGGAAACATGTTTGTTCATTTCACATTTTATAATGATAGATGAATTATGCGTAATGAGGTACTGGGAAAATAAATATTGGCGTAGATCATAGAAATGATTGCAACAAAAACAATTTTTTGCAAAAAAAAAAACACCAAAACGTGGAAAAGGTTTCATTTTACTTTTTTTTAAAGCTGGTTTCTCACACAAATCCTTTTCAATTATCAGTTTTACATTATAACTAGACGAACAAGACAAATGCATAATATAGTATAAAGGATAACTCATAAAGTACCAAAGCCAAGTATGTACCTACCAACTGAAGAAAGCATCACGTAAATCGGACCAGTAATTACGGAGAAATACATGAAAAAAAGATGCACCTCCTGTTTTTTGACATTCAAAAGTGCCTGTAATGGTCTAATTGAAATAAATGCTTTGAGTTTGACTTTGAGTTTAGAAGTCTGTTAAAATCTAGAAATATACTTACGCCCGTATCTATAAACAAGTCAATGTCTTTACTTGACTAAATGTCATTATTGAAACTCGATTTTTAGTATGTACTTTAGTTATTTTCTAAAATTCGAACTGGAAAAAGTTAGAATTCATACACAAACCCCTATATCGCAATACCACACATACCAACCTTAGGTTCGCAATTATTCTTTTTTAACTGATTTTTTGCTAATGAAAGGCTACGGCGTAAGATGACAACTGTTTTCACCGAAATTAGAATCGTGCGCTTAAATATCCATAAAAATAGATTTTTACTTTTCAATTAGCTTAGCTTTCTTTAACGGTTCTTACTTCGTTTAAATTCTAGTCTATTGCATAATAAAATTTGCAAAGTAATTACTTAAGTTCAAGTAATTACTTTTACTTGACTATAGATACGGGTGTTAGTTCAGAGAGGATTGATAAAAGGGAAAGATTTTTCCCCGTTTGTATATAGAAGATATTAAAATATAGCTTTTGTTTGCCTACAATATAATAACATCACGCTTGAATATCCCGAATGGGTTAGGCAGAGGCTTTAATAGGCCCACATTTCAGCAGTTATTAAACAAAGACTAGCACTTTGCCTCTGTTTTCTGTATCCCGTGGAAATTTTGGAAATAGTTATTCTTTGTTTATATTAACAAGGGAACTTCAGTGGAAAATTTAAATACCTTGTAACAGTGGCAAGACATCTAGATTTCAGGTTGTTACTAAAAATTCATAATGGAAAAATCTACAACACCTTTTAAAATATTCTAACATTCAATTTTTTTGTTATATAAATAAAACAACGATAAAAAACATAGTTTCGGATAATATATTCCTTTTGAGTGTGACTCAATATTTTTTACAGTTAGTCGCAACATAGTCCTGGCTGTTGAATAGGTAGTTTTACCTATTTAACGGCATTTCTAGTTATGAATGTTGTTGTTGATCATAATAATGAGTTGATTTATAATTTTATTGACTGCTTCTTTGGCTTAGTTGTCGTAACTCTGCTAATGAGTATGAGGTTCTTGGGTCGATTCCCAGGTTTGGCAAATGTTATTGGGTTTTTTGACCAGGAATTTCTCTCTCAGTAGCAGTCTGGATTTGAGCCCGGTTGATAGCAATGGGCTCGACCCTTATAACATGGGACTTAAACACAACTGGCGAAATGTGGGTGTACTAAATGTTACACCTCTGCCTAACCCTTCGGGAATTTCAAGCGTTATGTTATGTTATGTTGTGTTTCATGTATAATTTATCGTTATGTTGGCAGTGGGATCGCACACAAGGTTGATCAGTCTTGTCGTCAACTGTTTAGATTAGCAACAGTCAACAACACTGAATATTTTATTTTCGATTTGGTGCAAAAACTTGCTGTTCACGACATCTTTTCCAGTTATTGGCCACAAACCGGTTGTGTGGCTATTTATTAGAGTTGCTATTATAATATCCTATGTGAATAAATAAATATTCGGCAATAACAATTCGGCCTTTTGAGCATTTCGCGAAGATACAACAATCTTCTTCTTCCTCATAGCGTGTGGCTCTTGCAATAGCGTCCAGGAGCTCCTGTAAAGTGCAAACAAAAAGATAGGCATGATGATATTAAGTATCCCATCGCGTCTGGAACCCCGCCAGGGCAGAGTCGTCTATGAATATCCACCTGATCAGGTTTTCCTTGCTTCGACCACAACTATTGTGATGGACGGTTTGCAGAGAGCTAGCTCAATTGTCGATATTTTAGATAACAATTCTTGGAGTAGACTAAAGTCCAGCGCTCTCCATCAAGGGCGGATGACCTTTAAAGGTGACTGGCGCAGACTGCATACCGAAGGCGATGAATAGGGTGTTAAGCCACTACTCGGAAGTGGCACATATTCAACAGTGGACTGCAATAGGCTAGAAACCTAAGATCTACTGCCCAATTTTCGCCTATTACCGTAGACCACGGCGGGCATTGCAGTTAACAATAAATTCGGGTAACAGTGTCACTGGTTTTGATTCCGATTGATGTTTAGTTGCTCGAAATTATTTGCCAAACGAAAATGTGCCTTGTCGCTCTGTTTGTGACAGCCACTGATATCACTATAGATATACTGTGCAGTGCTGCAGTTGCCACTAAATCAACAGCAGGCGGCATTGTCACCTTCTAGGAAAGGTTTTCATCTATACTAACCTATACCAATATTATAAAGAAGTAAAATTTGGATGTATGGGGTTATCTTCGGAACTACTGATCCGATTCCGAAAATTCTTTCATAAATAGGAAGCCCCATTATCCCTGAGGCTTAAATAGCCTCGGGGGTCGCTCCCGTGAGATAATTTACCACTATAAAGTGAGGGAAGACGCAGGCAAAAACTAGTTGAAGTATAATCGGTCTGTCACTGCAACTGGGAGATGCTACCGCTGACGGCTGTGGTCTGCCGTCAGTAAATAGGAATTTGGTAAACAGTTCGATCATAGAATGTGTCAACGAGTCACACAATTGATTAAAATAAAACAACATGTTTGGAATTTCAATAGACTGCTTATTATTGTAGAGAACAATAGATTAATCACCATTCGCTTTGTTTGTCGCTACTTTACATTATGGTGATATTTCAGCACATAAGAAGAATAGACTGCAAACTGCATAAGAACACCACATTCAGGGTATGATTGGTAATTCGGAGCATTTCTTTAAATGATCGATATTTGGCCTAATTTGCAACAAATTTGATATGATAATTAGTGCGTTAGAATGGCTGGGGCCTGTGGTGAGTGGCTCTGACGGTTGGATGTTCTTAAAACAGCAATAGTTTCGTTTCGTCGTATAATTTTTAGTCAATCAATTCAGGCTATTGCAATTCACAGTCCAGGCAGGACATAGGCCTCTCCCAAGCTGCACCAAATTATTAATCACTTTCTTCGGTGAAGGAAAACATCGTGAGGAAACGAAACCAGCATGCTAGAGAGATATTTCTCGACATGCCGTCGGCGTAAAGCCAAATCAGAGGCCCATGGGCTGTCTAAAAATTCTGACACCAGGTTAGTCACTAATCACACGAAAAGAAGAAGCTGCGCCACTACATCATGTCCCCCTTCCGAATCCAGTGCAAACCACCTACCTTTTTAAGTTGAAATTACCCTCCATCCATAAGATGTTGCCCATACTTTCTCTAATTTTTCTTTTAACCAATACTAGCGGATACCCGGCGTGTGCTACTACGTTATAGTGCCTAATGCATTGTTTAGTGAAAACCATCTTCGCATTATTGCATTTCTAATGAAAGCGGTTTGGGGCAAATTGGTTGGATGGTTTCAAAATCTGTAAAGGACATAGGTGGAAACAATTTTTTGTATTTTATCCAAATAGATTGTGATTCGTCATCCAATATTCGGCATTCAGCTAACACAGGTGCACCTCTATTCACCTACTAGTCAACATCATCAGTGTGTGCATAATATTTGACCGCGTGGAACGTGCTTGCTGTTATGAAAGTGTAAGTAGTGGAAACCTAAATATACAGTAATAGATGCATGGAATCGGTAATGATTTCCTATAGCTTATCGACAGTTATGAGTTGCAATATTGGGAAGTGTTTTTTCTTCAATAACTAGTCGAAGACTTGTTAAGGTTAACGGCTTTATAGAAACAGTTTATTGTTTATGTTTACTAATATTTTATAAGGATCTGTGCGTAAGCGCCGAAACCTCGTGATAATACAACGTTTGCGTCTCCTTTCCTTAACGTTGCTCCTTCGAAAAATATCACAACACAAGACCTAGAATCAAATCTTCTATATCACAAATCATCAGCTTATTTGTGTACAAGTATTGATAGCGTCTGTTCTAAATTGGAATAACCAAAAGAAAGTCAGCTTTCTCTTTTAAAAGTTGCGATGAGAATGTTTACTCAGTAAAACATATTAGCGATAAGATGTTCACTGATAAGGTTTCCCACAAGCACCTTAACTGCATCCGTGACCATTTTAAGATTTTTACGTGATTCATATCTTATTCATATATTATATATTACTATTGTGATATTATGATTCTTCTAATGGCGGATCCACACAGCACTATATGTGCGGCATTCGCAACAAAGCCGGTGACATTTTGCCGGCGAGGCCGCCGCAGCGGGGAGACATTTCGATCACGGCTTTCTATGAGAGTGGTATCTTTTCGTTTTCTTTGATGGGGAATGCGTCATCACCGATGAAATAAAAAGGCACAGGCGTATTTCTTCCTTCTAATGTTTGTAGTTGTGGTAATTGTGCATATTCATCTTGTATAATTTGAAACAAACTAGTGTTACGTAGAACTCCACCATCAGATATGCGCCCTTGGCAACCGATATCTACGTATAAACAGTTACAATTCGTATCAACCACGGCAAGCAAAACAATACTGAAATATGACTTGTACGATTCAAAGCCGTGCCTGCTGGCGTCTGCCGGCGGCACTTACGCGGCTTTGCTTGTGGTCAAGCCGCCGCGACGGCAGTGCCGCCAGACTGTGTGGATCCACCATAAAAGCGACCATTTTAGGCGACATGATCTGTCATGCGCGAATCATTCAACTAAATTACTACTTACTGTGTCCCATGGAATTACCAAGTACTAACTGTGTACCCATCTATTAAATCACGTTGTCAAAAAACATCACGTGTCGCACGAGGTTGCCCGAATAGTTCCGAAGCATGACCCCAAATGTCCAGCCGTCTACACAAACGGCACAAGTAGGTAATTGGTGAATAAGATCGAATGGCCATTCAGTGGAGTACTGTACCATTGTGTACATGTTTCCCGTTTAGTTCTATAGTTAGTTACACGTGGGTTACCTGCCTGGATGGAGAAAAAAGGCGGTCAGAGAAAAGGTTAGTCTAAATTAAGTGGTTTAAAAAAAAACCGCGCGCACTCGTTTTAAGGATACGAAGGTTTAGGTCGTCAAAACAAAAAAAAAAAATTGCAGAGGCCAGCATTAATTGCAACGTTATTATCACTTAGGTATATTCTGACGGTTTAATCATCAATTCTTTTTTATGGGGGCAGTTAAGTGGCAATCGCTTCAAAGTGTTTCTTATTTATAGATATATAAGCTTTTCTAAAGATAAGCCACGTCACGTTACGTTGACTTTTCCGCAATAATTATCACCGACATGTTGAATATTAGTTTGTATGTCCCACAAGAGGCCCTTGTGAATGTTGGAATAAGGGTTAGCTCAATGAATAAATTGTTTAAACTATTCAAACATATTCCACCTACTATCACAACAAAACACCATTTGTCCACGGCTTATAAACATTTCGTGATCATAAAAAAACATTATCATAGACAACAAAAAGTTCATCTTCCCATGACCTGTCATGGGTTATGAACATTTTGTTACAGTAACCAAAAAAAGAAAAACAGTCGTTCATTTGCTAACAACTAGAATGTTTCTATTCAATTTTATCCTTTATGTATAATTTGGTAAATAAACACGGTACAGAAATCACATCCATATCAGTCACTCACTCACAATCTATAATCAGTAAAAACTGCTTCATATTGATCACTTAAACTCATTAATTTTCATAAAATCAAAACCACTAATTCAGCATATTCGTTTACCAACTAAAGCAATAAAGAATCATTTCCTTAAGTTAAATTCAATGCAATGAAATGACATATTTATTTTTAACCAAATTCTAAAAAAGAGGAGGTTCCATAGATGGGACACAAACTTTCTCTCTGCGGGTTGGTAGAAGGCACTTGTTTTCGATTTTTTTGTTCAAGGCAGGTTATTCACAGTTTTTTTTCATATGCGGCAACCAATCCGATGTCGACTATTCTACTCGTGTCATGCAGTGATTACTTACCGTTATTCCCCACAGCATTTTAAAGTCCATAAAGTATAGCTTGAATAGAATTCAGCAAAAGTGACCTTGTAGTTACGTATAACGAATGATTGCACACGAATAGTCATGTTAACATTTTCTTTGAAATACAGTGTTTCATCATATAAATCCGCATAAAATTTGCATTTAAACAGCAATAATTTATATCCATAGACATACAAATAAACTTGATTGTTAATCTACGAAGTTCTTGCACGGATGTATCATGTTGCATTATTTTAGAGATGTTACCTACATAATATCGTAAATCGATCAATATAATTTAATTTATGTTTTATTGTTCATAAAAAACGTATTTCCATTTCCAAGAAAAAAAACAGGCCTACCAATTTTGATTTTGATTATGATGACGATATTGATTTAGGAAGTTCGTCATTAAGTCCATGTTTTTTATTGTTTGATATTAATGACCGTAGTGAATACTTTTATTTACATTGTAAAATAACAGATGTGAAAGACGCTAAACGAAGCCGAAAGTCACTTATTTTCATTTTCATTGCAATTTTTTTTTTGTACTGGAATATACATTCTGGTTACGGTGAAATTGGTAAAAGATCCAACTTTTTTCCACGTTTTTTACTAGTAAAAGTTTTTAATATTATTACGAGACATCGGATTATACCACTATCAAAATGCCAAAATATACATTAAAAAGGTCGAAATATGCAGTAAAAAAGCGAAATATTCACAATCAAAATGCTACCTATTTATTATTATAATTTTCATTCATTTTCACAAAATACATTTATTATATTCAATTCATAATCAGTTGTAATTCTTGTAAAATGTAAAATCGATGTAAATAATATCGATTTTATCATTACTTTCTCAGCACGAGCCACATTCGTTTGACAGCTGTCATTTTATTCGAGCTAAATTCTTTAGACTATACATTAGATGGTTGATAGGTAGTTTGTCTTGTTGTTATAAATATATCTTGCAATTACTTTGTTATTAACAACTAGGTTCACCTCCTACGTGAATACGAGTCATGTTCGTACTAACGATTTGATTACCGGACGGACTGAGAATGTCGTTTGCACTGACACAAGTTGTGAGTTCGATTCCCATAGGAAGTTTTGGTTTGATAAAAATATGTCATTATCATCACATCAACCAAAAGATATCCTCTGATGGCCATAAGCGTCTCCCAAACCTCGCCACATCGACCGGCTATGTACTTATCGTAGCAAGCGAATTCTCGTGGCCTTCAGGTACCATGTCATCGGTCCACTTTGTGCAGAAGGAGCTCGGAAGGCCTCTTCTGACGCGCAACGGTGCACCTTCCGGTACGTGATCAGTAATCCAGAATCTTTTAGCCCCATCGATCATAGGTTGTGCCAGCAATGTGCTCTGCTCATTGCCACTTAGCTTTATCGGGCTAGCGGACGGCAAATCCTTGGGCTAAATTAGTTACCTTGGTCAGAATTGATAACTGAAAAATAAAATAATAAGTGACCTACCACTATCTTAGAAAGTTTATTCGATTTTAATTCTTTCAGTTGTAAAGTGAATGGTAGTTATTGAGAAAAACGGTAGGTAACACTAATTTACAAATATTTATTATTTCTTTGCTTAAATGTTGTGCAAAATATTTAGTTTTCATTCCGCGAAAAAGATCCAGGCCTGGATGCAGGATGCAGCACAGCCCTCCCTCCTGCAAATATGTATATAATATGCACATGTAGGAAAAGCAATAACAATTCTTCAGAATCTCATCTACGGTTGAACACATGCGTGAACACAACGTGAGCAAAAACGCTGTATACCAGTGTAAATTATTGACGTCGGTTGATAATCATCTGTTTTACACAGATTTTGTATCTGCATAAAAATAAACAAATATAAAGTCAATTAATTGAGATGAATATTATTATATTAGTAACCACATATACCTACATAAATAGACATTTAACTACTTATGAACGCTCGTGTTCATTCATGGTTGACCTGTTAGACCGAGGCAATATCACCTTAAGATAGTCACTATTTCAATTGATTAAGAGCTGCAGTTTGTATTGTTAACAAAAAACGCTGGAGATTAGTGTTACATTTATATTTTTGCACAAACACTAAACTTTTGGATGTAAAAAGAGTAAGTGCAAAATACCAATTTGTCTTTTATTATGGAAAATAATAGGCAAAAATTAGACATTTTAATAACAACAATTTGTTTCACAGAAATTACATAACATAACATCACGCCTTTAATCCCCGAAGCGAGAACAGAGGTGTATCTAAAGGTACACCGAAATTTCGCCAGTTATGTTTAAGTCCCATGTAAAAGGGGGAGAGGCTATTGCCATCAACCGTGCGCAAAATCCAGACTCCGTGGCTGCTACTGAGAAATACTCTAGGAATTAAAAAAAAACATAATGATTTAGTCCTTAAATCTAATCCGAAAGGTATTACATATGTTCGCGACTGGGGTTTCGAAAACCAACACACTCGGTTCCCGACAGGCTAATCAGCATACACGTTAACTAACACTCTAATACGCTTTTAAACACATTCTTACTGCTATGGTAAACGGATCAAAATAACTACGTACTGCCATTCAAATGAAATTACTTGTCATGGTGTTTAACATCAGATAACATTTTGTCTTAGAGACCAGTGTTTTTTTGAGTAAATTTATGTGCAAATTTACAAAAAAAACCATTGTCATTAACACATAAACTTGTCAAGTAATCATTCTATGAATTTGATGTACGGGCCATAAAATTTACCTACCCAAACATATCTTTTAAACAATTTTCTTGCATTGCGCTTCCTGTATTTTTCCGGTTCACAGATCTGTGACCGTCGCGTGGAGATAAATGTCTGATAATCACATGTTTAGCACCACCATTCACGTGGACTCAATTTTTGTTGTGATTTTCAAATGTTAGTACTTATGTATGACTTTAGAATGGGTGGACAAACGGAGGCTGATAATGAATGGATTGGAGAGGCAGATGAACAGCCAATTTTCGTGGTAAAAGTAAATGCTGTAGTTGATAATGATGCCATGTGTCGAATGTCTATATAATAGTTTCGTGGCAGAACTATAAACAAAGGCAAGGCTGGGCACATATCTGCTTATGAAAAAAGATAGCTAGAATTCGTCACAGCCTGAAACTAAAATAGTTTTGTTCTAATTGTCTAGCTCCCCCCAAATAGACAATTAGAACAGAATATTCACTAAGATTTAAAAACTTACACTCGAGTCATCTTCTTTGTTTAGTTTTATTACATTCATCGAAAGCCTTAATTAAAACACTTTGAAAGTACCCGTAAGATAGAACATCAAACTTTATCACTGACTAATAAAATATTTTTGAATTAAACCCAGAAACATCTTATGGGGGAAACATCAACCATCATCGGAACCACTGATCCGACTCCGAAATTTCTTTCACTAATGAGAATCTACATTAACCCAGAGTGTCTGTATATGTGTACATATTATAAAAAGCAGCCACGGGCGAGTCTATTCTAAATTGCTCTTATTTCCGTACCTCGGTACATACTCGGTTTTGTATTAAGGTACCGTTCAATACTTCAACACAAAACCTATTTGCATACACACCGTTCAGCAATATAATCGTTCTTAATCCTAATTCCTCTTAGCACTCCAATTATACTACAAGGCCTGTCTCGGAGACAGCTGAAACATAATGAAACCCTTTGCAAACAGGCACGTGTTATATTCAGATCATATTAGTTGATAATGTCAATTGTTTACACACTTGTGCAGATATAGAAGCAAATAATACGTGTGTAAAGGATATTATTATGTCTTGCATTGTATTATAAGCTGGCGTATAATCATCAAATCAGATCGTGATCTTCTAATTATGGGTTTTCATATCTTCACTGACATCTTGGTTTAAAAATACAACTACAGCGAAAGCTGAATTAACACAATAAGAATCATGTAGAGAAAACTTAACACTCGATCTAGCGGGACTCGATGTGAAATGTAAGCGTCTTTGTTTCGATCTTTTATTTATAGAATTATTGTTTTGTCCTTATTGTTTTTGATGATGCACCTTATTTGGTGATGACAATTATTTTACAATAACAAATATTTTCTCTTATATACTTAAACGACGAAAAGGTCCTTTATTCTCTTTCTGGGGCTGTCAAAACAATTTTATTGTTGTAGCCACGATCATAAATTCCAAATGCCATCGGTAGATAATAGCTAGGAAATGGCCATTGGTTTTGTCGACATACTTCTACGGGATAAGACCAAGATCAGTATTTAAAATTATTTATGTTGAAGTGTTTTGCAAGTATTTGGAGCTTTTTTTCGGCTGAGTTAAAACAAGAGTCGAGATTACTGTATAAGACAGACGATCGCTCTATTAAAACAATGTAGGCGCACACTCGCAACACAAGTATTCGTTTTGACAAAACGAAAGTTTTGTTTGTAGGCAATAATGTTTTGGTTCCGGATTGCGGATTTTGTAGAAGAATTGTTTGTAAACTGCGATCATATTATTTGTATGTTTATTAAAATGATTAGATGGAACTGAGAAGTTGAATAGATAAAAAAAACTACCGAAACAGATTAACACATTTTTTTTCATACGACGTACTTACCAACCATCGCAAAATATTTGCTATCGTATCATTTCAAACACTGGTTAAACTATGAAAGTCCAAAGTATACCGTTTACTGAAACCGCGCGGTCCAAATAAACTCACGTAGGTATGTATGTACACTGACCAACGTAATCTCAAAACATCTTCCTTTATATTAACAATGATTTTTCATGCAGATGCCAGTTGCGACACAGCCGTTGACCTGATCGGGTATAACAGAACAATGCTGCAAGACTAGCGAACAATAACACGCTTCTAGCTGAAACAGTACTCGTACAAACACATTTAGTGCGTACCTTAATCACCCACAACAAAGCACTTTATCTAATTGGAATTCTACTTTATCACAAACGAGTAATTGATACCAAACAGTACATCGGTAAGACAAATAATAAGGCAACCATTCTGTCTATCAATGTATCAGACATAATGTGAAATCAAACATTGCAACAGTGACAGACGGTCGTGCTCGAGTCCTGTTTATAAACAATGAACGTGCTATAGTTCAACTAACCGGTGCAGTGAAAAATACTTCAAAATGGCTGAGGAAAAAACTAAACCCGTGGACGTGGAGGAAAAACCTCTGACCAAAGATGTTATCCAAAGATATAAGGACAAAACTTTTCGCGAGAAGTTGGGGTACATCAAAGAGAACATCACAGTGGAACCGTTGTTAGCCGGCCTCATTATACCAAGTGTTATTTCAAGGTTTGCTATGGGTAATCTCAATTTGGACAAGGCTTGCCGTGTTAATTTAGGTTTTGGAGATGAAATTTGCGAAGCGCTAATAAAGAAAACTAGTAAGAACTACACAGAGTATGAGAAGCAAGTGCAGGAGCTGATTTCTTCAATAGACATTTGGAAAGGTGTCATCCAAACAGCGTTACCATGTATTATAATAATGTTCCTAGGAGCGTGGAGCGACAGAACTGGAAAGAGAAAGATATGTATAATGCTGCCAATATACGGAGAAGTGTTAACGTCCCTGAATAACTTGGTCAACGTGTATTTCTTCTACGAGATTCCTGTGGAAATCACTGTGTTTTTAGAGACGTTGTTTCCAGCCGTAACTGGAGGCTGGGTGACTATGTTCTTAGGTGTATTCAGTTATATAAGTGATATTACTTCGGAAGAATCGCGGACATTCAGAGTGGGATTGGTCAACTTCTGTATGACAGCCGGCTTGCCAATTGGAATTGGCATGAGTGGGTTTTTGCTGCAGAAGATGGGATACTATGGAATATTCTCGATGACAACCGTGATGTTCATACTAGTGCTTTTGTATGGTACATTCTTTTTGAAGGAACCTGATCAGTGGCTCCAGGAGAAAGGCATCCCTCCGGTAAGTTGCACTTATTTCACTTTTCAAAAATATAAGATGGTCGTTAAGCGTAACTTCTTTAACAATATTTTTCTTGATTTTTTGTTGTTTTCCCTACATCCGTGTAAGATAATATAAAACGTAGTTGTAGGTAATTGATTGCAGTGTGGGATTAAGATTAGACTTATGAGGAAGAATGTGTTTACGGTAGAAAATCAGAGAATTGAAGTTCCGTAAAAATACCTCCCATAACAATACTGTTTAATTGTCTCCCGTTACTTTTGGCCTTTGTTTTTCACTATTATCTTCAAGATTTAAATCTTAAGCCTTATCATGTAGAGCCTCTCTATAGTTGATAGTGAACTCCCCTAAAAGTCATATTCCTCCTGAGATTATATCGATTTAAACAGAATGTCTTTTTCTTCCATATCTTTTGCAGACATCTGTGAATAATTCATCGTTTTTCATACTAAACGTTTTCTTATGACATATTTATTATTCCTCTTCTTACCATGATGGATATATTCCACAACTCTGCCTAAAACCATACAATGTACATTCTTGCATTTTCTTCGTCTCTTTTGTGGCCCAACAGTCTGATGTACTGGTCTTTGTAGTTAAAATAGATTAGAATATTCTTTATTATGTACTTACACATAACATTTACAAATTATGACATTTCACATAGAGTGACACAATGAGTTGATTTTAATGAACGACACATCAATCCTGAACTTATGGCTATACTAAGATTCAGGTTATGATAAATGATGTTTATTTTGCAAATAAGTTTTTACAAACACTTTTACACGTCTTTCTTAAAACTAGATAAGGCCGGTTTTTCGTACCTGACTACTCTGAAAAGAAACAGCCGAAACAAATTCAGAGGTCTCTTTTAAGGTCCAGACTTAATGAGTGTCTGAGATGGTCTTTTGAAGAAAGAACCACACAGATTGAGTGGACCTGTCAGTTATCGTGTAGCTCGACTCATAACTCAAGGAGCTCAAGAAAACAATGAACAATACCAAAGAAAGGACATTTGTGTAGGTCGCTTAAAATAGTACTCAAACTGCCAGACAATAGTAAAATAAACATAAAAATGACCCACATTGTCCTCACATTCACACTAATGAAATAAAATTAACAATACTTACAAAATAAATGTTCATAAAATTCATTACATGTCACAATTCACAATAATAAATAACCGGACATATGTATTTTAAAGGCGTGTAGTATTCTTGAAAATGGGCATTTTCTTCTATGGGACGGTCAGTCAAACAGTCAATCCTATCCCCCCAAAAACCCGTTAAATTTCCTATTAAATAATAATACGACCCAGCCTGTCTCTAGCTGTCCTCCCCTCAATGCCCTAAGCCGAGGTCCGGCTTAGGGTGTCTTTGAGGGGGGCGCTCATTTAGTTAGCCTTGGCTGGGGCCTTAAATTCATTAGAGGTAACACAGGATAGTCCGGTTAAGCAGTATACAACCCTCTAGAGTTGAACTGCGAGTGGCCAGACCTTAAAAATAAACAGCGTGTAAGCGCAGGCGCTGCTGTCTGCATTTATCACTTTTCAATATCAAAATACGTTTCTGATGTAATGTCCACATGTATTTAATACATGTTTCCTATCATACCCATAATATTAAAGTCATCGTTTTAATTTCGATATATTTAGATAATAGTATTCACGTGTAATTCACTAGATTATGGTCCGTATCTATTAGAGTAATAGGATTAAGAGATTGATAGAAATTACTCATTGAATGTGTGTTTTGACATACATTATGTTGTGACCTACGAATGGCAAAACATATACACACACAGGTACACACGGTACAGCTTATAGGGCAAGTCCAAGTGTAGGAAACGTTCTACTAAGCGAGTTTTAAAGTTTGTTTTGATTTTTAGCACATTTATATCTTACTTCTTAATCATATTATGATTTAACTATTATCAAAAGAAATCTTTACTTTTAGTTGCTTAAGGGATTGTGAAAGTACTGAACTGTTCGTAGTCACCCGTTGTGTGTTTGTGAGTGTTTTGGGCACGTAAGGCTTTGGTTGAGTGGTGGCCAAGGTTACGCCAAAAACACTAGGGCCGTCCTAAAGCTCGTTGGGTCGACGATATCGTCGAATCACTGGTTATGGGACGCATAAAATCAGGAAGTGCGGTAGATGAAAGGGGAGTCCTATACTCAGCAGTCGGTGAATCTGGGCTGATATGATGATTTTGATGAACCAACTCCAAAAATACAACAGAGAAACCGATCCGATTTTTAACGCACGGATCAGCAAATCACTTGATTTTAACTCTCGGAGTTCCGACACTTAAAATTACAACAGTGTACCTAATAATATTTATTTAGGTGGCGCTTTGTGTAAGTGAAAACGGGTATTATATTTAGAAACACCTGTAGGCAGTACAACTATTTTTGTTCGCACGGGAATCAAACCCACAAACCAGGAGTTACAATTGCACTGGATCTTAGCAAGAAAACGGTGGCCATGCCGATGTTATTTTGTTATTTATTACTTACTCGTACTATATAACGTGTGTTGTATATAAAATACATTGTTTAAGGTAACACTGATTGCTTGTATGCAATGTTTGCAATTGTTTATAGGCCAGACGTCGCAATCAATTGCAATTATCTCTAGATCGAGCAGACAAGATGTTGCTATCTACTGATAAATTAATTACTGTTTTTTTTATAGTACCTACTCATTGTAGGATTTGTATTTAGATTGGCTTGTTTGCAACCTTTGCTTCATTTAACGTTTTTAATTGCCTGATGACAAGCTTTTCATCTTAAGGGGATTTCAAGAAGAGATGTAGATATTATAAAAGGCCTTCTTTTATAATATCTACATCTCTTCTTGAATTGATCGATTTTAAGCAAACAATAGTTATTATTTATTGTCCTTTATTTATTTTTCTCACTTATTTTTATATTTTTAAATATTATTATTATTTATTCCTTTATTCATTTATCATTCTCATTTTTTAACATTTTTAAATATTTCTTAATAAAAAAGACATAAAAAAAACATTTAAAAATACAAAAAAATAGTTGTCCGCCGGTATCGGGAGCAGGGTCCAAGCTACCGGTGGTTAGGGCTCCAGAGATAGGAACCTCCTCACAATGCGAGCCGTATCGAGGAGTACTGCCTTCTGAATCAGGCCCTTGATCCAACCGCCTAAAGAGAGCCTCGAAAGATGTTCGTCGAGGCTCTTGGCCATAAGGCCATTGGCCGTCACGACAATCGGCACAATGATAGCCAAGTTCACATTCCACATATCGACAACCTCGTGTGCCAAGTCAAGATATTTTAATTGTTTCTCTTTCTCAGCTTTCACGAGGTTCTCGTCATGCGGAATGGTAACATCGACTATCATTACGCGGCGCGCTAATCGGTCTATCACCACAATGTCAGGTTTATTGGCGACAATAGTCCTGTCGGTAATGATAGACTGATCCCAGTACAACGTGACATGGTCTTTCTCGAGAACTGGGTCGGGCACATACTTGTAGTACGGTACCTCACATTCCACAAGTTTATATTTCAAGGCGAGTTGCTGGTGAATAATCTTGGCCACTTGGTTGTGTCTGTGTAAGTACTCGCCGTTAGCCAGACGAGAACATCCGGAAATTATATGTCTGATGGATTCACCCGGACGGTGACATGCCCGACACACGTCAACCGTCCCGTCCTTCATAATATATTTCCGGTAGTTGTTCGTCAACATAACTTCGTCCATAATCGCACAAACAAAACCTTCAGTTTCCCCAAAAAGGTCACCGAAACGTAGCCAGGATACGGACGCTAGAAAATCTACATCGGGCCCATGAAGAGCCCGGTAGAAGCGCCCGTGAAGCTCCTTGCCTTGCCATACTTCCTTGCGGTCATCGGTAGTAAGTACTACAGGTTTGCGCCAGTTCTCTTTAGCCATGGACAGTGGGGTAAGTCCCTTGTCCACTGCAACCACATCTCGGTGCATACCCACCTCGGCTTTTAAAAAATATTCCCTGAGACTGCACACCTCGCGATTGTGGAGGGTCTTCGCGTTTAAAAAGCCTCGACCCCCGCACTTCCGCGGGATGTACAGTCTCATCACCGATGACCGTGGGTGATGCATCCGGTTTGCGGTCAGCAGTGTACGGACTCTCCTATCCAAAGCGTCGAGTTCGGTCTGAGTCCATTTGAGTATGCCGAAAGAGTACATTAAAACCGGCATGACCCAACCGTTGAAGGCGCGTACCTTGTTCCCGCCTGAAAGAAGGCTATTTAATACTTTCTTCAGGCGACCGAAGAAACGCTCCCTCAACGATTGCTTCATGTCAGTTACGTTAATGCCCAACGCTTCCGACATACCCAAATACTTATAGCATTCGGACGAGGAAAGGGATCTTAGGTGTATGGAATCCGAGAGCTGAATTCCCTCGGATTCCATAATCTCCCCTCGCTTTACATACATGACTGCACATTTGTCCACACCAAATTCCATCCTGATGGCGCTACTAAAAGTTTCAGTTATTTTCAGTAGCTCCATCAGTTGCAATTTGTTGGGGGCAAAAAGTTTCAGATCATCCATGTAAAGAAGGTGAGATATGACCTGACCACCTCTCCTCAACCGGTAGCCTAGACCTGAATCCTCCAGCAATGTGCTTAGAGGATTCAGGGCTAGACAGAACCAAAGTGGGCTCAGACTGTCGCCCTGGAATATTCCCCGTTTAATCCATACAGGCTCATCATTCCCCTGGATTTGTTGACATCCTGGATATCGAAGGACCGTCCTCCATTGCCCCATACAGGACTCAAGGAAGGCGCGTAGAGTTGCATCAATTTTGTGCAACTCCAGCACCCTCATGAGCCATGTATGTGGCACCGAGTCGTAGGCCTTCTTATAATCTATCCAACATGTCGACAAATCCTTGCGGGATCGACGAACCTGTTGGCTAATGGCCATGTCAATGAGGAGTAGCTCCTTAGTACCACGGGACCCGTTCCTACATCCATTTTGAGAGGCCGACATAATGGAATTACCGTCGATGTGTTTGTTAATTTTCGCTCTCAAAATGGATGTAAGAAGTTTATACACCGTCGACAAATACGTGATCGGTCTATAATTCTTGGGTTCCGTAGGACTACCTGACTTATGGAGCAGGTGGGTAACGCCTGTTGTTAAAAACTGTGGTAGCGACCCAGACTCTAAAGATGACTGGAATTGAGATGCGAGGCGAGTGTGCGAACTACTAAGCCACTTGAGCCAGAAGTTGTGCAGCCCGTCCGGTCCCGGTGATTTCCAATTCGGCAACGAACGGACTGCTCTGGCTACGTCTAATGGTGTAATGAGAACTGCTTCCATTTCTGGGATAGATTCGCACACTCGCTCGACATCTCGTATCCAGTCAGCCTCAGAATGACAGACGGGTACCGACCAAATGCTGCTCCAGAAAGAACTCGTGGTGACATCATCTGGGTGGCACACGTCTGCCACATTTTGCTCGAGTCGCTCCCAAGCTTTGTATACCCACCTCTCATCGCTTTGGAACATGCGATTCTGCGAGTACCGATTAACCCGCCGCTTATACCGCCGAATACGGTTCGCCCATGCATAAACTTTCTGCTTCAGGAACTCGATGCGCTCTGTGACACGGGACATGTATTCTTGAGGACTGATTCCAGTCCCCGAGAATGCCCGTTTCACAAAGCGCATTACACGTGGTCGTGTATTGCCCTCCCTGAAGCAGTATAGTTTGCCGATGAGTGCCCTGGCCCCGTCGATACGGCGCTCGATCCTGCACTGCCAGGCCGGTACGGCTGGTTTTGGTCGTGTAGCTACGTCACAATTTGGGAATTTGACATTAGCTAAACGACATGCCGCAACAGCCCCACAATACAGGATCGAGTGTGTATCAACGAGGTCCTCGCTACTCTCGAATAGATTCTTAAGTTGCAAGTCCAAGGCACACACCAGCGCCTTATTTTTGCATGGGTAACCGTGGTAATCGGGGCCTAAGTTCGGTGAGAGTGTATCGATACTCACGAAGCGCATCCTCCAATGCGCTCCTCAATCGGATGTTGCACTGGCTACTTACCGTGGCAACCATATCATCTTCCTCTTCAATAACGTAATTGGACCGCGGTGGGATTGCGTCAATACTTGAAGTTTGCACCACGGTTTGTGACAGAGTCAAGACAATATGGTTACTCAGTACCTCTGAGCGCAGCCTATCAAGTGCGGCGTCGTCCAACATGTGATTGCGCTGGATGACCCGCACCTGATCCGATAGTCGTTGGGACGAGACGTTGACGGTTGGTTCAAGATCCTGGAACAGAGACAGCATCCTAACACGGTACGCAGTGAGGTTAGTTCCCCCCTCTGTAGACCCGTAGTATGCGCGCATGACGTTCTCATTTATTGGCTGAGTCCATCTCATGCGCTGCACACAACCACCGGCAGCGGGGACCCGGCTCGGGGCCGGATGGCCCCTAGGTCCCAAGCTCCTCGGTGGCCGGCCTCTCCCCTGCCGACGAACAGGTGTTGGCGACGTCGGCGGGGAGAAATATTCGTCGCTCGAGCTCGACGCAACTGCCGCTGCGGGTGACAACGGTGATCCGGGGTCCGGCGGCGGCGTGGCGGAGCTGAGCGACGAGTCCGGGGGTGGTGGGTGTGCGCGTCGGGAAGCTGCTCTTGTTATCATCTTTGTCGTCGTTTATTCATCCGTTATTTCATAAAAATTACATATTGTTTCATGACATCTGTCATCTGCTTGTCGGCAGATTTCATCATCGTTTTTGGCTCTGATTCGATTGATAAAACAGGTTTTAAATAATTTTGTATTAGTATTTGAGCTGGAAAATAAATATTGCAAACACAGATGGAGGATGGAGGTTTAGAAACGGATATTTGAAAATAAAATTTGGAGAATTAACGGCCGACGTGCAACTGACAGCAAGAGTTGCCAGTTATATTTATTATTATTATGAGCCTCATATGTGCCACTGCTGGCCAAAGGCCTCCCTTCCCTCGTTCCATTTCTCTCTATCTTGGGCTATTTGGGCCCAATCCAGCGTCCAAGAGTCCAACTCGTCACACCACCTCCTTCTGCTCCTACCGCGTCGGCGGGTTCTGTTGTTTGGAACCTAATCCTGTTGCCACTTTGGCCCAATTTTGATGCGACATGCGGCACATGTGGCCAGCCCAGTTCCATTTTAATTTGGCGGCTGTGTTGCAAACGTCTGCGATTTGGGTCTTGGATCGAAGTATACTGTTCCTTATACGGTCAGAAATTTTGACCCCTAGTATACTTCGCTCCATGGCTCGCTGGCAGACCCGGAGTGCGGACTTTTGACGCTTCGTTAATGACCACGTTTGCGCTCCATAGGTGAGGGTTTGCTCGAAACAATAGTATATAGCACAGATATTGGTTCGATTTCAAGTGGTTATGAATGTTATTTGTTTTAAGGAAATATCGAAAAAGCACGTTTAAAAGAAACCACGTAGAATACATTGTCGAAGTAAGGAAAACATATCGGGTCTGACTTTTTAAAGGTAGCCGAATTTATAGATCTAACGCTGATTACAACTGTGCCTAATAGATACACATAATTCGATTTTATCTACTGGACTTCAATCTCAATTAATCATTAATATTATACGTATACTTCCTAGGGTGTAGGATTTCATAAATTTTGAATTTAAATCAAATCTCTGTTTTTGGTTGGATTTAATTCTTTTGCCACATTTTAGATGTGGTAGCACAACATTTATATTTTCTGACTAGCTTTTTGCCAACTATGTCGAGGTCGGCTACAAGTTACCACAAGTTACCGGATTCAGCTAAATACCAGTATTTTACATCGAGCGACTGCCTGTCTGACCTCCGCACTAGTACTCGGTACAGTATAAGATACCCTAACACTAATATCTATGTAACAATAATATCTATATATTAATCATTTATTCCTGACTATTTGCGAAATTCCTGTAAGTTTAAAGTGACGTACAAAACTCATTGTTTTGATTTTGTAAATCATTAGCAATCTCCACAATAGAGTTAAAATGTCTAATTAGCAGACTAAAAACAAAAAAAATATTGTTTCTTTCTTTGTTTAAGTAAGTCATTACCATAGGTAGGTACTTAGCGACGTTATCACAAAGTGTTACAGTTATTAGGACTCGTATGGAGTGTGAATATTACCTTAATCTGAACGAGATAACATAAAACTCTGTTTTTATGGATAGAGCTCCTATCTTTGTGTATAATTTAGGTGAAGATAACGATTCTGAGCTAAATTCACCAGTTGTACTTCTTTAAGAATTTTATAGGGTAAGAATGAATAACTGTTGATTCTGCACAAATAAGACGCAAATTATAAAATAAGTAATATACCTAAGGGTTGTATTATTATATCATTCTTAAATTATGTCAGTATTCAAAGTATACTATCAAAACTGGAAGCCATGGGGGAGGCTTTTGGCCAGCAGTGGTACAGTCACGAGCACCAATATGTAAACACTTAGCAACTTTTAAAAGTGATTTTCTTCTGCTGTTCAGATTAAAATCTCATGTTGTTACGAAAATAACATTTTAGAACTCATATTTTATGAAATAGATCCTATCTCCAAGTTACAATCGTTATTTCTTTTGTAAAATTGCTTTTAAATTTAGGAAAGTGTATACATATTTATGCTCGTGACTGTACAGGGCAGGCTGATAAAAAATAAATTACGCTGCAACAAAGATACAAAGTTTGTCATAAGTATTTATATCAATAAATAGACTACTTAGAATAAAAAAAAGACATGAGAAAAACCAAACAAACCAACTTCATTCATTACTAGAAAAGTAAATAGGTAGGTCATTAAAAATGTACGAATGTAACCGAGTTAATTAGCATATAATAGTAATTAGCCCATCATGTGAACTAATCACACAGTTGTTAGATAATAATCTCATTATCATTAATATTTGACAGTCCTAATATTATTATTAATTGATGCCTTGCCCTGCAATTAGTCATCTCACCATATTTATATTGTTTGTCCTTTAATGTTTGTCAAACACAATGAATACACAAATTTAAACCATAGGTTCCACGAATTTGTAATTAAGTACACAAATTGATGGTTAATTTCTTTGGATCCCGGTTGACTTTGAAATTGAACTGATTAGCATTTTTATGGGACAAACAGTGTTTCTTTTTTAATATACATACTAATCTCACGCTTTTACGGACGTCTTCAGAAACTGCAGAACTCCACATGCTACGATTCTGATATCCTCCTTAATTTGCTCCGTCCGCGTCATAGTAGTACATCTAGTCCCGCACGCACGCAAGGCGGTTGCGACACATTCCTGCATTAAGAGGTTATGGTAGCTGGACATGTTTTAACCATAAAAAAAAAACAAAAATAGATTTTTTGAAATGACTGGAACGAGCAGACGTTTTTTTAAAAATAACTCATTTTACGCCCACAAGTATTTCACCCCTCGAATTTGAATGATTACAAAGTCAACCTCTAAAAAATTCGAAAATCGGATTTTGTTTCTCAATACTTTACTTACAGACTAACCAATATGTTTTATAATAATCAGATAAGAAGGATACATTATAGCCAAGCCACCTATCCGACGTCACAGCACCGCATTGTTGCGAAGTCGAGAACTACTGAAGTTCAATGGCCGGCAACAGCAAATTGCTTGATAAATTGGACAGTATTGTGATGGCAGCTACCGGGAGATATAACAATGCCCATTTGTCTGTTAAGTTAATCGAGGGCTTTAGATGCAGCATACATGTGTAAGGAACGAAACTGTTTTTTCAAGGTTGTATTAGTTTTAGGAATAGATTGAGTGGAAGAAACATTGTCTAAATAACGCCACTATAGGGTAATGAGGAACAGGGTCTAAGTTCTTCATCCCAATAGAAACGGTAGGATCCTCCGACCACACGGGTGTTGTGTTGTGTCTGGTGGGCTACTGTCCGACAGTTGTCGGGTTTTTCTATCTATACGGTCCTAAGTCACGGATAACTTTTGGAATTTTGATCTTAGTACTTCATTTGTGGCATAGATGGCGCTGTAGTACTTTTTGTAGTGCCGAGACACCATTCAGGTTATAAGTTCCGAAGTGAATGTCTAACTAAATGGTGGTGACAACTAACTAAATCAAAATCCGTTGCGTAGTTTACAATAATAAAGCGGGCACACTCAAAAAGCGACTTTAGTTCATAACTAATTTGACACGAAGCTTAAACCGGGGTTGACTGAAATCAGAGGTAGAGCCAAACTTGAACCTAGATTTTTAACTAAACTGGTTATTGGGATACATAAATAGGATTACAAAATGACCAATTGCCATGAGTAAAATAATGTGAATTTGTTCATCACGAATCAATCAAATGCACAGATTAAACAATTAATTAACAAAATATTTGAATCACCAAAATAAACATGCAGCCTTGTGATTAATTTCGGGACTTTTTGATGTCAATTGTGCTTAACAAAACAAAAACAAACTAAATGATGGAGAGATTATCCGGAATTGTGGGAAACTTCATTGTGATCTGGTTTTTTGTTATTTGTTATGCACGTGAATGAAAATTATGTATTTTTCCATTAAACGTGATATTTATGCATTTAAAACCGCTTGTATTGTAAAAATCATTTTGAAATTGTTTACAATTTGAACATAATTCGTTCAAATACGAAAAACACTTGCTACCGTAATAAGTACACAGTAACTACATCTAATCTTTACAATCCTGCGTAGGCACCTTTATAATAGGTACATAGTACTCTCCTTCATTGACTTTTGCGCAAGACGATAATCGACCATTGTGCTATTTTCTTTATGCTTTTATCAGTATTTTATATGATAATTCGATCCATTTACAATACCATGTACTTTGTCGAACGATTCAAACTAAACGTCATACTGAATCAGCAGAAAATCCGTCACTATGGTAATTTAAAGATGGCGGAAAACAATACGATTTCTTGTACTTCCAACAGTTCCCATGATATTTATAAAAGCTAGTATTTTGTGCAAACAAACAACTCTATGGTCGAAAATTAACATTAATGTCATTATTCCTATGGACCTAATAATAGTACTGATAAGGATAGGATTTCTCATAGATAAATTAAAAAAAAACCTTATCTTTAATGGAAGACAGAATCAGTGTGTGTATTTTCTCATAATCAAAATAAAAAAAATACTTTAGAAGCCGAACTATAAAATCTTCTTCTTCATCGTGTGGATGTTTACTTCGAACAGAGCTCTGCCACCTCGTCAGCGTCAGTAGTAGCAAGGTGCAGGTAGAGTCGGTAGAACCTCAGTTACAATAGACCACTAAAGCGCCGTTCAAAAACGTGACCAAATGGACATATACTAAAATACTACGTTCCCTAATCTTAATTCAGGTGTCCTATACCCAAATCAAACAGATAATTTATTAATCTGTGATAAGATAACACTCTAATGTAGGCCTTTCCCAATTCCTTCCATTTAAAAGAGATAATTTTTCTGTTATAATTCTATGCATATTTGCTTATTTTAATCAATTTGTTTAAAGATTAACCCTGCCCTGATACCGAGCATCAGTGGTTAGAAAATCGGAAAATGTATGAAAATCTTTTGGGTCATGCGACGACGAACGCGCAAAACAAACGCATCGTGAATTGTAACGATTTTAAAATCGCACTATGATTAGGTTCAATATGCAATGTATTTCACACTCTTTTTTCATTTATCACACACGACGGTTTTATTTTTCCAGATTTTGCCACAGATCACATTAAACAACTGTTCAATTCCCTATGGCCGTGGTTTCTTACTTTTTCACAGCAAAGAGGCGCATGTTTTTAAGGCCTTCATATTTAATGAAATTTAAATTGTGTTTATGAACAGAATGTCATAAATAAACATAATTTTTTATAAAATAATTTGCTTTTATCATCAAATTAACATTTATTTGTGTTCTAAATTAAAAAGTATAAGAATTTTCTATTTGCCATATTAGGCCGTTTAGCAGCTTCCTACCTTTGCCTCTCCTTCAACCTGACGGAAGCAAAGCGCGGAAAAAAAACAAATCATTTAATTCCCCAATAGTTCATGACAAAAATACTTTTCGTTGTATTATTTCCTTTTGTTATTTATTTCTACACACATTAATTATATTTTTAAATATTTCAATCAAAGAAATAAAAATTTGTAGCCCACCGGTATCGGGAACAGGGTCCAAGCTACCGGCGGTCAGGGCTCCAGAGAAAGGCCTTTTGAATCGAGCCCTTGATCCACCTGCCTAAAGAGAGCCTCCTCAGATATTGGTCGAGGCTCTTGGCAATTAAGCCACTTGCTGAAACGGCTATCGGCACAACGAGCTCTGAGTCCACTTCCCACATGTCGATAACCTCGTGAGCCAAGTCAAGATACTTGATTTGCTTATCTTTCTTGGATTTCATGAGGTTCTGGTCATGTGGGACCGTTATGTCAACAATCATTGCGCGCCGCTATGATCGATCCACCACCACTATATCAGGCTTGTTGGCCACAATTGAACCCTAAAGAATTCTGGCAGCATGTTTCTAACCTAAAATCAAAGGTCAGGTTTGAGCTAACGTAATCCACAAAGGTAACAATCACAGTGGTGTAGCAGCTGCTGAAGCGTTCGCAGAATATTTCGAGAGCGTCTTCCAAACTTAAGTACCAAAGTTAGACCTCGAGAATATAGTCAATCCAAGCAACTGCAATATTAGTAATTATAATAATATACTAAACTTCGCTAAAAGTGATATATGTAAGCATTGGAATAAATTAATAAAACTCAACAGTTCTATTGGTCCTGATAATATTCCTCCGTGGTTCTTAAAAGAGGGAAAGGTATTTCTTATTCGGCCCCTACTCCACCTTTTTAATTTAGCACTTAAATCTGGAGTCTATCCACCACCATGGAAGATATCACGTGTGACTTCCCTACCGAAACCATCAAATAAATCTTCAGTCGATAAATATCGTCCAATAGCGATACTATCTTCTCCCGCAAAAGTTTTCGAGAATGTCCTACATCGAAAAATTTACAAGCAAGTGAAACCAGTACTTGTGCAATGAGCAGCATGGCTTTCTCGAAAAAAGATCCGTCAATACTAACGTATAACGTAATAAGAAAAGCCCCGTTCTTTGGTATATCGAAGGTTGCCATTGAAGGGTGAGCCCAGGTCTCATACATGTTCTTGGATGAGTCGTGAGTCCCATGTTTGTTTTTCTTACTAATCGTAGCATTTAAGATTAACAAACTAGTTCTTTGAAAGGAGATTTTCTGGATAAAGGTGACAGTCACTCACATACTTTAAAAGAATATTATCGATCACTTCAAAATTAGATTCGTAGGTGCAGTAAAGCGTTAGTTTTCCTTTGGCGATATAAAGGTATTGTCAAGAAGGCACTACTGTTTTTTTTTGAAATTATTTGTAAATACAAGATGGCAGGATTAGTTCCGACTATGGAGACGTTCCAAACGAACCAAGTTCTACAGTGGCTGTAAAACAAAATTAAACAGTAAATCCTTTTGTTTTGGAACTGTGAATGAGTGATGTATTAATAGCCATAGAAAATAGACCGAACAATAACAAAATTATCACACAAATGTCACTAACATTTCAGGGCTTTAGTCTGATAGTAATTTATACAATCCGTTATAAATACAATGCGCTCCATATCATTTTATGATGTTATTTACTTGATAGTATTTTATTTACTCACCCTATTATGTATTTAGCACAATACTATGATAAATTCATAGTTTTCATATTGCAGCAAATATTTAAATACTATTGTAGCTGTCTGTATTCGTATTACCTAATTGCAGTGTTGTGTGTGCAAGTGCAAGTGTTATCCCTATATGATACCCTAGCGACCCATCCCTGGTTGCAAAGTCAATTGCACAGGTGCAATGGCGATATGTCAATATATATAATGACTGCGCTATGTAGCATTGTAACTTAAAAGTTTTAAGCACCCAGCCCTACTGGATTGGGTACTCTATATGTTGGTGAAAATTGCATATAAGAGAAGCAAACTTTTCTCATAATGGGTGATAAATGTCCTTAAGATCCTTTTAGATTTCATCCAAAAACTAAAACGTGGCCTTTTCATTTAATTGATATCGGTTATCTTACACATAACGACATTTTGACGCCGTCAGCTTTATAAATTAAAACGTATAATCGTATAAAGCAACAAGTAAATACTTCGCGTATTAAGCGCAATAGATTATGCTTTTTTATAAATATCCTGTCTGAAGGATTATCCTACAGTTTATGACTTTCAGGGTCTGTTCAGGGTCACATGAATCAGCAAAGTTAAGGTGAATTTGTATGTATTAATAAGTTAACTGCAACTTTATACGGAAGCGATGGAGTAGATTATTCCATATGGAGATTCAATTAATGTCAGTTACTTGTCAAGAATACAAAGGGAAATTGGAGGTTTTTTGAAAAAATACAAAATTGCCCCTCGAGTTTTGACGTTATAAGGCCTATGTTTTTTTTGTTGACGATTTTTGCATTCATTTTTGAAAATATAAGCGAAAAATTAAGGACATACAATAATAATGAGGAAGTACCGACCAAGGTCAAATGCTATCCCATCGCGCATGCGTAGTAAATGATACAGACTCTTGTTTACTACTTATAACTCGACGACGACTCTCTTAAACTTTTGTGGGAGGAGAACTATCCGGGTTAAGCGGGTCACACGATTGCCCAGTCTGATCTATTTTGGGCACTTTTGCACATCGCATATTATCCAGAACAGATACATGGGCAGCTGGTATATCGCTAGCAAATCGGGGAACATACCTATGCAATAGGTTACCGGCCCTGTGTCATATTTCTTTTTTAAGTTTGTATTTGATTCGACTACTATTGCTTATAAAGAACACGACTACTTAAAAATGTGATTTTTTTGCCACTCACAGCCTAAACCACTTAAATGTGTCGAACATCGTCCTAGTCCAGAATGTGAAATAGATCCCTGGAGCCGGCTCTAGCTCCAAACGGACAAACAATTGATAGATGATGTAATGCCAAGAAATATTACTCTTCAAGAAATCGACACATTGGTATTTTTTTTAACGCTATTGGGGGTTGGGGCAGATCAGTCAAATTTCTTTTAAAATGGCGGACATTAAAACGTAAAAAGTCAAGTTCACGATCACGAGTGGGAAAAAGATGGCGCTAGACAGCTGTTTAGCGCCGTCTCTTTCTCACTCTTGAAATAGAAGTAAAACATTCCTGCATTAAGAGGTCATAGTAGCCCTACAGATTCTAGTTTATTATCATAACATAACTTTCATACTACTTCACCCGATACCATTATTGAAATAAGAAGATGACAAATGACTTGAATCTATGGCAGCTCATACAATATAGTGCTGACAGCTTTGTTACCACACTATCGTGAACAAAGGCTGCTGAATCGATAACGACTACATTTAGGTTTAGTTAAGTGCTAGCTGTAAAACATTATGGCCCCGATAGTGTCACAGGAAGTTTATTACCTCTTACAGATCCGTCAAGCTAGTTTATGAGAGTGTATTCAGTTCTGCTTTAATCTAAAGTCTCTGTTGAAAGGCAGATTTTAGCAAACTGCTGTATCATCATCATACTCCGGCCCTTCATTTCAGTTTATTTGGTATGTTTTTCTCTTCGATACTTCTCTATTAACCATTATCTCGCGAGTCAACCCTTAACCCACTATCCACCTAAAGTTTCCTTAGTCTTTTTCTACTCTTACAGCCCACATCCACATTTCTACTCAAAACTTTCATGTTGAATAGTTCGCGCATGTGATGCAGAGTGGTTCCATATACATGCCCATTACATAGCAATCGATTCCCTCACAATGTCTCAATTACCGATCCCTTTTACCGACATACTACTAATATCCATTAGCATAACACCCTCTTGTCCACGGGATACTTTAATATGAAATCTAAACATATTTTCTTTGGAACCCTGTTTTAAGCTTTACGGAAGAACAAAATCGTCAATCAAAAAGAAAATTATATTTTCTTTGGTTTCCAGATCGAGAGGGCGTCCAACTCCAAGGTATCGTTCTTCGACATCTCCCATGTGGTGGACACGGTGGCGGTCGCGTTCAGACCGCGACCGCTGAACCGGAAGGTCAAGATCATCCTCACTCTGCTGATGGTGTTCCTTCTCTTTGGACCTACTTCTTGTAAGTATACAAACATACATGAACTCACGGCTTTTCCTATGGTAAAGGATGGACTGTGTGAAGGATGGTATGGTTAGAGAGGAGGTGACTGCTGAGATGACGAGTAATAGAGAAGTATGGAAGAAGAAGACATGCTGCGCCGACCACAAATAAATTGTGATAAGGGCAGGATGGCTGAATGCAGCAGAATGCTGATGATGGTAGTCCCCACAAAAGATCAAATCCTACCCTAAATCGCCGTTATTGCAAAAATACCTGAATGAAATCGGTATAGGAACGTGAACAAGCAAAGAGAGGCTTATGCCAAGCGGTGGGGAATGTGGAACTTTGGATAGTGATGAGAATAATCTGACGATCGAGCTATTTTAATAACGACGATGTATATTAAATGATCTATCCTTCTATTATTACAGCGGAACACACGGTCTTCTACCTGTTCGTGAGGAATCGACTGAACTGGGACATGGTCAAGTTCAGCGTCTACCTCAGCTACTCCATAGTACTGCATTCATTTGGTGAGTAGGAATAGTAAGGCAGCGACTGAAGAAGTGTTTTGTTTTTATGAGTAGTATTGAAAAACAGGGTGTAAATGGCCTCTATACTCCATGGAGAAGGGAGGATCCTCCGATCAGCCGGGTGATGTGTCTGCTGGGCTAGGGTCGGTCAGGTTTCTCTATATGTTTTTAGTTCGCGGAGAACTTAAATATAGCCATTTAAGATTTTGATGTTAGATCTTCATTTGCGACATAGATGGCGCTTTTGTTCTTTTCCTACTACTAGGTATTATAAGCCGCTGTTCAACGTATTGAATTGACTTATTCTATCGAAAAGCTCATGTCAATTATGTAAAAAGTCGTTGAGATATACGAAGGAAATACGATTTTTTAACATTTATCAACTATTTTAAACAATTCTCATCATATTTTTTTTATTGTATACACTTTTCGATTTTATCTATTTCGCTTTTTACTATCGTCTTTTAATTTATTTTAGAAAAGTTACCCGCCCCCTCTTTAATGAAGTGATACAATACCTATTATATTTATTCTTTTTTATTAATGGGCATATAAATCTTATTTTTTATCTAATCTTAATCTTATTTTTTTTGTTTTATATTTAAGAGTCGCAACATTTTATTTTAGTTAGTATTTGTACAGAATATTTTAGTTAGTATTTGTACAGAATATTTTAGACTTTTTTGTGTATATTTATGTTTTCGAACATATGGCACTCGTGGGCTGCAGCTGAAAATCAGCGTCAGGTGGTATACTTTGTGTTGCCATCTGGCATTTTGCTGAGCTGAGGCCCTTTGGCATAAATTGTTTTATTAATTTATTTTGTTTAATTTTAAGCTGCTTCTGTTGTTTATAATGCCAATAACTTCAATTTTATTGTCGTTTTAAAAACAATTTCCACTTATCTAGGCCATCACAAAAAAAAAACAGAAAAATATATCAGCATACTGCTAACCACAGCATGGTGAGTTGTGCTAAAAAAGTGCAATTCCATATTATGTATAACAGCGTGTCATACCGTCCAAATCTTTGATCACAAAAAAAATCGTACTTGTCGAAATCATTTTGAAATATAAAAGACGCTTTTCCTTAACACCTTTGACAGGGCTTAAGCCATGAAAATGAATACTGCCCACCTTCCAAATGTATATGAGGGTGATGATATACCTTTTTCCCTTTAACGAGCGGCCAGGAGCGCCGTCTGCCTCCCTTGATTTTTCAAAGGGACTTTAAAACGTTAATCTCATAAACCACGTGCAACGTCGACAGATTTGAAAGGAACCTCTCTTTTTAACATTAAAAGGTAATGACAGATTTTCGGGGTAACAAAAGAATTATATTGAATTACAGTCACATTTTGATTGAATTAAAGGTTTTCTTTTCATAAATATAATATATGCATGTGATGGAATGAAATCGATGCATAGCCCAAAGGCTGTGGTGTCAGTTTTATGCTCTGTTCGGGTTTTTATTCGTTAAGTAACAGCATCCTGTTTTGTCTATATTAGGTCATCACTTTAAAATTTAATACATGGAAAGCGATCGAACAAACAATATAGGCTAAGAAGATTTTCAAAGCAGCGCCATCTAAAGTACCTTTTGCTATCATAACTTTTTAAAAAACCCGATAAGTCGATTTAAAGTTATCTTTTCTATGTCTTTCGAAGGGTGAATTATACAAAATACTAAAACTGAAGTCGGTCAGCACATCTAAACTACGTTCAATAGTCCGTCAGTGCTATCGTTGCTTTTGATCATGGTTAAAATAAGCTGATTGTGATCAGGTTTATTGGCGTCTTACCTCTAAATCAATAAATAATGTATTCCTCTGTTCCAGGTGCGATGTTTTCAATAACTGTGCTAAGCAAACGGATGCAGGTCGATGACTCCTTGCTGTGCTTCGTTTCCGTCGTCAGCAAGTTTGTCGGCTCCATATGGACTGCATTCGTCACGACAGACATCGAAATGTACCTAGGTAATATTTTTGTAATCTTGTTGTTTTAATTTTGCGTGTATGATTATATGTATGAACGTGGATGAGGCGAAAAGAGTCTATAAGAATCTTAGCAGGTGGTGTTCTGTGGTTTCTGCCTGTTCAGAGATGAGATGAGATAATACACATTATGGATAGCCAGAACTCTGTACTTTCAATAATATTAAAATGAAACAGTTTTTAAACGAAACATTGAAGGCTTTTACCGTTAGGAAACTGTTTGAACAACTAATGTTCCATAACTTGTATCGTTAAATCATGTTTCAACTTAACATGGCCCTTCCGGTTTATCTTGAAGTTTGATTATTTTAAATTTCTATTATGTTCCAAGATAAATACTTGATCATCTTCCTTAAAATCACCATACTTATGTACCCAGGCAGTGCCCAGTATTTAAAAAACACACTCAACATTACCATTGCAATTACTATGAAATGAATACTGATTTACCATCTGACCACAAAAGCGCCATCGCGCCATCTCTACTTCATATTCCAGTTTTATTATGACAATATGCATTTGAATAACGCTCGGTTCAATGGCGGTAATTAATTTGATTGCGTGCACAATTGCAGTGCCAGTTGCCGTGTGGCAATAGCCTCGACTTACAAATCGGGGTCGGAGATACGAACCCAGGCAGGCGTTTTATTTTGTATAATTTACTAGGTTCTGCCGTTTGTGAAATCATTTTCGGAATCGGATCTGTAGTTCCGAAGATTTTCCCATACATACAAACTAATTTTACCTAGAACCAGATTTTTTGGTTCTAGGAGAGGCCGGCCAGGAAGGTCAGACAGTACCAACCCGCCTTGGACCTGCGTGGTGGACAAGGGCGAGTAGTGGGAACATTTTGGGCTCATTTTGTATGTATGATTGCAGTTCCGGTTGCCGAGCTATTGAACGCTACTACGTTTACGTCACTGCGCTCCATCATTTCGAAGTTGGTGGACAAACAGGAAACTGGTTCGTTGAAAAATATTTATTTTTGTTTATGGACTGGCAATAGGGGTGGTTTAAGACTAAGGTTTTTTTTTTGCGTTTGGGCTCGTATCGGCTTATCATAAAAAACGAAAAACGCTAAGCATAGAATTATTTTTATCGCGATAGTACGATCCCGTGGGACAGTTACCGAACTCCACGTCAGTTGCTAATAATTTCTATCTCTACTTTTCAGCTAAAGTGAACTCGTTGTTCTCCCTAACGGAGACATTGGCTGCGCTGGTATTCCATCCGTTCTACTCCTGGATGTATATGAGGACTCTGCATGTGCTGCCTGGTGCTGTGTTCCTGACCAGTGCGGCGATTGCTATACCACCTTCGATTATACTTTTGTTAGTAGCAACTTTTGTTTTTCTCAAATGCAGCCTTAAGTATGGGTTTGTAACCGGTTGATGGTAATAGGTTTGCCCCTATTACATACTAGTTAAAGACCAGTAGTGAAATGTGGGTCAACACCCAAATGTGGTAGTAAAGTGGTGTGGTAGTAGTTTTGGGTCAAATGTGGTGGTATCAACACGTCTGCCGTTGTAAACTTAGGTGGTTTAAGGAGATAGGTTGTGGAAGATCATGTTGGGAAACAAATGGTTTGACTTTGTGTAAAATCTATTAAAATCGGTTATTTGGGATGAACTGCAATGAAATGAATGCTAATTAATAAATAATAGTTCACTATTAAACGATGCGAGATTCCACTACGGAAGTCTATTTTCATAAAAAAGCCTACTACTTCACCACCACAACCAAAATCTTGCACAGTGTTATGATTAGTCAGAAATACTTTTATAAAAGGGGTTTGAAATGGGCAAATGTAAACGTTTGGCATACTTTGATACCTCATCAACGGCCTTAACTATAAAGTTTTAAAGAACTGAAAAAGAAATTGAAATTTCTTCATTATTTTCTTTTGCCTCTAACAGAATAGTTACTAGACTCTCTTTTTTCCTTATAGCTTTTCAGTTTTCCATACAAATACTGTATTCCTTCACAGATTCTTCTACGTCCAGCACAGAGCCACCCTGAAGGGCACAAGAAAGCTGGCTCTAGAAGCAGAAGAAAAGAAAGATGCCAAAGAGGCAGAGGCCAGGAAGGCCGACCCCCTTCAGTTCATCCCGTCACCTGCGGAAAAAGAAATAATTTAAATGGGAACGAAAAGTTAGTAAACCGAAAAACGTAACACTTACGGCGAATTGCACCAATGAAGCTAAACGCAATCAGCACATCTAAACCGGGTTTATGAACTGTCAGTGTCATACTTGCTATGGAATACAGACATTGAGATTTCTTGAACGCCGTTAAGTTACATTTGTTGGTGAAATCTGCTCTTATATGCTAGGTACTTCTCAATAATTTATATTGTAAGAGTGCGTAAACCTTCACTTATGAGTCCCTAAGGACACTGAGCAAAGTTGTATGAAAAATGACACATAATGCACTAATATGAGAAGTTGTTGATTGAGAAGATGAGTTTGAGATATTAATAGAGTGGTGACTTGCAGATGATATTTTTTTGAAAATGCTATTTTATGTGAAAAACATGTGCGATAAATCGATAATAGAGAACATTGCTATTTCTTTGAATTCATTATACAGGGTGGAAGCGGCACCGACGTAAAACGGCTACCACGTATTTAGTACCTAATCATTCTGAACTCCACCGAATATACAATCTTAGTCGGTTATTTTAAAAAAGCAGCTGTTTCCTTTACCATACCTACACGGTCAAAGTCTATGGAACTGCTGGTTTTTTTTTTTAAATTACGAGGGGTTTAAAATGACGTTCTGAATATGTGGCAACCGTTTGAGCGTCGGTGTCCCTTCCACCTTGTATTTCTGTGCAGCATTTGTTTATATCCATATTGACGCCAATAAGTATAACAACATTTCTATTGGTTCACAGAACAACTTTGCCCAGTCTCCTTTTATAATCCTACTTCTTTCAAACGGATTTGAGAGCATTTGTAAAGCCTAGAATTAATTTTGTTGTACATTTCCTGTTTTATAATAATTTAAGAAAAAAAAAATCGAATTATTCTAACGAATTTGCGCAGTGTTTTAAGGTTTTTATTTTTAAATACAGTTTTGTTGAAGTTTGTAACATAGCTAGGAATTATGATTGTAATTATCTGATAATTTTATTACGAAATGATTGTGCATATGTCTAAAATGGACGAAACTATTAAAACACTAACCACACTGGCGTGCTTCGCACGGTTTTAACGACTTGACAAAACCTCAAAATTTATTTGTTATATATTTATATTATTTGTTAAATAATTGTTAAATATTTATATACCTATTTTAAGTACTTGTGTATTATTTTTTTAATCTTTATATATTATTTGTTAAATGCAAACTAATTCTCTAACTGATGGTGCAAAATCCATATATATATTTATGATGTTTATACATACGTATAGGGTATAAATATTACATCGAATATTTAGGTTTTTAAATCTGTATTACATCTCTTTGTAAAACAAAACAAACATGAATAACAAAGTATTCCGACATTCTGCAGTTAGCTCTGGTCTTTTGAGAGATCTTGTTATAATTATTTTATTAAAGCTAATTACTGTTCCCGAAGGACATGATTAACCCCATATTAACCAGACTAAATTGTGACATTGTAATATGAACTTTACATGTGTTGTTGCAAGACTTAAATTCGGAGTTCTTCTAGTCCTTCCAGTTATCAGAATTTAAGGAGCATAAATTTCGTTTAGTTTTTCTGTAAGACTACTCTTGCTCAAACTAGTGCCTTAAAGTATACTTAATTTTGTGCATTTTTAAAATGCTCTATAATTTCCATACCTATCTTATCTAAGGCGATTTTTTGCACATCATTAGATTTACAGGGCGTCTAAATGGTTGAGAACCAGACCAGAGTGATATTTAAAAAAAAAACTTTTTATATAGTATTTTGATTTGTAGTTCTTGTTCGCGTATAAAGAAAGTGAATCAATTTATGTATTATATAACTGTACTTGTGTATTATAATAATATAACTAGTACTTAATATGTATAAAAAACATATTTGATATACATATATTTCATTTTATAAGGAAGTGTATTAATTGTCAAATATAATTATTTTTTGTCTAGAACTCTATGAACTGCAATAATCATCATCTGCCTAGCCTTTTCGCAACTATGTTGGGGTCGGTGTCCAGTCTAACCGGATGCAGCTGAATACCAGTATTAACTGTATAAACTGAAATATAAAATGTAAATAAAGTATCAACCTATCAACTGATGAAGTTCTTTGGTTGTATAAGTCTCGAGTAATTTCCTAATACCTAATAGGTACCATTGTCATATTTTTTGAGTAAAAATCGACCTAAAATCACTATTTAGATTTATTTGCTGTGATAAATGTATAGAATGAATGTAAAAATTAAATAAAGAATAAATTAAAAATGTTATTATTAGTTTTTTATTTTGTGCGTGTTTTTATTATCCTCCTTCTATTAACCTTATTAGCAAATACAAAACAATAACACACCTTATTGGCAAATTGTTATTTTTTATTGTTTACTACAAATAATTATGGGTAACATGATCGACTTGATTCATTTAATCTATACTAATATTATAAATGTGAAAGTTTGGATGGATGTTTGTTACTCAATCACGCCAGAACGGCTTAACGGATCTGGATGAAATTTAACACAGAGATAGACTATAGTTTGGAATAGCACATAGGCTACTTCATCCCGGTAGGACGATCCCGTGGGTCAGTTATCGAACTTCACGCGGGCGAAGCCGCTGGCGTAAGCTAGTATATATTATAAAGCTGAATAGTTTGCTGTTTGTTTGTTTGGTTGAACGCGCTAATCTCAGGAACTGCTGGTTCGAATTGAAAAAATCTTTTAGTGTTGGATAGCCCATTTATCGAGGAAGGCTATAGCCTATATAACATCACGCGGCGAGCAAAAGGATCGGAGCATCAATAAAAAATGTTATGCAGACGAAGTTGCACGAGCCAGCTTGTAATATAGTACAACAACGTAATAGTTACCTACCTACATTTGACCGCTATCTAACGACAACATAAGATCGAGTAAAATTATTTAAAAAAAATAAACTGTGTTCGGTCGTGGATTCCTTTCTTTTTGGCGAGTGCTCTTCTTGCCTCGGAAAGTACGTGAAACCTTTTGGCCCGACTGTCATCTGTAGATCTTTGGTAATTATTGGTAGGCAGAAGAACAAAAGTCTGACATCAAGACATGTGTTGGGGTTAGCCAGTAACTGGGTTGTCGACTAACCTCGACAGCCCAGTTTACATGGAACGACTGCCTAACCGCAGTCGTTCCATGTAAAATAATAACGTATCCCGCAGCATCATTTTAAGCTGAAAGCCGTCCCTAAAAAGTTGGGAAAAGGCTTCGCAGATGAAGTAATTAAACCCACCATGAGATTATACCTACATACATAAGTAATCGATCGACATCACTAACAATTACTTGCCTTTTTGTATGCAGCTCACTCTTATCATATTATCACTGTTGCTATCGAGGGTTGTTGACTTTTATAAATGCATCGTCTATAACTGCTAAAATTAATATCAGTCGAAGTATAGCTTATTCAGCCTATATTGCTGCACTGCTTTAGTAGGACCAAAACAGAATGTTTTTTTTGTGATTTCGGCGGTCTCTTCAGTCCCGTGTCCATAACTCTTGCCGGAACGCCCGTACCGATCTGTTCCGATTTCCGGTACCTCGGATCGCTTGTCCAAGGGGATGGCGAAGTAGACCGAGACGTAACGCACTGGATCAAGTCAGGATGGATGAAATTGCTACAGGCCACTGGAATAACTTGCGACCTATGGACGCCCCTCAAGTTAAAGGGGAAAATATACAAGTTCGTGATTAGACCTGTCGCAGGTACTGTATGGTTCGGACTACTGGACTGTGAAGAAGATGGATGAAAAAAGTTTGCACGTTGCAGAGATGAGAATGTTGATTGGGATTTGTGGTGTGACAAGAATAGATAAAGTAAGGAATGAGTATACAAGTTGTATACGGACCCTTCACGAAGCCGTCAACCAAGCAATATGTACATCAAACTAAGTAACTCTACGCAATAAATATTGCTGGGAAACGACTGTTTTTTGGGTTGAAAAATCACGGTTTACGGTGGAACTCAATGTAACGTACTCAAAAAAACAGATGAATTGAATAGGACAGTGGTCATGGAGGTATTTAAAGTAAAGTTATAACATTAAAAACTTGTACATGAAAAAAAAAACTTGTGAAAAACTGGGAACTTTGACCTCTAATATCTCCGTAACTAGAAAGTTCCCAGGTATGGTTCAGAATAAAAACCGACTTCCAAAAAAAAAAAACACTAAAAAAGTGGAAAATAACTTTACTTTCGGAAGTCGGTGACTATTGTTTGTTTCATTGACTTTTTTGCCACCGACTTCGGAAAGTAAAGTTATTTTCCACTTTTTTAGTGTTTTTTTTTTGGAAATCGGTTTTTTTTTTTGCAAAAAAGTTTTTATTTTATCCTTTTTAGTTATCGTATCACATACAAATCCTTGTCAAGTATCAATTTCGCAATTTCTTTTACTTGGATGAAATTTTTTCCAGCTATTTTGATTTCAAAACCAAACTGCTGAACCGATTTTGATGACATTTCTATGGGACCAATCGGGAAGTAGATCCATTCAGATAAAAGAAGAATTTTTCAAATCGGTTCATAAATGACGGATATATGAGGTAACAAACACAAAAAAAAAAAACATACAACCGAATTGAGAACCTCCTCCTTTTTTTGAAGTCGGTTAAAAAATGTATTGAAGGGTTTCGTGAAGGGCCTTTTTACACCCATAACTACAGGAAGTTTTAAAGTTGTACCAGTTGATGAATCGTATGTGACTAAAACGGTAATAAATATAATATAAATATACATCCAAAAAAAAACACAAAAAAAGTGAACACGTTGTACTATTTTTCGACTAGTTGAATTTTCCCTAGATTGCAACCCCCTCTCCTCCACAATCCACCGGCACTCGGCAGCCAGACTGTCATAATGATAGTTCAGAAACAGGCCAGAACACAATCTTTGTTGTAGTTGTTATAAAATGACCAGCAATCGACGTTGCCAGCTCTCAGTCTATTTGCTCCTACAGTCAGATGTTGTGTTGTCAAGGTGTAGTACCTACAGAGTTTCAATACAATGCAAAGTCAGTAAAACTAAAACATTCCTGCATTAAGAGGTCATGGTAGGCCACCAGTTTATTATATTTTTGTTAACACTGACGTACGACCTGCCATAACATTCTTTATTGTGGAATAATGTGGGCATAGTAGTTATGAAGCCCTTTAAAATGTAGGGAAATAGAAATATTTCAGATTCTTACCAATCAGAAAACTTTAATCGGGATCTCTGATGGAACAGCACTCTACCCATACTCATTATGCCCACATTAAAAGATGAAACTACCTAATAACACTTACCTCGTCCCAGGAATCGAATTCAGGACTTAAAACTCAGCAGTAGCGCTTGCCACAACTAAACCAATGAAGCACTCAGTCCGCAAACATTACTGTGTATAAGTATATACCTATGTCAAAGGTGCACTATCATCTATTGTATAAAGATAAATAATAAACTTAAGTACTAGAGGAATTAAGATTAATCACTAAGTAGGTATCTGAGTAATAAATAAATTAGATAAATAATAATATTTGTCACAAAATCGTAATTTTTCACATCAGCAAGTCATACTCAGTCTTTCGATTAAGAGGATTTTAAACAAAATAACCAGTAAATAGTTGTACGATAAAAGCCATTATAGTTGCATGTACAGGGAGTATAATTGATCGTTTGAATAAATTCGAGCAAGTCATACTCAGATGTTCGATTACGAGGATTATAAAACAACAAAAAGTTCCTGTTGAAAGTTGTAGAATAAAAGCCACTATAGTTGCACATACAGGGAGTATAATTGATAGTGCGAATAAATTCAAGTAAGTCATACGCAATCTTTCGATAAGAAGGATTATAAAACAATAAAAAATAATGTTCCAGTAAATAGTTGAACAATAAAAGCCACTATAGTTGCACATACAGAGAGTATAATTGATCGTGAGAACGAATTCTAGCAAGTCACGTATTAAGTGATTACAACTTATAAAATATTTTGTTTTTCAAATACGATAAGCGCTTTACTCTTTATACAGCATGTATCAGATATGTGTGGGTGTGTTAAATACCATCAACCTACCATACAAAATTCAATAACCATACGACCTTATGAACTTCACTCAGATCCAGCCTGTCCCTTTGCTGCCCTCCCTCAACGACGCCCTAAGCCGAGGCCCGTGCCCAAATGGGGTGTCCTTAGCGAGTTGTCGCTTAGTTTATAAGTTTGTGCCCTGGCTGGAGGCCTTACACTCAAGACACCCACAGGATTGTCCGGTTAAGCAGAAGCCAGCCTCGTAGGTTAACCTGCGAGATGCCATTACCAAAAAAAGACAGTTGATATTTTATTCGCGATTACGAAATTGGTCCCTTGCGGTGGTTCGTTGAATTATCCAGTTTTATGGTCTTTACTACAGCCCTAAATATAATATAACCACACATTTCTGATACGCATTGTGTATCTATGCTAAATTCAGCAAATTCAGGGTTAGAAACTGCATAAAAAACATGCGTAGGTATATAATAACGTTTTGTCGCTACGCGTCGTGCTACGGCGTAGCACGCTACGAGCTACAAAGGCTCCCCTCTCATAGTCCATTTTGCTTTCAGTCAAAGATTTTTGATTCAGTAAAAAGCCCATTATTTTGCTGCCTAAAAGTATTTTAGCCCAAACTATTTTGCATTAGAATGCTTTGAATCGAGAACCATAAATGTACTATCTTACCTATGATTGATTTCGATACCAATCGATCATTTCCTGTTTCTTGTAGTTATTAAGAATACCATATTTTCCAAAATCAGCCCACACTGCAGATTTTTATCACAAAATTATTATTGATTCCTCAGTTATGTTCTACATACACCTGTAAAATCTTTCCCGTGACACGATTGCACAACATTGTGCAAGACAGAGATACCGCATTAAATTACACTGATTGCGTGTGCCAAAAGAATTATGGTTTAATTTAGACTATTTACACATTATTACATTAATCCAAGTTCAAATAGCACGTATTAGAGCAACTCAACAGGAATTAATTCTAAAGTTACTACAATTAAATTGTAACAAACATTACTAATAAATGGCCAGCCGTACGTTAACGGTGCTACTCACTAGTTTGAGTCGGCACCCAAGTGCACCCTCTCTCTTAGCCCGATGGGACGGCTATCCGACCCGACCGGGGAGAGATCAGGTGCAGTACCAACGGCTTACGTGCTTTCCGAGGCCCAGGGGCTCACACCACCAACTTTCGAAACCCACGCTCCTAGTAAGAAATTCCTAATCGAAAATCCAATACCATTTAAAAAAAGGGAGAAGTCAAAATAGGGGTGTCTTAAAAAAGATGGCATTTTTCTACATCAAAACGTTCTGAGGACATTTAATTACGTATACTAAAGCTGAATGGTTTTGGGAATCCATAAATATTATGAAATTACAATGTCTTTTTATTTAATACAGAGTAATATCATTGAAAACACAGCAGCTGTCATTTTATCCATAATTATTACCTTATCAGTGATTACTATACTTAATGTTTTTATAACGTCTGTTTATGCTTCACCTTCAGGAATAATTCTGTTAGTTTTATAACAAAAGAAGGTCCCTGACTTCTGATTGAGTGAGTATGACCTTATTTTATCATATACTGGAGTCCGCCCCTGCTTTGCACAGTTTTTACGACATGAGAATACATCGAGATTAATGTAAGAAAGTTGAATATTAATAAATAAAATAAATAAATAAATATATACTTTTATTGATACAAAAACATAGGTTTTACATACTTATTTGAAGCCCTGGCTCCTGAGCTAGGTAGCCACCTGTGTTACAGGAGTCAGTGTCTTCGCCCAAATTGTGGTACATTTAACATTTTACTGTGCAATAAAAAAAAAAAAATAACATAAAAAATTAAAAGTAGTAATGTAAGAAGAAATGGAAGTAAATTAAAGCTGCACGCATGCTCTTTGATATGCAGTATTTGTTTGTGTGTGTGTGTGTGTGTGTGTGGTTGTGTATGTGTGTAGGTGTATGTGTGTGTATAAATTATATTATGAGTACTGATATTTTAGTAGGTCTTCAGTCTGGTGATAATCCAGTGTTTGAAGCCATGTGGAGGTTTTCATTAATGTCATCATTATCTGCCTAACCCTTCTCCAAATGTTAAAAAAGGAAACTCGGCATGTAATGGATGGTCACCCATCCCAGGTCCGACATTGTCAAGCGCTGCTTAACCATAAAGATAGACCGGTGCAGCTATTATTATTTAGCCAAGGTATGAGCACATAAAAAATGTGGAAACCCTTCCAGAATTAATTCACTATGCTGGTGAAAACTGTATCAACATCTAGAAGAACAACGCGTCTGGACACGTCCAGAATTTTCTTCATTCAGTGGCTAGATTGTTGCAATTAGAAGTACTTTGAATTTTTTTCTGTTGAAGAAAAACACTGCATTATTGTATGTCACACACACTACTCATTTACTTAATTTTATTTAATCTGCTGAGACTACAGCAAATAGTTAATTAGTCTCAACTGTTTATTGAAAAAAACACGTGCGAAGATTTAGAAAAACCCGCCAGCAATAAGTTTGTAAATAATAAAGATATGTTTAAAAAAATTTAGAATGAATGAATTTATTTTAAGAAAGCTAATAAGATATGATTGAATTCTAAAAACTCAACTTGTATTGTCATCGACAGGCTAAGAAGAAGAATAAGACAGCCCGTTCACACACCGACGTTTTTTTTGACGTATCGTATTTTATCACGATCCATCATTTTTTTGACGGCGGCAATGCTTTTTAAATGCCCGTGTTCACACGCATCACGAATCGTGAAAAATGACGTCTTAAATCACGTATCGTCTTTTAAAAATCAGGTACGTCAAAAAACACGAATCGTATTTTTTTTTGTGGCGGATTCGCTGATGCGCTCGCTCTAGAAAAATCACGGAACTAATGTGAACATCAATTCTTTTTTTTTTGCTGGATCGTGGTAAAACACGTCAATGACGGAAGCCATGTGAATGAGCTCTTGTGTTTATTACATGAATGATTAAATTATCTTGTTTTGTGAGAGGAGTTCCTACATCAAAATAAATGTGCATATGCATAAAAGTACTTACTATACACATGTTCGGGTCGGGACATCGGATTCGGCAGTATTTGTTATTTGGTAATAAAAAGTCGACCCGAAGCAATTACCTTCAATTACATACAACACAGATATATTCGATTCTACCGCCTGGCCATGCCAAATCAAGCCAAGTAGAATATGACTCTAAGGTTAATATACGTCATGAAAATACGTTAAATAATACATATAATGTGACGAGAAAATAATAAAAACGTTAAACTACGAAGTAGTATCACATGAAACATTGCAAACTTTTTTCAGAAAGAATAAGACACAAAGATTAAGTCAGTCTTTTTTAGCAAACAATTATTATTACGCGCAAATTTCTTATAATTTTATTTCAATGAAAAATAGGCTATGGAAAACATAATAAATTTAATACATAGAACGCCAGTAAGAACAATTTCTTAGATAATTATGATTTTACAATCATCGTAGTAGATAAGTTAGGATTAGTCTACAAAGATATACACAATGTAGGCGGGCCCATTAAATTATTAATGTATTTCCATATCGTACGCTCCCTATGTTTGTACGATACATCTGATAATAAGCATGTATCGCTAATGATTATAACTTTATTGACTATAAATGAGATTATAACAAACAGTTCACATTCAGCACCAGTTATATCTACAAGTGAATCAAACCAAATATTATTTAACGAAATAAATGATTGTACGAAAGTGATTACAAAATGACTATGGAAACCCAAGGCGAAGAGCGAAAATTTGAAGAGTTTACAGAAGAAGATCCTCTCAAAGAAAATGAGGAAAAAGAGGTTCAAATGACATTTCGTGAAAAGGTGGTAGATATGTTTAGAAACATAACCCTAGAGCCATGTTTATTGATGTTTGTCGTATCGGCTATGATCAATATGACTGCATCACAGAACCTCAATCTTGAGAAGGCGTGCCGAGTGAACCTCAACTTTACAGACGAAATTTGTGATTCGTTGAAGATGCAAGATGCAGACAGCCAAAACATTTACGAAAGAGAAACACAGAAGTTGCTTGCCAGAGCTCTTTCTTGGAGAACTTACTTATCAGCTACAATACCCTGCATATTAGCTCTTTTTGTAGGATCTTTCTCTGACAAAACAGGACATCGGAAATTTTTCATGATGATATCAGTTTCTGGACAAATGCTCATTGGCATCAATAATATGATCAACGTGTATTTCTTCCGTCAGCTCTCATTAGAAGTCTTGGTCTTCACGGAAGCTATTATTGAGGGATTATCTGGTGGATGGTGCATTTGTTTCTTGACAGCATTTGCTTTTATAAGCACCATTACAACAGACAAGACTAGAACTTTTAGGTTAGGTCTTCTAAGTTTTAGTCTGACAGTGGCTTTCCCTATTGGCATGGGGGTTAGTGGGGTCCTGTTGAAGAACTTTGGTTACTATGGTTGCTATGGATTGACAACAATCATACAGACTTTCAACATAATGTATCTGTTTTTTGTGGTGAAGGATCCTAAAAGGAATAAAGAGCAGAAGAAGGTGAGTTAATAAAAGATATTTTCTAGAAGGGAGAGAGTGTCTAGAATCATGTACGGAATGGCCAAGGTTAAAGTTTTGCTTACAATGTAGTGTGCCCCTTACTAGCGCCCTTTTCAGTTTGTATTATGACTGTTCCTAAATTACCCTGGGCTGATAAAATTTTAGTTTTTCCTAATTCATGGTAATATTAGTATGAACGTCGGTTTCCTTGAGGGGAAAAGGGACGCGCCCTGCCATCCGCGCGCCCCTGTGAGGTTCGTCCCAGGCTGGATTCCTCCCCACCAACATAAGAAATGAATCCCTTAACATGAAGAAGTCCAATGCCTCGTAACATCATACGAACGAGGAAAGGATTGAAAGATATAGTAAATCAGACTAGGGGATTGATAGTTATTGAAATATATTGAAAGTGGTTTCAAAAGGGTAAAACTTAACTGGGGAAGCCAAGTGTATTTATATTGCAACCAATATAGTTCTCGTAAGAAACCCTTACGCTAACGTAATAGGTAATAGGTCAATCGTGACTCACACGATACCTTGCATCTACACCTGGAGCACTCAAAGCCACACTTCCATAAGTGACGTAAGCAGGTTTTCAGCGGCAATGCGTCGACATCATGCTCCTAGTGAACACTGTCCCTAGCAGCTCTTTCGAACTGGTGTACGTGACAAGGCGGCATTTCAGCGTCAGAAAGTCAATCATCATGTTAATCAATAGTCATGGTCCCTAACAGTCCTTAGACTGGTTATAAAATAGATGTGGTATCAAACCATTCCAATCCCTCCCCATGGAAAGTGCACTTTTCGTAGAACTATCGCATATGCAAGACACGTGTTCATGTCAGCCTGACCGAATCATTTGTAAAAGATACAGAATAGATTATTCTAGAATCGCTATATGATTGGTCATAATAAGGTTGAGCATCAAAACTCAAAAAGCAAAGGCTGGATTGTTAGTGAGAGCTAATGAATACATAATTCAAGAATTACCAGATATTAGAGTTGATAATCAAAACTCAAGGATCATTTTTCAATAGAGTTGGAGATCATCTCTATTGAAATCCTATAGACAGCCCAAAAAGCGCCCACCCTCACCACATCCTAGTGTTGGAGCTGGGGAGAAGAAGTGGCGCAACAAACTCCCCAGCAACACGTTTCTGTCTGATTAGTTTTAAGAACTTTGATAAAACCATCAGCCTAGAATAATTATTGTGATAAAGGACTCACCCAGCCGCTCACCAACAAACACACACATACTAGATTTGTCTAAACAAGGCTTTTAACCCAACTATATTTGCTATGCTATTGCAATAACCCACTTGGACATAGCCTCTCGCTATCCACCGAATCTCCTAACTTAACTTTATTATCTTATTTCGTCTGAACCCTATAGCGGTGTAAGACCGACTGCCCCGAGTTCACTTTCTTTATCCCCAAACCTTCTCAAAAAATACCACGAGCCAAGCGTCTTCCTATACTTTTGCCGGGTTCTCTTTATTGCAGATTTTGTGCGTGATTTAAAGTTTCGTTTGGGTAAACCCAACATGCGGTAACCAGATGAAGCGTTAGTGTTGTGGAATGCACTTAAAAATCGAATATCTGTATCGTTTCTTAAGAATTTGTTGAAATATTAGTTTTGACTTGTCACAGCCGGCTTTCATCAGTAATTTTTTACAATTCTAAGAAGGAAAGGGACCTTTTGTTAATAATTACGGTAACTTGTCCCGATAAGGTGTGATGATGTTGAAATAAATATGGATATTTGCTTAATAATTAAGAGAACGTGACAGACAGTCACAGTATCTTGACTTTAATTTTAAAAAAAGTTACATTTTATCTTCAGCATGATGGCCAAGGGAAATGCCACTTCTTCCGCGTGTTGTTCGACCTGAAGAACGTCAGAGACACCGTAAGTGTGCTCGTGAGGAAGGCTCCTAAGAACAGAAGACTTCGACTTTGTGTCCTTTTGGGAGTCGTCAGCTTTCTATTTGGACCTATGTACGGTTAGTACCTTGTGATTACTTGAAAATATCATATATGTAAACCTTAAAGAGGTAAGCACACACATTTTGCGATTTCTTTTATAAATCGGTTTCTGAAGAAAACTTTTTGTTGGTTGTAACATTCGGTAATAGACCGGCATCACGAGTGAAGAAGAATAATAGAGAGTCACACCATTCTTAGTGACTGGGTACTAAGTTTGCATATACAGCATACCGCTGTTAGCCCCACGATGGTTTGTGGTGGAATGTTTGTTTTCAAAACGGTTTGTAACTTTTTTTTTGAATAATAAACGATAAATTGCAACCGTCCTTTCAAATTCGCTTCTATTATCCACGCATATAGCCAATGAACTAGTCGATTCATGTACCTTTTGTTGATAATTTCAGGCGAAATATCAGTCATGTACCTGTCTACGAGGTATAGATTTAATTGGGACGAAGTTAAATTCAGCATTTTCCAGACCTATAACTTCATCACTCACACTGTTGGTAAGTTCGTCTTTTAATGCGTCTTGTATTTGCAGTTTTTCTGTCTACTAACGCTTGTGTGACGCTACAAAGGGAAGAAAATGTTCGTAGTTAGAGCTCATTTTCATTAAAACTAGGACACACCTTAAGGAATGACAAAATAATGTTGCGCTATTGCTTAATAATATATTAATAAAAAAATTACTTTCAGCGCTGATTAGGGACCTCGCGCACTCTGCGGCCACGACCACCGGCTGCTATCTTAAACAAAACTTGTCAAACGCCCGGTCGTGCAACCAAAATTTCTTTCTGGTTTCGACCAAAAGTCACTTCTCCAGCCAAAAGTCGTGGTCGTGGCTGTCTAGTGGGCAAGGTCCCGCGCATTGAAAATCCAGCAGTGTGCTTTCGTTCAGGCATTTGCTTAGGTGTTGCTTGGTATTTGTGAAAACGTGCATAAATATTTTACAAGCTGCTGTTCGATAACTGTATATTAAGATTTTTATAATAATATGTATAAAAAAATTAGGAAGTAAAATTGTTGCTACATTGAGCCCTTAACAGTTTTCGTAGCCCGTGTGCTGAGTAATCACTTCCTGTGATTCTCGGAAAAAACAATTAAGCTTACAAGGTATGCCAATGATATCATCATCATACGAACGATTACTAATTGTGTCGGAATGGGTGATCAAACAACAGGTACGTAGTTATAAAATGACATAATCCTCTTTGGGGGGTCGTTGTTCTCTCTCAAGGCTAGTAAAATGCATTCATACATACATTTGCTATCTATGTAGAGCATCAGAAACATACGTATAACCACGTTAATACGTAAAGCGTTATGTAGCAATTTTAGTTACCGCCAAAGAATACATATTATTTAACAATATAATTATTACATTCCAGGTACAATATTCTCTATAATGGTCCTCAGCAAGTACCTGCAATGGCACGACTCTCTGCTAGGCATCGTGTCGACGTTGAGCAAGATAGCAGCATCCTTCGTCTATTGTTTTGCTCCCAATGAGAAAATATTCTATCTTGGTAAGTAGTACAATGGTGTATTTACCCCTCCGATTGAGACTTTTTTCCCCTATACTTATGGTACATTTTCGAAGGGCACAGTAGTAAAGCAGCCCAATCGCTATGACAAGACCATAGCAACGCGATTTCTGTGTATCCGTCCTCGAGATTTGGCGCTTTTGCCACTGCCGTCTGCGGTTGTGGTGGCTTTTATTGATAGGTATACTCCGACGATTGAAATTGACCGCAAACATTGGAAGAGCTGCAAAACTGGTTTACGTTCATTGATTTGATAGCATAATTATTACGATCCTGATTGACTTCGTGTGTGTAATGGCTACCCAACATGAGTGCGAATTATAAGGTCCTGCACACACTACGCTACATGCGACAACGATATGAAGTTTCTGTAGTCACCATAAGCCGCCGACGACATTTTCATCCTCCATTTATAGGAGTCACTGTCTGTTGACACTTCTAGTAGTGGAGTAAGTGTTTAATTAGTAGGCAATCGCGATTCTTTCTGGGGGAAAATTAATGATAGAAAGATGATGACCACTAAGCGGTGGCTTTCAGTTACCAGTTGGCCGTTATGCGCGATCTTGAATGTCAATGTCATTTCCGTAGATTACTCTACGGGAGTGACATAACGGATCACAGGATCCCTTCAAAAGCTTATTAATGTATCAATGCTTTTTTTGTTCTTTGGCAGCCATGGATGGTCATCACTACTGCTTAATACTCGCCTTCGTTTTATAAAAAAGATTTACCCTAACTTTTAATCACCTTAGTAAAGAGTTCTAGATTAATTATTAAATGAACCCTCCGTTTTCTGGCGAGTTCTTGTAAATCATACTAAACTTAATTAGCTTCTGCGGGCATCAGTTCCAATAATAGATTTCTTAAAAACTTTAAAGAGAAAAGAAATATCGTTATTGATTTCCTTTCTGATAAATATGCATATGGCAGGTACTCCTGATATTATACAATTAGACGGAAGTTGATGAGACATGGCATATTAGTAACGATTGATTCATCAGTTTTCGTAGGCAAAGTGGCAATCTATGATTACGATCATAGATGCGATAATTCAATGAATAATTTAATTTTGGGAAATGTATTGATTAAAGGGATTCAAATAGCCAAGCAGATGTTTACAGTCGCATTTTATCTCGCCTTACTTAGGTATTTAACACGTAACGTAGGCCGTACGGCAGTACAAGCGCAGTGCAATAGATTTCAATGTCAACCTATCTTTTACGCAAACCTATTTCTCGATTCGACGCGACATATTCCGATTTTTCAAAGACAAATTTTAGTGGCACGTGTTCGCCCGTCTGATCTTCGATTAATTGCCACACAATCGTTATCATTGTTGATAACGTTCATACAAACTCCACTATACTCGTACGATTATAAGTAGATTATTCGATAACCCTTTTATGATAAAATGACTTAACCATTCCATTTTAATCTGGTGACTTAGGCGTGGTTCACACTTGCTCGAGTTGATATATCAATCGACACAGCCGCTCGGCAAAATGTAACAATTATACTATGTAGATACTTTGGAAAGACTGCTTGGCTTAGCCATATCTACACAACGTGTGACTCATACCCCTTTTCATTAAACTAGGTTAAACCTAAGTAAATGCCCTAATAAAACCGCAATTTTTTAACGTTACGATCAGCGGCGATAATAGCAATTCAAATAATAATTTAGGGTTTCATTTAGGTTAGGTTAGTGTTAGTGAAAATGGGTACAAGTCTTTATACCAGTTCAAATCAACTACAACATACCAATACAGCGCATGTAGATGCCGAATGGAGGCTAGCGATCGGAATGAGGCCAATGAAAGTCTACCTAGGTAGAATACCTTCGGGTCGGCTTTGTTGTTCATCAAATACTGCCAAATCGAATGTGGCACTCGAACTTTATGTAACCTGCCTTATCAGCACATTTAATGCGTGTCTTTTGTTTCTAATGGTTGCAAGAACGAAAATAAAAATAATTATCGCGATAGACGGTATTCTTTATCGTGTTAATAAGTACGCTAGGATATTCGTTTTTATTTGACCTAATTTGTTATTTATTGCCTTACGTAAGGTGTTTTCAATTTTGAAAATTTTCGATTTTACTTTCCTTTGCTATGGCAACCGGTATCGTAGCATTCGCCCTTAAATTGATGGTTTTACTTCGGATTGATTAAATAGACGATATTATGCGAGATAACGAGGGATTTGACAAACTCTCAGCGCTGATATCTGATATTTGAAATAATTGATCACAGAATGTGTCTGTATATGGGAACATATAGGTTCCCGACACTTTTTGTATGAAAAACCGTCACACGTCGTCGATTAATGTGTGCTGATTTCTAAACCGTGTTTCTTTCTATTTGCAGCGCCTATGGTTGAAATTCTGAATGGCACTTCGCTGTTGGCTATGAGGTCAATAATCTCGAAACTTGTAGAACCTAATGAATTAGGTAAGTATTGAACTAATGACTCTCTTAATCCGAACCCCTTTCGAATCTGGTAACTTCACCGTTTCGATACAATTTTTGTGCAACAAAAACATGGGCATCGGTGCCAAACGAGAAAATTCGACGTCATGGAAGGCCCAAGTGAAAGTCGCGAGATGAAAGAAATACTAGTCTTTGATAGCGGGCAGCCGCTAGAAGTGAAAAGAGCAGAGGGATGCCTTAGCCCAGCTGTGGGATACCATATTATAACATCCCGCATGTAATTGCCGAAGGTTTGGGCAGAGGTGTACCTAGGTCACCCACATTTCGCCAATTATGTTAAAGTGAGCACAAATCCGGACTCCGTGGCTGCTGTTAAGACATTCTAGTGACAATTTGCCTGAGCTGGGATTCGAAAATCGACCTGCGGATCGACCCGGAATAAAATAATAATAAATCAATCAAAATTACATTCAGTTCGCAGTAGAATAAACTGGGTTGATTTATTAATAAATTGATTTGTCTGTTAACGTATGGAGGTATCATGTTAACTTCACTCGCAAAACTGTGGTGAACATGACATCCAATCCATTTACCCGATATTTCCAGCTATCTTAATTAATTTGTGTTCTTTGTGCTTGTTTGTAACTTTATACTGAACTCTATGGATTGAACATCATCAGCACAGAATCGCATTTCTTCATGCTCCTATGCTTTTCCGTCGCTCGAAGCCGTCATTTGCTAGAGCGAGCTAGTTTCCATGCATTGATAATAAATATTAGCGCCAGAAATCATTAGTCTTTACCCAGATTGACAAATAACTTGCATGCACATACTTTTCTGACTATGGTTACTACTTATAATTAGTAAAATTGTGCTGTCTTATGAGGTCCTGAGCACGATCCTCAGGCCATGCAAAATGTTATTGCATCAGAAAGTTACCTTAGTAACTCGGAGTTTGGATTTGTCATTGGCTATAAGGGACCTTAACATGGGACTTAAACATATCTAGTGAAGTATTGATGTAGGTAGCTACAATAATTAGGTACTCCTCTGCCTAAACCTTTTACGAAGAACAGGCGTTAATTTGTATTATCAACTCAGTTTGTCGCAGTACACTGTTGGACTTGGCCTCCCACAAGCTGCGCTACGATACCCAGTCCTCCGTCGTTCACATCCTGTCTGTTCAGGCTACCTTGGTTATGTGTTTGAATATTTTTTCAGGTAAAGTGAATTCCCTGGTGGGTCTGGTAGAGAACCTGATGCCCCTCATCTACGTGCCGCTATACACCAGGGTGTATACTGCCACAATGGAGGTGCTGCCTGGCGCTGTGTTCCTCTTAGGAGCGAGCATGACGCTACCTGCTGTCCTCGTACTTGTGTAAGTATATTATCAAAGCAGTCTTTTCTCCTGACACGACTTACGGGGCCGAAACGTGGAAACTCACGGTACTGCTGGTCCATAAATTCAAGGTCGCTCAGCGAGCCATAGAACTCGCATCCGGAACGTTGTGATCCGACAGAGAACCAGAGTTGTCGACATACATAGCTCACAGAATATGTAAGCTGAAGTGGCAATGGGCCGACCATATTAGTCGTAGAACCGATAACTGTTAGGAGTAGACGTGTTCTTGAGTGGAGACCGCGAATCGGTATGCGTAAGGTGGGACGCCGGTGGACGCGGATCTTCGCAGAGTGGCTGGTAGGAACTGGATGAGAGTTGCCAAAAATCGAGTTGAGTGGCGCGCGATTGAGGAGGCCTATGTCCAGCAGTGGACTGCGGTATGCTGATGATCATGACCCCTTTCTCCGACTATGTCGAGGTCAGCTTTCAGGCTAACTGAATAAAGCTGAATATCTGTATTTTAAAAGAGAGACTTCCTATCTGACCTCAGTAAAACTAGGTTTCTACTGTCAGATACATCACTCACTGGGTTGCAATAATACACAAGTAAAACAGTCTCGACGAGTATAGGCGGGTACATACTTAACTGTAACCTCAGATGCACCCTGGGCATTCTGCTGACTGGCATATTTTTCTATCGCGGTAGAGCCAATCTTTTATAGTTTATGCCGATACAAGAGAAGAACAAGCATGATTTACATCAAATAACGAAATAACCGACCAGATCTATGTATGTCTATCTTTTACATTCATCATCATTATCACAGCACGGTTGGCGCAGTGGCTGAGCGATTGGCTGCTGCGCTGCGTGCAAATATTTGTATGGCCTCATGTAGTTGTTCCGGGTGTGGCTGTTTGTGTATGTGAGTTTAAAGGTTTGTAAACGCATTCACGATAACGGAGAAATTTCTAGTGAGGGGCGGGACATGTTACTACTTGTACATAATCACCCTATAACGTTCCCTCTGCTGACCCACAGGCCTCCTCTCTGAGCGAGAGAGGGGGACGTAATCCACCACGCGAGGAAAGTGCGGCTTGTCACATGTCTTACATCCCTGTCTATAAACAAGTCAAAGTGATTACTTGAGCGATTTTTGTTCTTAAGTTTAGTAATTCCTTGAAGTCAGAACTATCAAATTTTTGAATTCTTAGCTTTGCTTTCATTGACGGTTCTTACTTCGATTAAATTCTTGTTTATTGCATTAAAATGTTTGCGTAGTAAGTATTACTTAAAGTCAATTAATTACTTTAACTTTACTATAGATACGAGTGTTAGAATTTTTGATTCAAGAAAATTCCGGTTTACTCACAATGTTTTCCTTCGCCAATTTGGTTATCAAAATACCTTCAATCTAATTTCTTCTTTTTACATTCCAGCTGGCTATTCTACGACCACAGAAAAGATGTCAGAAAACTGAAGAAAGTTTCAGATCACCCCGGTTAACACGCCACGCCTAGTTTAATTAATATACTTAGCAAATAACAATAGTTTAGGTACTTGGTAACTCTAGATATTAGTAGATAATTATTACTTTAAGACTCCTGAAGCTGAATTTGTACCTAACTTTTGAAATAAACTTTTTTAAATACATTTATTTGTCGTGTTTTTATGTGACTTACCAAAAATATCCCTGAGGTCCTACCACGAGCGCGCGGTGTAAACGTAACGTACATACGTCAATTTTAAAATTAAATATACCCGTTTCACGGAAAATATATACTAAATTTTACGTCAATGTATTCATATCTATGCATGTTACTGATCGTTGCAAACAATTTGTGTACTAGGGCATGTGATGGGTTCCTTACAGTACACCCGAATTTTGACAGTTATTTAATGTTATATAATACCTTACATACTAACACACAAACAAGCAGCTTAAGCTTAACCGTCATTTTGCTAAGGAAAACGGAAGTCGTTAAACTGGGTTTTCTAACAGATCGTTAAAAACAATAGTCCATCTATTTTGGGATGCCTTCACCTTGAAATCCTATGTGAAATCTGTTACATGTACTACAATCTGTTTTTTTTTTTAATATAACTAAAGATTATATTATATTATATTAAAATGATCATCATCGGCCTGGCTTTTTGCAAAAAGAGTGTGAGCCTAAGTTTCAACAAGAATGTCTTTTGATGAACACAGAATATTCTTATGGATTCTGCGGATTCTGATATTTCAAAGATAATGAAGCATGAAATGTGGAACCACTTCAGGTCAGAACCAATGTCATATGATTCTGCTGGGGAAAATTGTTGAGAGCATAAATTACTAGGAATTCTCTTGTTGTACAATGTTCATAATCAGTTATTGATAAAAGTGTTATTGTTGCTAAAAGAAAAGCTTAGCAAAATCCAGGTAACTGATATTATTTTCCAATTTACATTTTATCTCTTATTTCCTCAAAATTGTGTCGCAAGCCCACAATACAATAATAGAACTCAACCATAACAACAATATTTTCTAATTTTAAATTAAACATAGTGATAAGCATAATCTCTAGTAGGTACGAAAGGAGTCCAAAACTCAATTTACACTAATGAGCGCAAGGAGTACAAAAACCGTCTGGTTCGCGTCACCGGCGCTTAAATATGTTCGTAGGTACCTACAGGCACTTTACCCAGCCCGCCTAAGTTCATGACTGCGTTCATTGAGAGTCGAGTCGTGTGTCGGTTCGTCTAGACCTGAATACTCTCTCATTAACATGTCTGCGACTCTTACCTATTAATTTCACAACGAATAATTAGGAAACGCAAATTATTTATTTACATTGCAAAAACTAAAATAGATTTTACAAGTGTTTACCAACATCCACGCCAAGGAAATTCTAAGATGTACAATTCTAAGCCCGCAATCATTTTATGATATTTGTTACAATAGAAAGCCTAGATAAAAAGCAGATGTACGCAATTGGCTCCGGTGATATTCCTTATCACTAGCATGTCGAGACATTATAAATATTGAGTCGGATAAAATAATATATATTACAAGCACCACAACAAACAGTTGAAATACAAATAGACGCAATCCAGGGGTATTGTTGTTGAATATAGTCATTACATACGCCTGACGCCTGAGATACAACATTGACATGTGAAGGCAGAGTTGCAGAAATGGATCCTTCTAAGAGCGAACCCGAGAACGCAAAAGAAGAGGTAAATAAAGAAGACACCGATGAAGCTTCTCCTCTTAAACCAAACCCAGAAGAAACAGAAAAAGTTAAGAAAGATGAAGAGAAAAAGAAGTTAACTTTCAGAGAAAGACTGAAACTAATTAAGGACAACACAACTGTGGAACCAATAATGGCATGTTATGTTATGCCCAGTGTTCTAGCATCATTAGCAATACAGAACTTAAATTTAGAAAAAGCCTGCAGAGTAAATCTTAATTATAGCGCAGAAGTTTGTGACGCATTGAATTTAAGACAGACGGAGAATTATACGTTTGAAGAACAAGAAGTACAAAAACTAACAGCAAGTGTAGCGGTGTGGAAGAATGTGGTCCAAACAGCGATTCCTGTGTTACTTATCCTTTTCGTTGGAGCGTGGAGTGATAAGACTGGAAAGAGAAAAGCATGTATCATGCTGCCTATAGTTGGAGAATTTTTGGCTTGTCTTGGCTTCATCGTGAACACTTATTTCTTTAATTTGCCTGTAGAAGTGTCTGCGTTCACAGAAGCTATATTTCCGGCTATCACAGGAGGATGGTTCACGAATTTCATCGGTGTTTTTAGTTATATTGGCGATATTACTACTGAGGAGAACAGGACCTACAGGGTAGGGCTGGTGAACATGTTCATGTCTCTAGGCTACCCTATTGGAAGTGCATTGAGCGGTGTAATGTTGTCTTGGGTGGGGTATTACGGTGTATTTACAGTGTCATCGTCCCTGTATTTGTTCAGTTTAATATACGGATACCGTTATTTGGAAGATCCGAAACAAAGAGCTAAGAAGAAACTTGTAAGTATTTATTATTTTAATTTCCCATGATTTTTATTTAATTTATTAAATACGAATATGTAAATGCGGACTCTAAAAAATTAAACATGACATCAAAACGTTTCTCTTTTGTTTAATCTGTCGTGATTTAAATAGCAGTAGTTTGTTATGTTTTACTATTTATCTAATCGGCCAGAGACAGATATTTTAATCCCAGACCCATATTTTATATCTTTATGATATTCTTTCTATTTGTTTTGTCTTTAGGGTCAAACTAATGACTTTCCGGTTATGAACTCAAAATTGACCAATCTTAGTCAACAAAACTTTCTTGCTACATTCATCCACGCCTATTGGTTGGCAATTTACGATGCGTTCTCCTACAATGTTACTTTGAAACGGATACGGTACTATTTTTTTTCTGTTCATTGCACCTCCTCAGGAAACCGCAGATGTTTCCATGATTTTTTCTTTTTTTGACAACTTTTTTCAATTTTATAATCTATACTAAATCTATACTAATATTATAAAGCTGAAGAGTTTGTTTGGTTGAACGTGCTAATCTCAGGAACTACTGGTTCGAATTGAAAAATTCTTTTAGTTTTGGATAGCCCATTTATCGAGGAAGGCGCGCTGCAACCAATTGGAGTGGAGCATTAATCAAAAATGTTACGCTGATGAAGTTGCGCCGGTCAGCTAGTTCACAATAAAAATATTTTTTCAGGAGAGTAAGAAACACAAAAAGAAATGTTTCCTCCGTGAATTCTTTGATGTAGCCCTGGTGATGGAGACCTTTAGGGTGGCTTTCAAGAAAGGTCCGGGAAACAGAAGACTGCGAGTTTGCTTACTGCTCATTGTTGTCTGCGTGGTGTTCGGACCTATGCATGGTAAGTGAATGCTGTTATTTAGACGAAACATTAATTAACTAAGTTTGACGACAACATTAGATAATATTGCGATAGTAACCTCCTTTATCTGCTGTTTGTTACATATTAATTCTTAAACCTCTGAACCCATCTTTATGAAAGACAGCTATGTACCCTGGGACTTATAGAACTATTATATCATACTACTTTTGAACTTAACTATTGGGTTTAAAAATTATGATGTAAATTATACTGCATGTTCAAAGACAACCTTTGAATGACGCATCATACGAATACCTTACTATATATACTTGTTGTATTAGAAGTTTTTTTTTTGGTTTTTATGGATCTGCGAATTTTTTAACCGTCTCATTTAAATATTTCTTCCATAATGAAAATAAATTCTCATGGTTCCCAAGTGCGTTTTAAAACGTTCAGTGGTAACGCTGACGATGAAATAAGACATTAAAAGTTCCGACATAATATGCATTGTTTATTAGAGAGCCCAAGTTATGGTGAATTAAAGTAACCACAAGAGAGAACGTTTTTTTTAAACAAAAGTCTCACGAAAAGAAAATCTATGTAAAATATTTGCTGACAAATTGTGAAGCGCATTTAACTGCTGTGATTGGTCGAATGAATTTTGACAGCCACTGGCATCACTTGACTTGCGTTTATTGTTTATAGACTTGCTATTTTTGCTATTTTACGTTACCTTCCCCATGACAAAAAGGGTCGAAAATATCATATCGACAATGAACATTCCGAATCTGCCATATCGAATCTATGTCAAAGATTTGTTTTTGTATGGAAAATGTTTAACCTAGATTGATATAAATAACGTAGCTAGATAAACTAATCTACCATTCTAATAATTTGTAAATTTCCAGGTGAATTCTCAGTAATGTACCTGTTTACAAGGTACAGATTTAACTGGGACGAGGTTCAATATAGTATGTGGTCTACTTACTCTATCGTCACCAATTTAATGGGTAAGTAAGTTACGCTTTTATACAGCCAATGAAATTGTTGACCAACTTTACAGTCAACTGCCTCTTTGGTCTAGTGGTCGTAGGCGCAACTGCTGAGCATGAAGTCCTGGGTTCGATTCCCAGGTCAGGTAAAGCGTTGCTGGGTTTTTCCATCAGGAATTTCGCAGTAGCAGCCACGGAATCTGGATTTGTGCCCGGATGATGGCAATAGGCTCCCCCCTATTACATGGAAATTAAACAGAACTCGTAAAATGTGGGTGTATTATTAGGTACACCTCTGATGCGTGATGTCTCAAGCGTGATATTGAGTTACGTTTAAAGTCCAAAAGTATATATATACAAATCACAACTGTATTTGTTTAATAGTTGTATACAGTGGTAATTGGACGTACTGTCAACTTAACTATATTTATTCCCTGACGGTCCAACTTTCATAGTTTGACGTTTGATTCAGAACTTGTTGAAATGGATCTTTTGTTTGTCTATGTAAAGAGCGGTTTTGGTGTTTGCGTAGCTCGTTCTTTCGATAAACGTTTAAATTGAGCGTAGGTTAGGCACTAAGGTTGTCCTCACATTGTGCGATCGCTAACTCGTTCCTGAGTTGACATCTCATCTCTCATCGATACCTTCAATTATGATAAGTAGCTTGAGAAATACACGTGATGCGTGGAATTCAGAAAAATGCCGTGAGGGAGTATGAATGTGAATGTATAAGAGTAGAGGAAGACCAAAGATACGATTAAAGGACTGCATAAAGATAATAGGCTTGGAATGAGGGTGACTCATGAAGAGTATTTAAGAAAAAGACATGCTGCGCCGAGCTCAAATGAATTGACGTAAGGGCAGGAGTATGAAGAAACAGCTGATAGTCCATACTTTGGACAGCAACAGTCGAACGTTTCTCCACATTGCCTCTGGGTAAAGATACTAGACATAGAAATAATTTAGCAAACGAATTGAACTCTTCTGGAGGCCAGTAAATGTGCCAATTCTTACTGTAAATTACTTCCTTATTAGCATTACGTCAGGTAATCATCAGATTCCGGTAGTTAGGAGCAATGGTCAGCATGTAATGTGGTGTTCAGACGACGGATGTTTTCCTTCATTAGTCATTTAAACACGGAAAGATGGTAAAGTGGATAAGTTCCTAAAATTAGGTACCAACTTCTTACAATATGTAAGAGTGAACACAGATTTTTATTCGCTTTATAGCATGTTTCTAGCTATAACAGTAGAGGACGACCAAAGAAACTATGGATGGATTGTGTAAAGGATGATATGGCTAGAAAAGAGGCGACAGCTGAGATGACGAGTAATAGACAACAATAGAATAGAATATACTTTATTGTACTCGTACACCAAAATTGAAACACAACTAATGTTATGGTTACAATGGTGGTCTTATCGCTGATAGCGATATCTACTAGACAAGTATAGAAGAAGAAGGCATGCTGCACCGACAACAAATAAATTGGGATATAGGCAGGAGATGATGATAAATGATGATAGCATTATAAACGGCTAAGGTTTTGGGCGTCGAACTAATCTCATCTTTACAGTAAGATTTTTTTTGACGACAGTTTTATATTTCAGGTACATTCTTCTCAATAACCCTGTTCAGTAACTATCTGAAGCTGGATGATACTCTGCTTGGCATCATATCTAACACCAGCAAGATCATCGCAGCCTTTGCTTACGCCTTCGCTAGGAACGACTTGGAAATCTATTTGGGTAAGTAATGTTAAAGACATTAGATGTGATCACAAGTCATCAAGTAAACACAGGAAATATCATTGTTCGATATCCGGAGATGGGCATGGATGAACTTTATATCCAGTGTTGTAAATGGTGATTTTAATGAGTCTCATAACACAATTCCTGATTGGTACTGCGAATTATGTATTCTGTGCCTCCTACTGATTCCGTTCAATCTTCGTAAAATGTATTGAAATCCATCGTGCAAAAATGCGCGTCTAAAGCTCATTTTACGGAGACGCGGCACGTCGCCCGCGGCGTTGGGCGCGCAATACATACATCAAAAAAAGTTTAATTTGTATTTTGTAAGTAAAGTATCTAAAAAGAAGAATAAATTATAACATAGTAACAAAAGATTGCGATTTTCCAAACTGATCGCAAACTTTATATGATATTTGCGTGCGCGTCTACCGCCGCGTTGTCCGCGGCGGGCGATGCGTCCGGCGCCGCTGCCGCCGACGCGGCGGGCACCGCTCGATGCGCCGCGTGACGCGCCGCGTCTCCGTAAATGAGCACTTATGCAGCGTCCTACCCACAGCGATCGTCACATTAATTTTCAATGGGAAACCGGAATCTGTCATCTCGGCGAATGTATGCCTTCCGGTTTTCCGAACAAATGAGTGATATACAAACGCAACAATCGCAAATTCTCACCGATCGCTTAGGTTAGACTTAGGACCCAGGAATCGAAATTACGTAGTATTTTTCCGCCCATAATTGTCGCTAGCATAAAACGGAATTTTCCTAGCAAGTCCCAGTCTCATCTAGCACATACATAGCTACGATCACATATTGAGTACGAAGTACATAACAACATCGTATACTAGCGGATTATATACTAAACTCGACAGTCGTAAACACTGGGCCCATATTGTAAACCTAAACTTTTGAATAGCAGTTATAAGTTATACTGCGTTTAAACTAGCGTTAAATGAATTAAGCTCGGTTACGGCTTTGTAAACGGTTTATAGTTTATATTTTAGGGATCAAGTCATGTTTAAATTACTTTATGGTTTTTATGATGTTACTATTTAGTGATAGGACACCCCAACACGAACACGTGTAGTAAACGTTACGTGGATTCGAATGATTATTTATTAAAAATATAACTATCCTATTGCATTTTGGTTTATGTAATATCTCTTGCAAATATCGCAATCAAAGTAAGGTCCCAAATCTGGGTTAAGCTCGCCGTTGTACATGAGTTTATATCTTTTAATTTTGTGTACAAATAAGAACAACATTTCATTGCAATTCTCAAAACTTTTTTTTCAAATTAACGGTTCAAGATAAATGTATATACTCGCAGTTCTATCTT